>JAUYWH010000014.1:12295437-12312410 GCA_034779795.1 Ctenopoma multispine | reverse complement strand
TGTGTGTGTGTGTGTGTGTGTGTGTGTGTGTGTGTGTGTGTGTGTGTGTGTGTGTGTGTGTGTGTGTGTGTATACATATGAAGGGTTACGGGGCAAACTGAAATGTCAGTGGGGCTATGTTTATGATATGGTTCGTGGAATAGGCTGACATCAGAGAAAATGCATTGACAGAGAGACAGAAAAAGGGAGAGACAATAAGGACAGAGAAAATATCGACCTTATTACAGGCTAACATACGAAGAAAATTGAAACTATGCATCAAACACACACGCTGGCAGCTGAATCCATCCCATGTTAAAGCCGCAGTAGAATTCCTCTTGTGCTGTTTCTACAGTTTAACCAGTATTTTTCTTGATGCTTGTTTCTCTGGGAAACATCATCCCCTCATGACTTTAAGAGAACTATAGAGTGAGTGAGTGCTGTGTCACGCTGTCCTCTTACAGAGGCGAAGAACCATTGATGAAATACAGACATAATATGAGAGCTCAGCAAAGGTGAGACTAAGGAGAAGATTCTGTTCAGCAAAAATGTGCAGACTGATGAAAATCACACAAAGGGAGTATGTACAACAGGAGACACACACATACAAAGACCAATAATGATATTACTAGTGTTGTTACAATCACTCTCGTACCCCCACGAGGCTGAGTCCTTGGTCGCCTTAGCAACATCTCACTGTGCTTGTTCTTGTTGGCCGGTTTGTGTGCAAACAGGAGTAAAGTCTTTCATCTTTCATCAACTACAGTAGTGGTAGTAGAGTTACTGCTACTGATTAGAGGCACAAAATCATACATGATTTGAGAGCGTACACTGAAGCCATGGATTTATCGAAACAGCAGCCATAAAGAGTAAGAGAGAATGTTTGATCAAAACAAAGAGACCAACAGATCTGTGAACCTATAGACAGACAGACAGACAGACAGACAGACAGACAGGAGAGGAACAGAAGCAGACATATCAGAGACAGAGACAGACTAAACAACAAGCATGCATAAAGAAAAGACAGACATTCAGGAAGGCACACAGGCAGACAGACAACAGAAACTCATTAGTGTAGACAGAGAGGCAGACATGCAGGAAGACAGGTAGCCCATTAGCAGATGAGAGAGTTTAGGCAATTTAGCAGCTGATGCAGGACTTTGCTTCCCCAGGGAAACAAAGAGAAGAAAAGTGATTGGTGTGTGCGCGCGTGTGGGTGTGCACATGCAGGTTGTGTGGGGGTGTGCATTCATCCATCCAGTGTAAGTGTGTGAGTTCTACATGGGCGGCACCAATAATGGATGGCATCTATTTCGGGTGAGAGCTGAGTTGGAGCAAAAGTAACACCAGGTAACCAAAGATAAGTCAGGATAAAGAAAACCTTAGATGTATTTATTATAATTCTCACTAGAATGGATGATGGCGAGTCAGGAAACAGACTACAGGAGTAAGGCGTGTAACAGCACAGTGTGGTCCGTCACCTAATTTACACCAACATCTACTCGAGTCCCCTTTTCTCACAGCGGGCCAATTAGACGGCTTCATCTGTGAAAATTGACACTGCTATCATGCAACATCAGTAAGAGAAAAAACGGACCACCTAAAAGGAAAATAAATGAAAGAGATGATAATGGGGGAAAAATCTAAATTTATGCACATATTTATACATATATTATGCACACTCCCTTTTTTTTTAGCACATTGTAGTGTGTGTGCATCATGTGTGTGTCACTGGGGTTCTCACTGATGTTGTTTTGTCTGTTCTATGCTGAATTGTGTGTCTGTGTTTATTTCTTTATCCAGTTTACACATTTTCAGTATTCTTTCAGCGCTGTGCAGTATTTTTCGATTGTAATATACAGGTAATGAACTTGATTTCATCACATAAACACTAGTTTTTCACTGATTTAACAATCAAAAAGTACTGTAATCACTTTACAGCTGAAACATCCTCATCTTTGCAGGGGTAGCAGGTTAGCACTGATACAAGTTCTTGTGGAAGTGGAACAAAGTTTAGCGCCTTGAGCAATGTCAGGGGACGCAACAAAAAACAAACAACTTCAGGAGCGAAATGCTTCACTGAGAAATGAAATGAAAGATAATTGCTGACAAGTATAAAAACCTGCAGAGAAAAAATGAAGTCTCTGGTATTTAGGAGCATGGATGCAAAGTGAAAAAGAGAGGAACACATTCCAATGACAAAAAAAACAAACAAACAAAAAAAAACACACCCTTCAAAGAGAGGAACAGGCTGCGGCACTTAAATCTGAGCTCATGTCAGAATGCACCTTCTTTCTTTTTCAGCTCAAGGGCTAGTCCAAAGCCCCGCTGTCATGGTAACACCCCAAGTGGTGGTGTCAGTGGGGGTAGGAACTGGGCTGGGTTTAGGGAGAGGTGGAGGGGGGGACTCCCACCTCCTAAACACACACACACACACACACACACACACACACACACACACACCAGGTCATGGGTTTAAATGTTCACAAGCCTTTCTGCTCTCCAACTCTACGTCTCCTGTCCTGCAGGAAGACAGCAACGCGGAACATCACATAAAGACCCTTGAATCCTCCTATCTCATCTTACACACTCCCACACATTCCGGCTTTTACACATTACAGGGGTTTATATATACGTATATGACCAATATCACCCCTCTCCAGACTGTTGTAATCCCTCTGTGCCCTCCAGCCTGATTTCCACTGTTACATTCACACTGGTTCACACGGGTATAATAGTGTTTAAAAACATAAAATGGTGTATTTGAGAGAGTGCTAGTAAAATTAGACTTTTTATATTTACCTTTTATTATTTCCTTATAAAGGTGAGAATGTTATTGAATTAAACATAATGAAACATTTTACAATTATGTAATAAAAAAGCACAAAATTGGATTTGCATGCTGCATACAAAATATTATACTTAAAATTCACTATATGGAGCAGTTTGTCCATGTGTTTTGGAAGTTAGACTGGTAAAGTAATGACGTTAAGGAAAAAAAAACAAAACAGTAGCACAGTTGCACTTTCAGTAACAGATTTAAATGCTGATTAAACAGTTAACCGATTTAGTTTAGCGCAGTTGACGGGTTGAAGTCACAAGAAGAAGCTCTAGCTGCTACAAACTAAAAGTGAGAGTGATGCGACTACCAAAGTCATAACTAGGCTTTTGATAACAAAGCTAGCTCGACTACTTGTGCTGCACAAAGCACAAAAAACAACTTTGCGGTTACGGTAAGCAGTAAAGCAACACTACTTTCCTCCTATTTTGGAATAACTCTTACCATACAAGGCGAAGAAAGCTGTTACTGATTTTGCTTGTCTTATTGATTAGAACACATCATACTGTCTCACATGAAACCTCATGAATACAATTAACAAAGTTTAAACTTAATTATATCCAGGGAAATTGAAAATTTGATTCATTGAGACTATTTAGACTGAATATCACACTTCTGATCCTAAATCACAAAGGGTCCCAAAAACCAAACTCAAATCCTGAGATAAAACACTATCTAGTACATGTTGCAGTAAGTCATTTTCCCTTGCCTTACTCATGTGACAGTGGGTGGAAGCACATGTCACAAATGTGATATACAGGGCTCTCCAATAAAGCCATACATAAAAATAACTGTGCTGATGTCTTATATGGTGAAATAATATCATACAAACAGCTAGTCCCCTCAGACCAGCAGTGTGTTCAGTCAATCAGAAGTGAAATATAACCATTCACTTTATCTTCCCCTACTCCACATTATTCTGAGATGCTTTAGACTGAGAGTGATGACTGGTGCAGAGACAGAGACAGAATATGAGACTGGTAACAGCGACCTTCTACTGTCATTAGGAATGAGTGTCTCCTACAAAGACAAACACACACACACAAACAAAAACACACAGGGGCATTCATCCCTTGAGGCGACTGGATGTTGATATAGTGTATAACCCACTAACCATATATACACTCGTACAGAGCACCGGTGTGAGCTGTCACTCAGTATGGTGTCGGAGCAGGGACCTCCTGGATTGAATGACAGCTGGTGGACAGGATATGACATATATCTACACTCCCACAGAGACTGCAGGTAGCACAGCGCTGCTCTGCACTGTACAGCACCTCTCTCTCTTTCTCAAAGCTGCACTCACCTTTTGCTTTCTCCATCAGCTCAGCCTTTATCTATTTTTTCCACTTTTCCCTGGTCGCCACAGGTTATCACTCTTCTTCTCTCAACCCTGTTCTGGCTATTCAATCAATTTCAAGAGCTGTTATATGCATGAATGGACAATGACAATGTATATATGCAAAGTTAGGAAGGCAATTATTGAACCTTATACGTATTTTCCCTCAAAATAACATCCATATTTACTAAAAAGAATAATGGTTGTAAATAAAATAGAGCTTAAATTTAGGACTGTAGCTTCTATGTAGTCTGAGAAACACTCTCTCTGCTCATAAAGCTGTAACAACTGAAAGCGGCCTTCATGAGCATATTCTTTTTATCAACATATCAATTTATGTATGATGGTGGCTCTGCAAGAAGAATCTGTTAACAGTTTACTCACTGTTCAACTGAGCGGGGGACATAAATAGGATTTTGAAATGTAAGGGGGGTGGGGCGTTGGGGGGGTGGGGGGGTCATGTCACATCCTCGTGGGGAGTAAAAACAAAAGTGACTGCACATGAAATGTCTCTTACGATCATCATCTGCAGCGTAGCACGGAGCGAGCACCAGCTTCTGGTACATCTCAGCACATTAGGTCAAACAAGGTTTAACGGAAAAAGCGGCTCTGCAGAATCAGTTTAGGTAACAACCTTAACATCGTCATCCCCTGGTCAAAACAATATAGGTGAACTGTAGACTTCAATGTATAAAACTGACCATTGTAAAAAAAAAACATGGTAAAATAAGAAATCTTCCTTCACTGTCGTTCACTCTCCAAGGATCTAACCTCTCTTTCTCTCTCTTTCTCTCGGTCTCTGTCCTTGTCTGACTCCTTCTCTGACTCTTCCATTCATATTTTAATGTACGTTCCTCTGTGATTCACTTCTGTCCTGCTTTTTGTTTCTGGTTCCTAAGACCTACTAAAGTATTTTCTCTATTTCTCTCAGTGCTTTGATAGAATGAACATCACTGTGAGTAAAACATGAGTGTGTATGTCTGAGCGAGTGTGTGTGTGTGTGTCTATCAGCGTGCACGTCATCGTGCCAGAAGATATATGCTGGTAATCAGCTGCCTAAGGAGACAAATGTCCTCTCTGCATGTCACTGCGCTGTGCAGTGTGTGTTTTCTGTGTTTGTATCCACAAAAGTGACACTGGTCATTTGAAACTGGAATAGTTTCTCTCATCTTCATTTTCTTTCTTTGAGTGTTTGCACATGACAACTGAAAGAAAGAAAGAAGTAACCTACATATCAATATTAACAGAGAGGGAAACACGTTCACACACAGATATAAATACACATCACATGCTGATTCCCACACAAACACACACACACACTCGGCACACACAAAGGAGCGGAGAAGATTTTAATGATGTTTGACTGTTAAGTACAACTCCTGACTGCGCGTCTCTCCCTCGCCTCCTAACCCGTGATTTCTCAGCTAAACAGGCCTATAGGCTACACACACTCTCTCTGTGTATCTCTCTCTCTCACACACACACACACCAAGAAGAAGGAGAGGAGTAAACAGCTATTTCCCCAAAGCTTCCGCACAGACACAAACCCCGTTTCCCCACAAATCAACACAAAACAAACAGAAACACAAAAACAGCAATTATATATACACTACACAGAAATACACACACATATATACAATGTTCAGTACAAGTGTACACGCAGGTAAAAATAGAGACGACACTGTTCCACTTTGCTGAAGGTGTTTAGCTATTAAAGAAACTGACTGGAGTGCGATACAGATGCTGATTAGAGATTACACAGATTCAATGAGGACGTTTCTCTGGGTGAAATCAAATCAGACTGCTGGAACTTAATTCAAATAAGTTTATTACTTATGACACAGCAATGTTGGCGCCCGCATATAGTGTTGCTGTAATTATACAAATCCAATACAGACACGTGCGCAGGTCTATTGCAATGACTCACCTCGATGACTAGAGCACAGAGTGTGACTGAGAGGTGAGGTCTTGGGGCTGGTTAGCAAGGCCTGGAGAATATATCTTCTCAATCAGCATCTTTCCATGAGTGACGGGATCATACATATCCCACTGGTTGGTAATGGGTGGGAATCTTTGGTGGCGTAAAGGTCACATACTTCTATGCACCAATAGGGATTAAATCAGAATCTAATCGGATTAATCAAAGTGGATGTGTTAAGGTTTTAGAGTGATACATTCTTAATAAATATCACTTCCTGCTTTGATGTTGCCTAACTATGAGCGCTATTTCCAAGGGCTTTAAGAGTCTATGTGCATTTTGTCCTAAATGCTAACATAGTGAGACCTGATGTTGCTTAATTTCTTGTTTTATATTCAGGAGTGCATATTGTGCTCAGCGTTGTGTCACTATACAGCGGAAAAAACAAGCATCTCCAAAATGTCAACTTGTAAAAGGAAAAACAAGCTTGTTTTCCCTAAATACGGTTTTCACAGCACCAGTAAAGAATATGCCAGGTAGAGCAGAGTAACGTCAGGTGTACAAGAAGAGGTTCTCTTTTGTTGATTTCACTAATAAATATTCACACACGGTGCCAACAGATTGAAAATAAGCCTACATTTTACATAACTACTGCATAGAAATGTGTCTGAGAGACAAGGGCAGTATGTTAATAAAGCGCTCGACTGCAGATGTCTGTTATCTGTCTGTTAAGGGAATATGGAAAGCCCGTCGCAGCAGTGATGAGATGGACTGATGTCCGCAGAAAAAAAAAATCATCACGTGAAATAAACAGGACGCCAACACTGGCACACATATAATAAGACACACACACTCACACACACCCCCATTCTCCTAGTGTCGACTCAGCAATGCCACGCCTATAGATGCTGTTGCCATGGTAACTTCATACTCTGTATGCCCCAGCTGGTTTTTCGCTCAGGAAAAAAAAATGTATGGGTAGGGTAAGTGCATGCGTGTGTGTGTGTGTGTGACATGGAGAGGTTAATGTGCCCCATGTGTGCTTTGCTCTGTCATGTGCGGTGGGGTGTATTGAAGGAGAAAAAAGGGCAGGTCAAAAGCAGTTATCATGGTATTCCATTGTGTGTGTTTTTGTGATCTCTTCCTATAATATTCCAATAATATTAAAGTCAGCAGTTTTTCTTCTGGGCAAATTGGTTGGTTGAGCAGTTCACCCCTGACTGAACACTGTAAGATGTCTAACAAACCCAGATTCAGATTTTATTAAAAAACAATACACTGACAACAGACAGTAAGAGAATATAAAAAAGCATTTAGATCAACTTTACTGCCAAAATTTTTATTCAATCCAAATTAATAATAAACTCCAATAGTAAAACCACGACCATAGCTGAAAACAAAGTCATGAAGCCAAAGCAGAGTAAACAAATACCTCACCAGCCCCATTCAGCCACACTGCTTTTTGCTGTTTTCTTACAATGACTCATGCTTCAAATTGACACACATTACAGTGTGTGTGGTGACCTGGGTTTCTGCCAACACAACGGAGAGGATTTGTGACAAGAAGTGTTTAGCAGTCATGTCTCCAGCTGTTCAGTTTTGCTAACCGTAGCATCACTTCACACAGGAACTTACAGTGTGGTTATAACACAACCTCAACCACACCTGGGTGAAAGTTTCAAACAGGAAGGTCAACATTAAGTTAAGTTAAGATTTTTATGTCAAACTAAATTTCGGAAGAATCACTAGCATACATGTTTGCTTACTCTCAGCTTACACCAGCTGTCAATCAGTGAAACTGAGAAACAGCTGGCAGGGCTGTGTGTTGGATCTCACACTTCCTGCTGCACATACACAACATATCCATGCGTTCATCCATTATCCTAACAGCTTGTCGTGTAAAGAGTTGCGGGGGCGCTGGAGCCGATCCCAGCTGTCATCGGGCAGGAGTAGGGGGTACACTCTGGACAGGCTGCCTGTCTATCAAAGGGTACCTGTCAAATAGATACCTACTATCAAAAACTACAATACTACTAGCGGTCTCTACTCTGCACTCTGTATCTTCACCGTCACATAACTACATTTTTTACAAACTAAATCTGACCGTTGTGGAGGATGTTTCTTGTCCTTAATCTGCATCTGGTAGGGGCTCCTCTTTCTGACTCTGTAGAAAGTGTTACATAACCACTCCTCTTTCAAGATGTTTAATAACCCTGACTGACGCATCAGAACGGACCCTGCTCCTCCTTCCCGAGTGGCCACAACTACTACTACAACAAGTAGAATGAAAGCGTTGCTGTTTAATCGCTGCATTTCCGCCTGTTTTTTGGTGCCTCTCACGCTTTTCACTCCTTCCTCACTGAGGTGCAATTTTATATCCTATCCTTTAGTGTTAAAGCTAATGTCTGTGTCTGCTCTTGCATTTTCTCTCTTGTTCCATTACCTTCTCTCATCCTCCTCCTCTGTTCCTTTATCCCTTCTGTTTTATTTATATTAATCATATGTCTCTTTTTCCATCCCTTCCCTGCCAGTTCATCTCTTGCTGCATCCCTCCTCCTGTCTCAACCTGCCACCTCTCAACCACATACCATTCTCCTCTCCTGTGCACTCTCCATCCCTGATCAGACGCTCTGCCGGTGTGTAGTTGATGTCATACAACAGCAGAGGCATTACCTTCACCTTCCCTCAGCAAAACAAGAGAGACAGAGAGGGGGGGGGGGAGTGATGCAATGTATCAGGAGGCCAGGGGAAGGAAATAAGAATACTGTTGTACATGTTATACAAGAGTTAGGCTTGTGTCAGTCAAATCATCCATGTTTTTTTTATACAGGAAACCTGTAGGAAGCTCTCCTACTCTTTTTTCCTCATTCATAGAACACCAGCTCATCTGTTGCCATTAAGATAAAGAATATTTTCTACTTGCCTTTGCTGAAACAGAAGCTATTAGTATCTATGACAACCAGGAGCAGCCTGGGACGGCAAAAAGACAGCTGAAAATACCTTTCTAACCTTTCATTCTCTCAGCTCAGAGAAGAAGCTCAGAAGGACAAACTGGTAAACCTCACTGTGACAAATGCGTTAATTATAGCATACTAACACAGTGTCCCCTCACAATCACTAACGCATTTGTCCAGTTTGACGTCAATATTTCTTCAGAAACACAAAATGCACCCACTCACACACACACACGCAATTGCCCCTAAGGGTTGTGTCACGCGCAGTCATCCTCTCCTCTGTGGTCTGAACCATTAAAAGCTAATTAGCAGGTTTTTGGGGTAAAAGGTCATCACACTGATGGATGGAAGGTCAAAGGACTCATCAATACTGAGGTTTCTCTGTTAACAAACACACACATACATATCTATATCTATATATATTTATAGATATATATAGATATGTGTCGGTAGAGAGTTATGTATACATCTAAACAAATAATAAAACAACCAATGAGATGTGCACTATACACACATCCATTCCTTACTTGCAATTTCACCTCAAGGAAGTACCATTACCAACCATACTAATACCATCTATCGTGGCAGTAGCAGGTGTAAGTGGAAAACCACAAAGCCACGAAGTGTTTCTCCCATGCAGTTAAACAGGAAAGAGACAAAAAGGGAGGAAGCACTAATTAAAGGACAGACAGCAGAGAGATGAAATTAGAGAGGTGGGGGTTAGTGAAGAGGCAGGAGGAGAGGGTCTTGCTTGGTTGAAATGAAAATACAAATCTATATCTCTCAGTTGTGATTTATTTTAAGACAGAAGCCATAGCTGCAAGCAAATAATACGCCCACCAGACACATAAATTATACAGTGTATTTGGCCAAGTGACAGACACATTTAATTAAACACACAGCATTATAGACATTGTATTTAACACTACTTGTCTTTCTGGTTTAAAGGTCTATAATGGACCCTCGTTGCCATGGATACAAACACATATGGTGACACAGCATCTAATTAATTAATCAATGACTGACAGCAGAGGATTCATCAGCTCTGCTGATTCAAACATCGACAAGAAACAGAACATAAACATAAAACGTGGCCACTGTCAAACAAACACTGTCACAGCTTTGTTAAGACTTGTGTCATAGTGTATTATGAAACTGTTGCATTGCTCACTCTACTATAAGGGACTAAACTCAACTTTAACTTTTGAACAAAACCCCTAACTGCAACAAAACCAGTGAAAGATTCTCTCTTCATTTACCATCAGTGAGAAAACTACTCGATTACGATTTAACTGTAACCACATTATTTTATACACACATATATAACTCCTCATATATATATATATCTATATGAGAAGACTTGTACCATTCCTGCACACACTTATTATGTCACAGTTGGGAGGTGTGTCAAGTGTATCTGTAGCTCGGTCACAGTAACCTTTTACTCCGCAAACAATCAGCTATTGAGTGGCCTTGGAGCATGACACAGATGCACCACCTGCACAGAAAGAGATGATGATGATGATGATGATGATGATGTAGCCGAGGCTGGAAATACAGCAGTAATACAGAGAAGGGTGAGAGGTAAATAGATTATAAAATAGGTAGGAGTGGAAGAAATAATAACAGAGGAAGAATAAACTGGCTCCATATGATGAGGTGGAAACGAGAAACAGTTTGATCCTATAGTTAGAATACGGATCCATATAAATCAGTTTTATCTCCCTATTACAAGCATACACCCTTCCTCGTCAACTCCTCATCATGCAGACTGGCAAAAAAAAAAAAGCACGCCCTAGAGCTGTGATGCCATTGGCCAGCAATGATGTCATCTCTTCCTGAAGGTTGAGCAGCAAACTGTACAATTGGTTGGCTGAGGCAGACAGTAGGAGAGCGCTGCTGAGGTATCAGTTCCATTCATACAGAGACAGCAATAGAGCGTATGTGTGTGTGTACGTGCGTGTGTGTGTGTGTGTGTGTGACCACTCCCCACAGAGACATGCAGGCAGAGCTATAGGGATGGTGTTCATCATTCAAGACACAGACAGCACCTGCTGGGAAGCTCTCTAATGGGCACACATGCACACACACACACACACAAACGTTGGAATTTCGCTTAAACGCACATCATCAAATATGCAAGTAATGAAGCATGCACACACACGCACACAGTTGCACATGCACAGCTGATGGGGGTTGGGAGGGCTGAGATGGGTGTTGTCTCCTTGTTGTTACCGGGCTGTTGTCATGGTGATGCAGATGGAGCTTTTACTGCTAGCTGGGACACTCACTTTGCAATAAACTACACAAACGCACCAACACAAGCTCTCACACCTCTTCTCGATGATGCCTGCACACGCACACCTTTTGAGAGCAGCTTGCCCTCGGAACTGCTTTCAAGTAACAAAAAAGAAAGGATCTCGCTTTCAGTGTGGGTGTGTGTGTGTGTGTGAAGGTGTGAGTATAAACACTCCCATGAGAGGCACTAGACACGTTCCTATAAGAGATGCTCATGGGAAATTATCCTGTGATAGCCTGTTACAAGGTACTGAATGTTCACTCTCCTTCTTTTCTTTCTCTCCTTCCACCTTACATGTTTTAGCCTACCCTCCTCCACTTACGCCCACACCTCCCACTCATCGCCAAAACACCTCGTTTTAGAGTATGATGTCACTTGTGGGCTTGTAATCGCCAGAAAAGCTGTTCACGTGTGCACACCAGATGCAAAACATATCTGACTCTCAACAAAACATACTGTAGTATATGAACAATACTTCATGCACACTATAGATGGACACAAATCCAGATACCACAAACTGAAAGCCATTTTACCAACCATGATAATGAAATTTGACATGACCTGATACAGAAAGAAATTTCCTGGCTCGAGGGTGTTCTATGCCTGTGCCTTGTCCATAATTCCTTTATATCTGGACACTTCTGTGGCTTGTTTATTCCACACAAAAACAAAACAACTGTTATGGACACAGTCTTCTTCTCCATGTCTCTCTGTGTCACTACTTAAACTCATCTCAGTAACTAAAACCCAGCATTTATGTGTATGCATGACTTATACAGTGTGTTCCAACACGTGATCTGTGTCCACACTGCATGAATTCTATCTTATTAGCAGACGTGTGAATCTAATTTGAATTGAACTATGTTCAACAAAGCCATCAAATATCAATGTCAATTAAATCTGTTTAATCAGTATCTGGTTCACATCAACCTCTCAGTCTGCTTCATTAATAACTAAATAAATTCCAAGTCCTTTTCATTTCTGTGCATCTGCAGTAGTGCTGAGATAATTTGTCAATTAACTAAATAGAAATTATCTATGGATGAATAGAAATGTATCACATTTTTGATACTTATTTTATCATTTAAGTTTCAAAAAGGACAAATGCAAGCAAAATGTCTTAAATAAACTAATTGACCAGTTTGAAGAAACTTATATTTACTGACAATTGAAAACAAAGAAGTTGCAGCCACAATATGTAGACTGCCTACATGCCTACACATGCTCACATGCATGTGTAGCCATGTACACATACTTACATACGTACATACATAAATGTCTGTGGGTGTGTTAGAGGGAACAAGCAAGTGTCTCCATTGCCATTCTCAGCTGCTCTCTGCAAATCACCCAGAGACGTTTTAACAGCCCCATGTCGTTTCATAAAGGAAAATGATGCATTAAAATCTCCACAGAGGTCCAGGGCCTTCTGTAACTCAAATACACTTTACCCAGTGGGATTTATTAGGAATGATAAAAAAAAAAGGTAACATTGGCAAGAAGAGCGAGAAAATCTTAACCTAAAGAAAACAGAGTTGTTCTGAGCAGTTATGTTTGTCTATGTTAAGTCTAAATAAATAAAAGTATTCAAAATAATACATTTTTGAGAAGGTTAGGGTGATAATAATAACATGAGCTTACTTAACACAAACATCTGGTCCTGCGTTTGAAAAGGTGCTATCTTCCAGAATGCATCCATTGTATTTCATTTCAACCAGAAGGCTCAACTTTCTCTATTAAACAATGGGCTTTAAAACCACGAGCGCACGACTCCCTGTGCAAGAACTGCTATTTGTGTCATTTGGGAGAACTGAACCTTTAAAGCTGCAGCCAATCCAATAGCCCCCAGGTTCTATGAGGTCAGGAGAGGTCAAAGATGAGGAGAGCAAACAATTGCCAACCTCCTGCTCCAAATCCCATCACTATGCCACACTCCCTCTCAGCTGTGTCTTTCCCAGCATATGTGAGCATGGTGTGTGTGTGTGTGTGTGTGTGTACGTGTGGATCCACAGGCATTTGTGATTTCTTCAGTGGGAGACTGGAGGAGAGACTTCAGAGGATTGATTTACACACAACACACACACACACACACACACACACACACACACTGTTCAGCTTCTGTCAGTACTAAAAGTTTCCCTGTAAAACTCTCAGACACTTGACTTCATTCATCATAAAACACTTCACATTAGAATTTGCGAATGAATGTTCTCGCAATAAAAGAAGATTCAGAGTGAAGAGCGAGAGGAAGGAGAATATTATTTTTTACCAAATCAATGGTGAACAGAGAGGATGTAATACATAAATGGCACCAACGTTTGATGCAATCAGCCTACGTTCAACGTGAAATTACACTTTTATGTTCACGGTTTTCAAGAGCTCTTTCACCATCGGAGATCATCTATAGATCATTTCACTTCACTTAAAAGTAATTTCAGCTTCCATTCACATCAGGAACAGTCATCCTTCAACATTAGCAGCATAGGCCAACAGAGACCGTGACCGCTGAATCTACAGAGGCAAATACACTAAAAGATGAAGAAGCAAAATGTAAATTTTCACTAAAGTAATTACTTTAAGCCCCACACCTTAACTGTTGACACAGAAGAAGATAATTATAATACTGAGTTAAAGAGCATTTCAACTCTAACCTGCAGGCAGGTATTTTAAGAATAATCTCTCCTCCACCAGCTTCTGTTTAAAGAGTCTGGACTATGATTAAATGCACAGCAGTATTCACCATAGGTTTATGTTCTTATGTTATTCTATTTTAAAACTTCCTTCTGTCATGTCAGGAGAACGAGAAAATGATTACATGAAGCACTGAGCTGGAAAGCTTTGTGATCCTGCCCCGCAGCAAAAAATCATGATATGGAGAGGCCGCTTCGTTTTTGCATGTTGCACTCGTTTGAACGGTGAGCATGTTGCGCAGTTTGCTGAACCAAAGACGGCCTGAAGATATAAGTTCTATAAGACACCCTATACTCACGCAAACAACTGGCTACATTTCTATATATTACAGTATTAATAACTCACTAAAGCCATCATCTGATCGCTCTTATTGGTTTAAAGACTTAGCTGATTTTGATCTGAGCTTTTCATGTGTACAATTAATCTTGCAAACAAGTTAACATCATTAGGCAAGAGGCTCACTGAACCACATGTCAGCACATCTGTTAATCCACGTTTTACTTCTTTCCGAGTCATCTGTCTAATAGAAGGACCACTTGATCGTCAGTGTTTTGTGTGACCTCGTAAGTCAAGATGGAGATTAGATTGCATCAGAAGTACGGAGCACTGCTGAAGAATGAAGCAAAGCTCAACACTTCCTTCAAAGCAGGGAAGACCTTATTGTGATGTTTTTGACTAAGAAATCCTTACACCTTACCACATTCCCCTACAACCATGTGTTCAGGAAAAAACCTGACAGTTATGACTCACTACAAACCTACAGAACTGCCACTGACATAGAACATTTGATATAGAAAGTGTGCTTGAATTAACTGATTGGTAAATTAAACTTAAATTAACTGTCTAATTCATGCTTAACAATCCCACTCATTCACAGCAGTGCTGATGCAGGTGTACAGCAAAGCCATTATAACCTCTTTCCTCACACTGTTACTTTATTCACCCCCTCCCGCTTCCTCCAACTAAATGCAAGCTTTGAAAATTCATGTATGCGTTAAGGGGAGTTATTTTTGAAGCTGCATGCTGTTGCTGTTTTGACTGCACAGTTAAGGACAGTTTTCTTCCAGAAGCAAATGCAGGAGGTACAGTATGATATTATTGAACAGACAGGGTTTGTTTATGATGTTGCAGAAATGATGTATGATGACCATATAACCATTTGTTCCACTACAAACCAGTAAATGGAAAATTAGATCATTTCCTGTTTGTTATAATCCAGATATTACCGGTCAAAAAAAAGAGCAGAGAAATATGAACGAATAACAAATTCACAGAATGCATTGGAGCATGAAACACAAAGTCATATATACATAATACACACACACACACAAATTGCTGACACATACAAACACACACAAACAGTCAGGCTTGTTTCTGATTACTGCCAAAAACATCACAGCACTCTAATGAGAATGTAGACTCTGGAACAATGCAATTTCAGCACGCGCACACACACACACACACACACACACAGCTGCCCTTCACACTACGAGCCCTGCAGGGTGTGACTGGCAGGAACGCCAAAAGAGGATTTGTGGTGAAAAGCTTTGGGGATGAGGGCGAAAGGGAGAGAGAGAGAGCGATAGGAGGAGTGGAGAAGAGGGGATTACATGGTGAATATTTCAATACTAAAACATACCAATTGGCTTGGGTTCCTTTTCTGACTTACACAGATACACACACACACACACACATTCATACATGCATCAGCAGAGCCATATCTTCAACAGCTAGCTTAGCACTTACTAGACAGAGTGTGGGTGATAGGTAGGGCTAATACAGAACCACTGGGACCCCCAGGGATCTGAATGACAAGCTGATTGCTGGTTAAACTGCTGTGACTGACTAAAGCGACCAAGGTCTTCCTGTTATTCTAAGATCAAGTATCTCGAAAAACTGGCACAACAGATATCAACGAAAGTAGACGGATTAACCTCATATGCAGGAGAAGAAGATCTATGAAACCGTTTTGTTTACCAAAAAGTAATAAAATCAAAGTACATACTTCAAACTATATGGACATGAAAGAAAGAGCTCAGGAAAGACATAAAGTCAAATGTACCAGCTCAGTTTTTATTAAACTGTGACCTGTTCTTGGAAACAGAGATAAAGTCTAGACGAGACATACAGAAGGGACATCAGAGCAATAAAGCCGGTCAGTATATTGTGTATGATCTACTGCATCTACTGCAAAACAAGCTTTGGGTGACATAATGATGAGATGAATAATAATCAATGTTTTGAAGTAAATGTCTGTCTTAACGAAAAAACTAGATCTGTATTTCACAGTACTGTCATAGACTTCCATTATCCCTCAGTATCAAAATCACAGCAAAACAATCAGCTATTAACTATTAGAAGGTTCTAAAGGCAGTTTCTTATACAGATTTTAGTCCAGAAATACTAAGAGGCTCTATATCTTTAAAAAGAACTTGTATAACAGTGCATGGGAATGGCCGGCAAAGAGGTGCCATGTTGCGAGGTTGGAGGTCGACAGCAACGTTTCAGATGCAGTCATGCTGCGGAAATGCTAAAGGACAGAGGGACCGGCTGCTGGCTGGCATGAAGGCTGCCACATGCTGCTCAGGTCAGCAGGGAATTAGGCTACAGAGTCGAGTACAGGGAGAGAGAACAGTGAGAGAGAGAGAAAGCAGGCGGAAAGTAGAGAGCAAGTGGCTGGCAGAAAAAAGGATTAACTTCAAAAACAATCAAAGTATAAGGGAGGGGATCATTCTGCATACGTTCGTGTCTGTTTATGTTTTTTTGTTTGTGTCTCTTTTATGGGGGCTGATCGGGGGGGGGTTGTCTCTGCAGGAGTCCAGCAAGCAGTTACATTGTCCCAGTTACAGAGACGTACTGGAAGCACTGGGTATAATGCAGACACAATGTGTGTGTGTGTGTGTGTGTGTGTGTGTGTGTGTGTGTGTGTGTGTGTGTGTGTGTGTGTGTGTGTGTGT
>JAUYWH010000014.1:12259835-12289795 GCA_034779795.1 Ctenopoma multispine | reverse complement strand
TGTGTGTGTGTGTGTGTGTGTGTGTGTGTGTGTGTGTGTGTGTGTGTGTGTGTGTGTGTGTGTGTGTGCGTGCGCGAGATAGAAAGGAGCAGAATATAGACAGTGAGATGGGTGTATGTGTAGAGATGAAAAGAGACACACTGAGGGCAGATCTAGATTATATATATATCTTTACGTGTGTCTACATGTGCACACGTGTGTGTCTAAAAACAAAGACCAGCCTCCGCTGTGGGTTGGGACAGGCATACAGCTAATGCTCCGAGTGTGTGTCTTTTCACAGGGTGCACACTATTTACCAACTGGTTAATCCGTATCGAACCAGCAGATATGTGTTTCAAAGCCCGTTTGAAACATCAGCATACAGTAATGATGCAGAGAGAGAGAAGGAAGCCCGCTGGAAACGCTGTGATACAGACGTATAGGAAAATATAAATTCAGGTGTGAAATAGCGCAATTAAAAATTCATCTTTCTCGCTTTAATCGCATTAAAAAGTGTTTACAAAAATGTGTTGCTGTAGCAACCAGGCACATCTTAAGTGCGAATAAAGCAGTGTGTAAAACTGTCTTAGAGAGATTAATGAGTTATTATTCTCAATCTCGTGTTCTGCTTTGCGGCATGGGCATACTGAAGCGTACAACAGACACACACATCGTACACCCAGGGGTTGCACTGAGCTAACACTAACGTGTGACCACACGTCCTCTTTGCAAATGCAGCTGTACTGTACTTGCATGTAACAGACATTATCACTTCAGATATTTTATCAGATACTGAAGCAGAGATGATTGCTGGTGTGTCAGCTGCTACCACAGTAAAATATAGAACTGTAGGAAACTCATAATACTCAGAATATCTGTTTGCTGACTTAAATAAAATGATTCGTGCAATAATCCAAAACGTCAACAGCCTTTCAGTAAACAGTAAATATGTTGTGTGTATGTGTGTACGTACTCTACGTGATGTCAGATCTTTCGTCTGTTCAGCGAAAGAAAATAAACTGAAAGCTTTCCAGGGGTGTGTTACCGAGGGCCAGCCCTGAAAGTTTACACCCCCTCTCATTTACAGAGGCGCCACATTAATTCAATCTACTGTAATAGTCACTCACTCAGACGCACACATACACGCACGCACCCACAGGGCACTGCTATAATTTAATCACAGAACACACACACATACTGATTTTGGAAATTCAAACCATTTGCATAATCAAACATTCAGTAACACACAGACACACAGCTGAGCCCCCTCACACATGCCCGTATATTTTTAGAGCACCAGTGTCAAGCCAGACATGTTAATAAAGCTCATATGAACCAACCCGTTCCACCCCGCCTCCTGCCCCTCCCACCAATCTACCACCAAACCACTAAATAGGACAGACGACAAAGCAGGGCTGGGCCGCAGATGAAAACAAACGCACACATACTGTACTTGTTATACACGTTATTCAAAATTCAAAAAAGCTCACGCTTCAAATAACACTTCTGACTAGTGACCTAAAAACCGACTGACTATGGTGGGGCCTCTTTTTTACCACCAATAAACAATTTTAAAGCAGTTTTTTACTTCTCTTGCTACAAAAAGTCACAAAAAAAACAGCAGACATTGTGAATGCTGATGGATATTTTTATGATAAAGCATAAAGAGTTCATCCTGAAGGTTTGGGGCATTTTCTTAGTGATTGCCTTTTTTATTCGAGCATATTCAGATTAGATTAGTCTGTGTCTCACATTAACCCATTTGCATTTGATATATATATATATGTGTGTGTGTAATTATCCGCACACGTGTGCGAGCGTGCACGTGCGATAAACGTCATTGACCTGCTCTTTCCCATTATAACAGGGAACACTGAGGCCAGCTCTTGATTTAAACATCAGCTGTCATAAATGTTTCAGAGAAATGGAAGGAGCTTTCGGGGCGTGGGCAGGGCGATGGATGGATGGGTAGTGGTGGGAGGAGCTGTTGTGTTGTATGAGAGTGAGAAAAAAAGAGAGACAAAATGAATTTATGTGACAAAGGATGTATGAGGATTTTAAAAAGAAGGTAGGTGAACTGGGGTTAAAAGCAAAAACTGTTGTGGACATGTCAGGATTATTTAAAATTCAAAATGTCACAATAAAAAAAAAAGAAATCAGGTAACATTTCATAGTGCTGTGAGAGCCAGTTACAGGGACTTCATGTCCAAAATGTCTAATGTTAACAAAAGCAGAAATACTACAGAAAGCACTTACAGGCATAATAATGACATACAGTAAGAAAGACTTCATTGCTAACATCAAAAAAGTGAACACACGCGTCGTCACTATGTGAGATACAGTAGCAAATGCCACATATTTAAACAAAGATGAACTATTTAGACAAAGTGAGATTTATCTGGGTGGCTTACCACTCTGGCTACATCAATACTTAACAGATACGGAGAAATCATACTCTAATGCTAATGTGTTTCATATATTAGCAATCTTGAGCAGTAAACAAATGTACTATTTATATGCTGTTACAATTCTAACAAGAGAGGCAGTGCAGCGTAGTCAATTTGTTGTGGCCAAGGGAAGCTAGATGTATTAGTTTAACAAAAGAAAAACAAGTCAGGGTCATAGGAGAAAGCTTTTACCACTTGCCTCTGATGTATAATCAATAGAAAAACATCCCAAGGGCTCAACAGTTCACTTCAGTCTCCCCCCCCTGCTCTCTTACTTCTTCATTCCTTCTTTCAGCTTCAGTATTTTGCTCTCACTTCCCACACTTGCGCTCAGTTTAACGTTCCATATTGTAATATGTGTGTGTTTGTAGTGTACAGGACAGATCGCCGTGGTCGTGAAAGAGCTTCACTCTCTGCTCTAGTATATGGCTCCACCTACTGGCTAAAGTGCAGACTGTGTGCTAACTGCACATTGCTGACATTAGCACTGCTTCATTCCTAATTTAATTAGCTAAATGGCAGAATGAATTAAGCTAAATGCAGAGTGAGCCTGCTGAAACGCGCGTGAAACTGTTGAGGACTAATGGCTAATAATCTGTTGCAATTACATCTGAGTGCTCACATTAAAAAAATCTAATTCAATAATATGTGAGGGAGGAGGAAATTCAAACTCAATTGCTCATTTTATGCCGAAAACTACAATTCTTATCTACTGGCATGTCAGGTATTATATGTGTGTGTGTGCATGTGCTGCTGGAGGATGTATAGAAAGACTAGAATTGACCAGTATTAATAAGCATGTCTGTTTCTATAGATGACTGATTAATCTTAGCCATGTGTGTGAACAAAGACAGGTGGACAAACATCTGAACAGAGCGGACTTACCTGGACATATTCAGCCTGGCTCTCTCCCGGCTTCATGTGGCTGAAGAGACAAAGACATGAAAGAGGGGAAACATTAAGCAATGTGACAACAAAAACGACTGTAAAGCTCTGTCAAATTGTGTGTACATATGCACTTGGGTGTTTAATCTCGTCTTGTAACAGGTGCAGTGCATATTACCACAGGGGAACAAAACATGTCTATATTCCCATGACCCACTTCAGCAGCGGCCTATCCAGTGAGAAAAGTATCGTGGCAGTCCAGCTTCATGGAAAATGGATAGATAACAAACCCCACTGAACATCTAAGGTTGCTGTTAAATCTCTTGGGCACCATAACTCACGCTTTCAACTCCTGATGGATGCAGATCATGTGTCAAAAACCCCACTGTGCTGCAGGCTCGGAAGCTGCTGTGCAGCTTTATGATACAGAGTAAGCGTGAGCTAAAGGGCCAATTACACTCCCAGACAAGTTTTAAGATCAATCAGCGCTGTTCCCAATTGCACGATGGGTCTCACAGGGCCCCGAGCAAAGCCTTGTAACACATGACCACCGAGCGGCCAGATCAAAGGGTCCCATTATGGTAGCAGGCTCGGGAATGTTAATGGCTCCCACGGCAGAGGAGCCATACATTTCCTTCCCAAGCTGCTGCTGTGCTAGATCTCAGTTTAGTAAAAAAAAAAAAATACAAATTAACTGGTGAAATAGATATTGTAAAGAAATATTTACCTACATAATCCCCCCTGTTAATATCAGCATTTATACAGTAAGAATGACATGAAAGAATCACAGAACCAATCACACATGAAGATGTTAAAACAAATCCCACAACACTTGCCAACGACAACTGTGTTCAAGCACTCTGAAGCTGTAGAAGACATTTAGTCAGTTTCACACAGAATTGTTATTAATATAATTATGAATATTCTAAAGTTTTGTAAATTTTTTGTCATATGCTTGGCGTATTTAATATTATTACTGGAACTTTCAGTTGTAATTCTGCAACTGTTAACTCTGTCCATAATGTAAACGAAGCACCTGTAGCAGGTTAATCTATCCTTCAGTCTGTTAATCAGCTAATCATTATTAGGTTTAACTTCAGAAAACTCACTGTGACATCAAATAGCTTGTTTTGTCCTCCAACAAACAGTGTATGGAATTTTTCGTTTGAGAAAACAAATTAAACCAATTATCGAAATTCATTTTTCTCAGTCAACTAACCAATTAATCAACTAAAAAGAGGGGGGACAGCTATCGCTGTGTCAAGCTATTAATGTCTTCATTTAATATAACAATTCACAGCTAAGCAATATCACATTGCTCCTGTCATATATGATAAAACACCAAATCCTGAGATGCTGGAAATCAGAAGATCTTTGGTAAAGCTGATGTAATTAATCAGTTTAGTTATCAAATGTTGAAGATTAATTTTCCTTTGAGGGATTAGTCCATTTATCAGCTCATTGTCTCAGCTGTAGCCATGACATAACATGAATTGAAATTGGGGGGTTTGTGCCAAACAAAGGAGCTGACACGCTTTGCTCCATAAGAAACAATGAGCTTTAAGAACAAACACCCATAATTATGTCAGCTGAGCAGACTACCAGACACCAAAATCACCAGCAACACTGTCTGAGGATCAGCTGGAAAGCTTTGCCAAAACCAGAGAAAGAAGTGAGGAGCTGCTCTTGAGGAAACTAGTCAGGCTGAGAGTGGAAATACCTGCGAGTTCAGGACTGAACTGACCGAGAAGACAAGAGCTATTTAATGTGACCACACTGAACCTGCAGTACAGCGTTTCCCACGCTCCCGGATATGAACTAATGAGCTGATGCTGCACCCTCACACACGGGAGCCCATGCATGGCAGAGGAACTACAGCCTGCTGCAAACGAGCACGCATGCATGTTCACACGCTGTGCAAATCCTACTGTAACGCGGATACACGCTCTGTTACGATGCATGAAATATTGGAGGCAGACAGACTTCAGCATGTCATGGGAACGCAGCAATAAAAGAGGGTGCAGGAACCTTTCAGGGGTTTTCTGCAGGCTCTGTTCTCCCAGACGCTTTCACACTCTGTTGATGAATTAGCTACACTATTATGAAACACACACACAAGCTTATTTCTGTCGCTCTCCTGTGTGCCTGAACAAATCAATGCAAAAACAAAACAAAACAAACAAACCTGAAACCAGCAACAGAGAAGCAGCTTCCAGCAGCACCTGATCAATAGAATGAATCGATGTTACCTGCTGTCTTTAAAAAGCGGAGTAATGGATCCTGTTATATTCACGCCTCTCACCCACCGTCTGAGACAAGTCCAGTTCAACAAAGTCAGCACAAACTGTGAAGTGTGAACCATCCAACTTCACCAGTGCGTCCACACCGTCGTTAAACGGCACATCTGCGCCCCCTGTCTCCTGCACCGAACGTGAACGGCTTAACCTGTTGCTGTTTAACCCTCAATGTTTTGTTTTGTTTTGTTTTGTTTTGTTTTGTTTTGTTTTGTTTTGTTTTGTTTTGTTCGAAAAAACCCACATAGTCTTTGTGGAAATTTTGTCCAATACATTCATTTATACTTAATCATCATGTAAACACAAAGGAACTATTCAAAACAATATGAACAAAGCTGAATTAATATTTTGACCCCTGATTTTCTAAGTTACTTGGAAACTCATATACAAAGCAGCCTACCAATACTACAATGTGAACAGCCCTTCATTCAAAATTAAATACATAATTTTTTCATATTGTTTCATTTCTACATCAACCCTTATTAAATAGGGACAGTTTACTTCATAAGGTCTCAGCCAATGGTGGGAGTAAAGAGGAGAAAGAATTATGTGCTGGACCTGCACAGGGGCTCTAAATACAGCTTTTGTTAGGGGGTCAGTACTCACATGTAAATGCTGTCAGAGTTTTGGTTTCCTTTATCTGCTCCTTCGCTTAATTCTCTGCTCTCTGACAACGCCTCGGGTTTAGGTACAGACGCAGACTCTAACCCATCACTCTCATAAGTCTGGATCTGATCACTACCCTGGATGAGCGGAGGTGATGATGTCTCCTCGGGACTCAAGTCTGGTTGGAGTGCAGCGCTTGTGCCACCAGATGGTGACAAATCTTCAAAGCCGGATGTGGTTTCAGAGCAGCTGTTTTTGGTGTTTGTGACATTGCTTCCACGTGCAGTCTCGGGCTGGGCCTTGGAATCAGTAAGAGAGACCTGACTGAACCCTGGGTCAGCTTTAACTACAGCTTCCTCCTCAATGACTTTAGATGAGTTGGTTGAGAGAGTGGGGGATCTACAGTTTTGGGGCCCTGCAGGTCGTTGACTTTGACTTCTGTTGATGCTGCCCTTGTCTTTACTCTTCTTGTTGCTCTTTTCTAGAGAAGGCAGAGCATCACAAATGATCATAAAAACTAAAGCAAGAGAAAGAAAGTTTATCAGCTAACTGGATCATAACTTCTACTGCTTTACCTTTAGTGCTCTTGTCCCTCTTCTTTATCAGGAGCCGTGGCAGCGTGCCCACGTGTGTATAACTCTCACTGGAGCGGACATAGCTGGCTGTGCGAGGACGCATGGCATCTATGTCGTCCACTGTTGTTTCAGCATCTGGAGTCAGGATTTTAGCAGCACCAGAGTTAGTGCCGTGAGTGGGCCCATTCCCTAGTCCTGAGGACTTGGAGTCAGACTTTTCAGTGGAACGGCGAAAAGAGAGGTTGGTGAGGCTGCCGAACCACTTGAAACCTTGAAGGGTGTGACAAGAAGAGCGAATGGTTTTATGACACACTGCTACTGCCAAATGCAGTATTTTACAGTAGTAATATGGATTATTGATGGTGAGATTTGATTTTAGTCCTTTATTTTTTAACAGCTGTGTTCTAAAGTCTGTGTTAAACTGATTCAAAGTTACAGAAAAAGGTTGCTGATTTGGTAATATATGACGTGAAAGGTGTGGGGAAATCAAGAGTAACTGGGAACAATTTGAATTGTAAAGTGGGTCAGAAAGTCTGAGAAAGGGTGAGAGAAGTAAAAAAAAATGCTCTAATTAAAGCTGCACAATAGTTTAAATAATAAACCAGATGAATCAAAACATTTTCAGCCATTGTTCTGGTTTTGCAACTCATAAATTCTGCTCCTAAATACCAGACAAAATATGTGCCTGGCTGGTGTACATACTGAGTATCTACTAAGCTAAAATCCTATTTTCTCAGTTGTTGGCAAAGGCTGAAACTGTGCTATAAAGAGAAGCAGGTTTTCTATCAGATGTACACAACAACGACTCTTAATGAATGTGCAAACTGTGAATTGTGTGTAATAAGTTCACCATTCAATTAAGAAATAAATCCCTTCCTTGCCGCCAAGTTGTTTTAGCAAGTTGCCTTTTGCAGGGTTTTAATTCAGAGCTATAAAGTTAAATATAAATTTTATAGCAGTGATTAAACAAACAGCGTCTATGTTGTGTTCTTTCCCAAGAGAAATATTTTCAGCTGTAATTAGATTTTTACGTATCAGCGTTACAGCAGAACAGTAACAGTGACAGTAAACACTGGCTAACCCAACGGCTGATTGTATCTGTAAAAACATGAACTAAAGTTGAGCTGCTCAACACAGATAAACACACAGAGTACTCACTTAGCTTCCGTATACTCATGTTGTGGCTGTAGTTGTCTTTAAGATCGACTGCAGGTGTGTCATAGATAGACCGTTTGAGAGAAAAAGCAGTAAAACAAACGCAGGGGAACCAGATAAGGTGAATATTCTTGCTGAAGACACGAAACCTCAGTATGAACCACAGTTCCTCAGTTTGGGTGAGATCTTGCACACGGTTTGCATATGTGAGAGAGATAAAGCTGAGTGATGAGCTGTAGTGTGAGGGGCAGGGCAGATCATGACACTTCCTGTGTAAAGCTTAGAGAAGCAATGGCAAGGGGAAATGCAAAGACAAGATGAGATGGCAAGGTTGATTGAGTAAGATAGTAAGTATGATTAACTGTGTGAAAATGTGTGAGGGTGGTGTCTGATCAGTATGAAAAAGTGTCGACAAGAAAAAGAGTTCAGAGAGAAATTAGGAGGGATGTAGAGGAAAAGTAGGCCTGCTTATAGTTGACTTTTGTCCTGTTGAAATAAAAAGCTAGTTATAAACTCATCAAGCGGCAATAATAACTACCACCTTTGAGTTCAATTATTATTTAGTTCAAACTGTGAGTCCTTTAATCTTCCTGACACAGTATAAACACATTGTTAATCTTTCATTGGAGCAGTTATTCTAAATCTCCTATGATACTGCACACTACAAGACATGAGTGTGGACGACCTGATTCATAGACAAACAGTTAATGCAGTAATTGGTAATAAGGGATAATAATAATAAGAGTAGTAATATTAATAGTAATAAAGGAACATACATACAACTTGTGGTACAGTACTTGAAACTCTTTCTGAAGTAGTATTTAAAACTGTGTAAATGTGTGTGTTACTTTCTATTCTGTTTGCCAAAACAGTTTCTTGTTACATTAGGCACAAGCAATTTCAAAATATTCAGGAATGTTTACGTGGGATGTCTCCTGCATTGTTCAGGAGCGGGTGATAATGTTCCTGAATGAGGGGATGAGAGTGGTCTGGGGGGTTGCATGAGATTCTTTATGTATGGTAAGTACTGAGCATAATAGGTCATAATAGAGCTCATTGTAATGTGTAAATAGGATTAGGATTATTTGCATTGGAATTATTTACCATGTATACTATACTTTTTCATTTCAGAATACCACCAGCACAGAAAGGTCCTGTACACAGTGTGCAGGATCCAAACATGCCATCCAAAATGGAGGCATGTATTTGAAGATGGGCCTAGTGCAAAATTTAGAGGGAGGCAAACACACAGTGCACCCCTGTTTCAGATGTGATGTCATGCAACAGATATCAATCTCCGTTGACATTGCTGCATTTTACGAAGAACTTGACCATGTCGGAGACAGAAAAGAAAGCTAAACTCTGGAAACTCAGGCCATAGCTTCATTCACTCATACACTCTTATACCATGTTGATGGTATATGAGCCAAATCTAAACTTGGATTGTCGGGTGATGTGTGATGAAGCTTGTCTCCACACTCCCAAAAGGTCAGAACTACAAGGTCTTTGTAACAACGAGAGGATGCTGCAGATACTGGGATAAAGGATATATTGAGACGCTGTGCAGCAAGTGCAATGCAAAGTCTCTGCTTTTCAGATAACAAGAACCGTATTTGGAACTTTCACTGCAAATTAATACCGTAATGACAATTTTCATTTACGTTTATTTAGATTTTAAAGATAATTTCATTCTGTTTTTAAAATTATCATTACAAATAAATCATAATTAATAAAATGCTTTATACAGTTATTATTCAGAACACAGAGCTTTATGGGGAAACCTAGCAGCGAAACATGCAATTAGACCCTTGTGTTTTTATTTGTTTAGATAGTGTGAATGCAAAATGTAGAATTTCTGCTCCCACCTCGGCCCAACATTTTCCTAAAAACTGATTAAAACAAAAAATATTTAAAACTACTTTATTTCTGCATCAGGTGCCTCCTACAACAACATCTGCACAGTGAAAAACTATTTTCCTCGCTTTTTTAGATTGTGGTTTTACAGGGTAAAGTAAAAAAAGAAAAGTACTGGAACATATGACTGTGTATTTTGGTCCAGATTCTTATAAGAATGACTTGAGACAACAAATTTTAACATCTTGAAAAGGTAGGAACTGTGAGAGAGTCACATCACCAACAACTCTCACAGAGCAGGGGTGAAGTTATCACTAGCCTTCATTTAAACAAGACTTCATCAGCAGAAATATAGAGACCATACCACAAGATACAAATCCCCCCATCAGTAATAAAAATCTGAAAACCAGGCCGGATCTAGAGAAAAGTACAGGGACAAGTAACAAAAGTTCTGGAACAACATTTTATGAACTGATTAGACAAACACTGGAAAGGCCAAGTTGTGGGACAAGAAATGATCTGTTTATAATGGCTGCTTCTGGGACAGACTCGCTAATGTTTATTGATGATATAAGTCGTTTAGAGGTGTACAGAAAGATTTTGTCTGCTGATTTACAGAGAAATTGCAAAGAGCTTCATTGTACAGCAAGATAATGATCCAAAAAGCTCTGCCAACTTGACAAAGGACTTAATAAGAGGGAAAAGTGAACGTTTCAGACAGGCCAATTCAATCGCTACACATAGCTGAAGAAGAGACTGAAGGGATAAGGCCCACAGAACAACAGACGAAGGCTTCATGAGGTGATGTCAGTAATTCAAAAGACTGTTAGTTATTGCAAACAAAAAGTTTTATTTACTTTAAAACTGTTCAGAAGTGCACCGGTAGCCTAATGATTTATGCACATGCAACATTGCTAGGGAACTTTTGGCTCATGTCACACCCTCTCTTCTGTCTCTACTGTTTAACTGTCCGATAAAGGCAAAAATGCTCCCAAAAAAAATGTGGGTGTGCTGATACAAATGATGTTATGTTGTAAATTGCTTAGTAATAATAATATATACTGTAAATATTAGAACATAAAAGCTGAAATTCTGAACATTTATGTCAAATGAGTTTATTATCTTGAACAGAAATGTTTTCAGAGTACTATACAGTTTAATTTAATTTGAAATTCTCATTAGAAGAGTTTAAAAAAGGTGCTACATAGCTGTGGATCGGACTGCAGTTGACCGTCCGTGTTTCAGCAGCAGTGTACGTAGACAAAGATTGTCTATATGAGATAGCATGTGTTGTTACACGAAAAATGATCTGATCCGTGACTTGAAATCCGTGATGCTATCCGAACCGTGACGATGGTGACCCCGTTATACACTTAATGCTAAACATTTCAGACTGAATCTTAGGATCTAAACTACATCTTGGTGCAAATGACAGCTACAATACATCAATTTGATGGAAGATTACAGCTATATGAAACACAAGTGTAGGGAATATATGACACTGTCAGACAGTGTGGAACATGATGGTATTTCCAGACTTAATGGGGAAACAAGAGAATGAAAACATTTGAAGGAGTCGGATTTTTATTAGAGTGCATTTGGAAATTGTACCAGCAAAATGACAATAGTTGCATCGTGTTGATGACTTCAAGACATGTGACCTTGTCATGCAAATATTGATTGGTGAGCATCGGGGCTTTAAGATCAGCTTTAAAGCCAGAGCCCACTGTTTGTTAGCGTGTGATTTTAATGTGAAGCTGCTGTGTTGGACTGCACAGATGTACCCGATAAAGTGGCTAGTGTAAATAAATAATTGTTTCTAGCATATACCAGTCAACACAGTGTTTAAACGTGAGCTATGCGGCTTCTTGGGTTTTCACATCCTGTTCACGTCTGTGGCGCCTGTTTTCTTTAAAGACGCTTGTTATCTTCCTGTTGTTAACACTTTGCCACACCAATATATGTCATTATGAAACCGTGAAGTGTGAAGACATAGACCAGAGCAGTACATCTGAAACACTCGAATAGCCCCTTTATTAAAAGGAGTGGCAGCAGCTAAGACTGGAGGAAATGTTACTCTAATGCATTTATCATCCTGTAACTGTAAAGGGTTTGTTTCTCATTTTCTTCATATCTTTCCTTCCAAAGCTTTGCTCCTTAACCTATAAAAATTTTGTCAAACAAGTTTTTCTTTTTAAATATTAATCCCGTAGACTAGCATAAACAGACTCATCTCACAGTCACTGTGGTTGGTATAGATCCTTCCTTATGCACTGTTAGTTGTCTACAGTCACACACTTCGTCCTACCCTGTAATACTTCACTACAGTTCACAAGATACCTCATGTTTGATATCGTCTATAAACTCACCCTAAACAATCAATGTTTCACAATGACTCATGAAGAAGACCTCAAATAGCTTTTCTTAAAATCAACCTAGTGGTATTAATTCATTCTTACTGCGTATCTTAAAAACTCTTTCACCTCAGGGAGTAAAGTGAGGCACAAAGTCCCTTTGAACCCACTGGATATTACTCCTGATCACTCCTCTGCCATCAATGAGTAAATAAAAAATAAATAATAGATGGACTGAACAATATTGTGTGATACAGTGTGAGGAACACACACACACGTATGCTCATGCAAGTGCACACACACCCTGAAGTAATGAGTTTTTTTTATTTCATATTAGACTTCTTTGTCTCATCCATAGAAGTAATTTGCTGGAGCGTGTGTGTGTGTGTGTGTGTGTGTGTGTGTGTGTTTGCCTTTGAGTGCTGCTTTAATTTCACCTTGATGAAAAACAAGCCTTCAATAATTCAGCACTCTCCCTTTTCATACAATGACAAATACCACTCACTGTGACCTGAGGCCACACTGATACACTCCACCGTGTGAGAAAGACACACTAAAGTGAAACTCAGTTTATACAAAAATAGGAAGGCTGGCATCCCTGCTACCTTTTTTATTTTTTTACATCAGCAAGTGGTTTTATAAAGTATAAATATGAAGACAATTCTGACCCTTAATTATAAATAAATATTACTTTCCTTACCCACCTAAGGAGATCTATGAACAATAGCAGAATAAAACTTGCCATAATAAAAAGTCAGTTAACTACCATTTGTCCTGTATCTTTCTTATTATGTTACAGTAATAAGCATTGCTCTTGCTGATTAGATTTCTATATTTGTTAATGTGCTTAATAGTAGAAAATAGAAAAGGTCTTTCAAAACAGATGTGAAGTTACTGGTATCTTAAACGGGTCATAATATGCTTTAGAACAACAATGGATAGTTACACACGAGCAACAGGGTTCGAACAAAGTTTGAGTCAACAGCCGTGCTTCAGTCACCCAGAGAAGAAACTATATTTCTATACATAACGTGTTTTTGTGAAGTACAGCTGCTTGTGTAAGATATAACACAAAGGCACTATTGTGTTTTAATTTATCCTGCATCACATACTAACAGTAATACTGTTAGCTGACTGCATATTTTGGACAATAGGCCTGACAAAACAAAACAAACATATTTTTTAGCCTGTGTTTTTCATGTGCACAGGACATCTGTCTTTACAGTTGACTGAGACAGTCTTCAAAGCCAGTGAAAGTATGCTGTGATGCAGTGTTATGTGGTTAGATCAACCCCCCAGAGGTTTCGCACATGCTGACCAATCAGAAGAGAGTCTGCTGGGAGTAGTCCTTATTGCTAGGAGTTGTTGCACAAAGAGAGGTATTATAAGATATATATGCAGTTTTTTTTACTTAAAGACTAGATGATCTTGCATCAATGGAGCCCTAGAATAACATATAAACCCACAATGAAGCATAATATGGCCACTTTAAGTTCTCGAAATATAGAAACATATGGGTTTATGTTTATTCTTTATTGACTCAAATATCCTCAGAAAAATATGAGAATGAACTTTTGCTTTTATTGTATTTCCTGGGATTGCTCAGCCTACAGTGAAAAACTTCACTGTGACCTTTTATGTTACTTTTTCCCATTAAACTGGCAGTGATTTAAAACAAATCTGCAAGTCTCTGCTCCACTGTAGCAGCTGAACAACACTTTCAATGAACAACCCTGAGCTATTACTTCATGAATGTGAATCATAAACTAATTTCTTGTGAAAAGTTCTTCTACAAGGTATTATGTATCTGCTGTGGCTTAATGTGCTGCACAGGGTATGGGTAATACTACTACAGAACAATACATTCACTAAATCAAATCTTTATGATTCTGCTGTCAGCTTTCTTGTGGATGATCAATGGCAAGTGTTCTCGCTATGATTTACTGTGGACAAAGAAACTGTACTCAGTCACAGTACTGGAGGAAGATGTTAGAACTTGTGCAGTAATATAAATAAATAGGATCAAATATTCACACTACTTAAAGTATTATCAACATGCATCTTGAGTTATATTATTATCATTATTATTATTATATTGATGCATGAATGAATGCTGATTTTTATATTTATATAATCATACAGCTTGTAGATGTCAAATAAATAACAAAACAAAACAACATTGCTACAGGACGTAGAGGAAAAGGTTATGACTAAAGAATGAAAGTCACAGCTGCAATATTTGTTTGCCCTTACGTTGTCCCCAGAGACTGAACAGTCAGCAAAAGGTCACATTTATAGCTTCTTTCTGTCTTTTCTTCCCTCAGGTCCACTTCATCTTTGTTTATTTTTGCTCTGTGGATATGTTACCTTGTCTCTGTGTATCTCCTCCCCAGTGTCATGGCATCTGCTTCTGTTTCTGAGCATCTTACCTGTCACTTATCGTTGTATACTGTCCAATAAAAGAAAATTTTACGAAGAACAATAATCTTAAAATGAAGTGAAGGTGGGAGAGGAAAAGGTCAACAGATTGTGTTGTCTTCAGGTTTTGGTTTTGGTTTTGATTTTTGTATGGAAGGAAGCTGAGGGCTGAATTACTGAGGCCATGTATGTCATCAAGGTTAAATGAGAGCAGCACGTTCAGAACAGTCAGGATTACATGATACATATTGTTTAGTATCCACCAGGGTCTACTATCTTTTGTGTGATAAACATTACATTTCATTTTGTGTTATTATCACATGTATGACACTGTTATATTTTGTTTTGTTAAAGTTAGGAATACCTTAAATTTTAAAAAGTTCTCTAATCAATTCATGTTATTTTTAGCAAAGTGATGGCTAAATATAACAGAGACTAAGTGGTACTGAAGCCAGAGACATAAAAATTACAATAAAATTACATAACAGCTGAGTCAAAAGCATTACAGAGGCAGATGGAGAAAATGCATTAAACTGCTGGGGTTTTACTGTATCCGGAGCAGATTGAGCAGAACAAGCTGCAGGTGTGTGGGGCAGAATGAAGAGCAGCTGAGGCAGAGACAGAGACATGTGAGTGTATGTGTGTGAGTCCGGTGAACAGAGAAACAGAGCAAACTAAGAGCCGAACTGTGAAACAATAGTGGGAGACAGAAAAGGGCCCAGAACTGGCAGAGGGGAAAAAGTGAGAAGTGCAAAAACACATGAAACAAGAGGAAACCATGACTCAAATGTGACAGAGAGAAGCAGTCATTCTGACCTTGGACTTGTGAGTTTCTATATGTACAGTAATAACTCTTGGTACTATGTAAAAGAAGATGGATAAAATCACAAAGATTCCTTTCCATGCATAGCCTATTTTTATTTTAAACGTTTCTGCTTCAGGTGCTTTAAAGCATATCTCTCTTTGCCCCAGGTGTTTACTTAGCAGGTATTTTACTTTGGAGCTTTGGAACACAAATGTTGAAACACAACATTTCACTCTTCTGAACACAGTGTTTGCATCAGTACCAGAAATCTCATCTACATCAAGAGTGAAGTATTAGCAGGTCTGCTGTGAGTGTGTGTATCACGCTGAAAGGTAGACAATCTGTTACAGCTAACAAGTATTAAATAATGTATAAACCGTCTACAAATAGTTGAATCTAGTGTACTGTATTGTAGAAATGAAGTAATTACGTGTAGTGCATTGAAATGAAGGCTGTCAAACGTGTCATCATTTGCTTCAGACTGTGGGGGGAGACAAAGGCAGTTACATTTTCCACTGGAGCAATATTACTATTTAGCCTGCACAGACTGATCACAGCAAAGAAAGGCAAAACATGTTCATTGAATTTGGCATTTAAAATATTTTTTCCGTACTGTACAGTGGGTAGCAACAACATTTTCAGTCCTGCAGTGAAATACATTCACCCTAAAAAAAACAACTTAAACATACTTTATAGATTATGGGATTAAACCAACCAAAAAGCTGCTTTTGAGTTATTACAGTACCACATTTATGTGAGGTAAATTGACTTTGAGTTTGTGGTTTGGTTTGTTAAGTATTTCACAGGCATTTGTTAACTCATATCACCTTAACTTAGCTATGAGAATCATAAATTAATAGGAGACAGTCTTTTATAATGTATGTAAAACAGTGTGTCTTTATGAGGGCAATTATAAAATAATAAACAATTTACCACCCACTGACACTTTCTGCTTTACCAATCTGGGTCAAACTGAAAGTGAAATATACATGTTATATAAATAATATACAAATATATTCTTCATAATTAAGTTTATATATTTTGTGATTAAACATACAGCTTTCTTGTCTTGGTACTTTGTAATAAAAATCTTCCTTGATCCTGACATACAACATAATAGAATATATTTTATGAACTAATAGCTGAATGTGCTATTTTAGTTTAAAATGAAAATGCTATGCATTTACATTCTTTCATTCATCCAAGAGCAGATTAACTGAGTAGTGAATTTAGTCGGCATAACAGTAAGCTATAAAGAACTATATTTTATGTCCATTATCATTTAAATGATAAGAGCCAATAAAAAGCACAGCAGCATAGACAGTTACATGATTACACTCGATTACCCAACAATCTGCTGTTGGACCACTACTATCAATTTCTGTGTCATCCCTTGTGACTCAGGAGATAAGTCGAGAGCTTTAGCTTGTAAAGATTTGTAATGGTTCTTTTTAACTGGACCCAGAAATGAGCAGCTAAGTTTGAGAAATATATTGAACAAAAGAGCAAGTAATGACTGTGAAAGGGCATTCTGGATCTGACGGTGGCGGGGAGCTACAGGTTAGTAGAGAAGAACTGAACAACTTTCATAGGGTTCAGATTGACATTGGTACTCAGTTCATATACTTGTCTACAAATGTTTCTGAGTGATACATGAATGGTTATTAAAAGTAAAGTGGTTTTAAAACTTGTTTAACAGTTGACAATAATTTTTTTTTCCTGTTTGTAATATCTGTTTTTAACCACTAGAGGACTGCCAATGAATGCAAATTTGTGCATATGCATGCATTGTTGCAAGTGAATGGAGAACTGCATTGGGTGTTGAGGCCAAATGTTTAAAATTGTTGTTCTCCTGAATGATGATTCATCAGTTTGAAAGAGGTTAAGTTTTGTTTTATCAGCGCATGGACATTTGATACAGGTTTTTGTGTGCTTGTGGAAACTGCAAACCTCACATTCCTGTTTTTTAAGGGACACCAGATGTTTGCATCTCATGGTGAATCCTCTGAGGTTGTGGTTATGAGGTCTTCTCTTGATCTTTGACAAAGAAACATGTCTGTCTACATCCTGGAGAGCAGTCATCACTTGAACAAAGAAAAACCTCTTTATGATAAATGTTTACTTAATTGTCCATAAGACATGAGAATTTGGTTGCAATTGTTTTGTTTACTACAAACTACAATACAGCTGCTAAAGATGTGTTTAGTAGACACGTTGCTGTATAACACGGGCTATGTTACACACATAGTTTCAAGATGAACACAAACATGGTCAAAATAGAGGTGAGGTTGGCATTTTGATTTAGAATCTATTATACTATTTCAAATTGAATATGATGAAGCACAAAGCCTGAATAACAAAAATCTGCAACCATCCAAATAGCTACAGTTTGGACTACATCTTAAACTAAAGAATGAGATTCCTGGGATGAGTCATGAGTGCTGCAGAGCCTTCATAATATCAGCACTGTTCACGCCTTTGTAATATTTTATGTTATCGGTATAAGAGATTCTGCAAATGCAATGATAATAACAACATGTGACATGGTAAAAAAGAAAACTATAGTAGTAAGGGTCAAAGTAAGAGTTTAGAGCGTTTACACTGTAGAGATTCCTTGAGTAATACTCAGGAAGGCTTGTAGAGATGATAATTCTCCAATGGACACTATTGAGCTTCAAAGGGGTCTTTCTGATTACTGAGATTGGTCTCCTAGGGGAACATTTTAAAAACCGATGGGTCCCAGCTGAGTATAAGCAGAGGCAGGTCACGTTCCTTGACCTTGTCTCAAGAAGCTCTCCTACACGAGATGATGGAAGATTATCAAATTTGTCAAAACTTTTAGTCACTCAGGATCACACAAACATGCTGTGTGCTTCATTTTAGTTTAAATCCCCACTTTATCAGCTGAGCCAATACCAACATTTACATGGTTTAGATGCTGTCACAAAGAGGTTCACTAAAGCAAAGACTGACCAAATCTGTTACACACAAAAGCTGTTATACAAATAGCACAGATACAGCAAAACACATAGAAAGGAAAACAGTAAAAGGTGTGCTGTTGCCTCTCTCAGCATGGCCAGTGTGGATAGTGGCAATCAGCACCATGGACAGTGGTCCAGAGAACAAATTATACAAGAAACCCTGAAAACTGAGAAAACAATTTAATCACAGTGAAATGCATAATTACTCGATATTCCTAATGTGATATTTCCTGTTCCTGCTAGCTAAGAATGGGCCACACCAACAGGCCGGTGTGAAGGCGGGATTGTGGGGCCACTGGGCCAAGCGAAAGCATACATCATATATTCTGTCATTAAAATGCTATTTCCTTTTAACATAAGGTCTGTTTGAAATAAAACTCACCTCCATGTTTGCTTTAATGGAAGCATAAAGTATTAAAAATATGTCTGCAGCGTTCATATATATATACATGTATAATGACCTTGAATGTCCTTGCCTGCAGCTGACTGAGTAGGTAAGACAGACAGGGCAAGACTGGGGGAGATGGGGGAGGTGCAAAGTCATCAATTATTTATGGACGAAGTCTCATAACAGTTTAAAGGGACAATGAGCATACTGACAGGATATAGAGTCCCTGATTGCTGCAATGTCACAACAAACTGGATTTTACCAACATTACTGTATTTGAATTGCACTGTATCTCCTCTTACTGTAAGCTTAGATATGCAGATTTTGGTCTTTCTTCATTGTCATGTTTTGCTCGGCTTTCCATGTTGAAGCTTGTGTATTATCCTGCTCCAGAAAAAAAAAACATAGCTAATTGTTTGGTGTATATTTTAGATTTCATCAGAAGTAACGGTAAGACTTGCAAGTCAGCCACACAAGTTCACAAAAGTGTGCACTGAGGCGCGCGACACAAGAGAAAAAACAGTGTGCGAGACAAGCAGGCATCCTCCATGTTTATTATGTGTTCTACTCTCTATATTTGAACAGTTATTTCATTTGTGGGGTGAGTTGAACAGCTTTCTAGTATCTCATTAAGAGCATTTTTATGTCTACTCATGTGCATGTGCTGACAGCTCAAGTGGCGTCCATACAAAAACTAAATGAATCCTCTTTCTCTGAAGCACCAATAAATAGTCTTGTAATTGGCTCATTGTCCTCTGTTCTGTTGTCCTTTTTTTCTGTGATTAGACCTTCAGTCGCAATTGTAACAGTGTTTAGTTGGTGATAAGACATAGAAGTGTGAGCATAAGCAAATAAAGGGTTCAGTTTCTCTCAGGCTTTTAAGCTTCAACTAACCAGCAGCCTTTAAAAAAACAGCAGCCGTATTGTTATTAGTGTTAGTATTTAGTTTGAAATATTACGCGACACCAGATATAATTTAGACTGTGCTGATAAATTGCTAAACAACTAGAAGTTCAGTAGTATGACCAACATACAGTATATGCATGTATGACTTTAATGCATGTCTTATATCAACAATGTAGTTTCGCTTATAACAAACCACCTGCAGGTTGAAATGTTGCGGTAAGATTATTAATAGGTGTTGGAACAGAAATAGAAAATCACCCCCATTGGTGTATGTGGGTCATATAATGCAGTCAAAGTGAATGCAATTTAGTGCATATTTCAGGTAATCCATAGGGTACGTTTTGGAAAAAAAATGGTGAAATGTCAGAAGCATATCCTCAGTCATCATCAAGACACTGACTCTGCAAAAACATATTGCTGTGAAGTTTTGAGCAGTAGAGCACCACAAATAATATTACATACCCACTGGACTGACAACAGAAGTCTGAGTAATGACTGACCCAGAATCTGTGCATAAAATCTTTCTTTATGGCTAAGATACCTACATGGTAGGTGAGTTGTCATCTTATACACTACAAGGTAATGCACAAGGAAATGCTCTCATCACCATCTTCTGATTCACTATTGATGCAATCATTGCAACCAATTTCAAAGTAAGTCGAAACACTGTCCAGGTCAAATGCTAGAGACCAGATAAAAGCAGTTACATTATTAAAAACAAAGGAAGGTGAGATGGATATGTTCTTCTCTAAGAGAAAGATGCTAACTAACTAATGGAGCTAATGATTAATTATGTTTTTCTTAGTAGAAACTATTCCACTGAAAATAGTTTTTAAGCCTGAACAAGTGACTGTGGTATAATTATTTGGTTACATTAAGTGTAGCTGTATTATGACACTTATTCTTCTTCACTAAAACTGAGAATAATTTACTCTTTCTGCAATAAAGTATCCTGTAATGACCTGTGATATGACTTTAAAAGGGATCATAGTGGTGCTGCAGTTGTAGTCTTTAGTGACCTTTGGAGCTATGGAAATCACAGCAGGACATGAGAGAAAGAAGCTGACAGAGCTATTTGGTGCCTCTGTTCCTCACATGAGCTCAGAGGCACAGAATCTGAGTCAGACTATATCAACTGAGAGAGTTTGGGAATTGCAGTGTAGTCGCATCACAGTGAAGCCTGGAGAACTGCATCATAATCTGACATTAAAAATCCCTCCCATCATCACTCCCATCAAGTTTTTAGTGAGCAAAGTGAGTAGAAGCATTATCGGAATGTGAATGAATAAGACGTTTCAGTAATGCCTCGGATTAATGTCCTCAGCTTTTGCAAAATGTGGTGTACGTTCATATAGGTTGCACTCACGATTAGCCATAATGCCAATGAGTTTTCTGGGTGTCAAGATGCGTCCTGTGTTGTTCCTACTACAGTAAGTAGTAAAGAAAGAAATCTCGATAAAACTGGACATAAAAGCAACTTTTGCTTCTTTAACATATTTTTAGTTTTTTTGATCATCAAATGAATTCTATATTGTATATCGTATCTCAGAACTACATTATTGTTCTCAACTACTTCATTATCATAATTCCAAAACTACTATTGAAAATAAAGTAAATATGATTATTGATCACACACTGGTACTAAATAGTAACAATTTCTTGGTTATAATCTAAAATATCTTTCTTTCCCCTAACATACATAATGTAAAGAGTTTTTCCAACTGAATGAGGTAAGTTCATGCCCTGCAGTTTAAAGCCTTCAGGGGTGTGCAATCAAGCTGCTGAATATCTCCACTGAAGCTCATTCTCACAGTAGAAATACAGCCAGCCACGACAACAGCCTTTCCTCTGGGCTTCCCCTTTCTCTTTATCTCTTTACACTGTGATGCTCCGATAAATGTTAAAAAGAACTATAGTATCAGGACAGAAAATGCCATGAAATAAAGTAAGCGGCAGGCCCATGAGGGCGCTACACAACAGAAACTGTTCTTTTCAAAGATAAGCCCTGCAAGCGTCCTCTCTGGAGGAAAACATAAAAAAACTGTGATTTGATATGTCCAAAGCTCAAAGATGCACAAAACATTTAGCAAATTGGTGTATTGCTGCTCATGTGTGTTTATACACACATTTATTTAAAGAATTAGACAAATATTTGTATGACAAACTGTCTTATGTTTTACTTCAGTAAATGGTGGCTATTTATGACTTTGTCTGATCGTCCTGTAACATGGAGAATCAGCAAAATACATATGTTTTAATATTGCAAGGTCACACATTCACACAGTAACACTTGTCAGCCAGAGAGCACAGATGTGTTCAGCACAAATACAGACAGACATTTGTGAGTTGTTGTGTATGTTGCACAAACTCCACCCATAGATTCTCACTCTCCTAACTAGAAGAACACTCAGGCTGACTTCTCTGGTGTGATTTTAGAACAAAGTATGAAGTATCAGTACACACATATCCTGGTAAAACAAAGTTTTGAAAAAAGGCTCTTGAACAATCACGGTAAAAAGTAGGGCATTGTTAACAGAAGCAACTTTATATATAGATTTATAAATATATAATCTCTGTTGCTGCCCTTGTCTTAACCTCTCATACTGGTTTGGAGGAAAATAGTCTTTTCTTATGTTTTTCCACTTCAGCTCTTATGTCAGAACCACCCTGACTAAAACAGAGCATCTGCTACACTGGATGCCTGCTCTAATGATGTCCCAGCTGCCTGCCTGCTAAACTGTGTGTAGTGACAAGTGACTCGATTCATTACTTGATCTCGCTGCTCGTGGAAAAGTGTGCTCATTTGCAAATTTAGTCGGCACGAACAAATACAAGCCCTATTCCTTTCAAATGTAGAATTTAATGATATTTCTTTGTTGTTCAGGAGACAACAAATTCAGTGCGTCTGCTTAATTTTTGACCAGTTCACAATTTGACACTTCATAACAGTGTGGCAGTGGTGAAAGAAGTATTCAACGTTTAGCACGACTACAGATGTATTAAAAAATAGAATGTAAAAGTGAAACGAATTGAAAGTAGTTTTTAATGAATAAAAATAAAAAAAACAGTAAAACATCATTATATGCTTTTTTGAATCTTTTTTTTTAGGTTTCAGGTGTCAAAAGCTGAATAATACTGAATTATAGTGAAGCTTAAATAATGTAATAAATTCAAAACAAGAATATTTTCAGTCTTTTACCAACTTCCATTTCAGAGATTTTACATTTCTAATAAATTGTTGATCTAGCTACTGAGCAGTATAGTTGATTGCATTAAATTATGCTTTAAGGCATGTTGAATCTCTCCATTATCTTTGGTCTGTGATGAAACACACACATACACATATACACACACACACCTTTATCACTGATACAGCAGGAATCCAATAAGATAAATCCAGCCACAATCCTGGCATTCTGCTACCAGCACAGGGGAGAGAAGCAGAGGTAGTTGGGCTGCAGGTGTTTGGTTTCATAGAGGAGTCTGCTGATCCATCACTTCTCACTGTCTCTCCCCCGCCCCTCTCTTTGTTCTCTACTTTCTGCATTTCTCTTCACTAGTGTCTTTGTTAACCTGCGGCCATGTTGCTCCCACAATACGCAGTCTCATTTTCACGTGTATGCTATTTTTTCCATCTCATCTTCAGTAATACTCCAGGCTCTCACATCACTATAAGAAGCATAGTGAATGTGCAGGGGTCAAGAAGCAACAGGGGATAAACACTGAACCAGTCAGTAGATGTAAACATCGTAACATAATCAACTAAGGCTCCACCACCCATTAAAATGAATCAGTCAGGATAAAGATGAATAAAATAAACCAAAATCAAATCCCAGCTGTCCTGGAACCAGACCTGCTTTATTAGGATGTAGTGACAGTCTTGACTGTGCATGTTGTAGCCATGTGTATTTGTTAACATGAGTACATTTCACACAGTGTTGCCACAGTGTAAAGAAATTTTATTCTGTATCATTATTCTTAGTTACACCTCAATTTGTCTTTCTGCATCATGTTTCATTTTTGCGATCTTGCAAACTTGTTCTCTTGAGGGATATTAGCATGTGTCGTCTCCCAAACAAAACACCCTGCAGTCTCTAATACTGAATGATTTAGCTCCCTCTACCTTCTAACCTGCTCCTTTATATCAATTATTGTTTATTGCTCTGTGACACAAGAGTCTTATAAGACAAATCTCTGCTAGGACTCTGTGAATTATTGGCTAGGTCACAAATTAGAAAAAATGGAAAATGGTCATGTTCTAACCCAGAAATACAATTTAGTAGTATTTAGGGCTATAGAACAAAACGGTTTAATTAATCTCAACAGCCATTCCTAAAATATCAGTATACAATATAATAATGGGACACAATGAGGCAGCACAGACAAGTAGATGGCTGTCTTATTGGTCTCTTGCTTCATATTTCATCAGTGCTTCACTTCAAAGATGTCAAAGTTTACTAAACATAATAATTTGATTGATAAACAATTAATATTGATAATAATACCCATGCTACTGTAGAGAGTATTCAGAAAAATACTTATATCACTTGAACTACTCTGAATCAATTTTATTTTATTTTTTGTTTTCTTATCCTGTGGTTCCCAAACTTTTAAGAAAACAAGAGCAGGAGAAAAAGGTGGAGTGACACTGGGCTGATTTATCAAAGCTATAATGACTTATTAATGGCTGTGTTGCACTGAAAATGAATTGTTAAACTTTCACTGATGTTATTTGTTCCACCTGTGTTTTTCCTGATATTACACGTCAATTTTGAATGATTCTTGCTCATTTGGAAATAGTAAAGAAACAAAAGAGCTCTGGTGCTAGCAAGGCTATCAAAATTCAGGTGATCAAGATTTATTCCAGATGCAAACTGGGTCACATCAGTAGACTAGTGGTTAAGACATGCTCTGTACCATCTTACTAAAGGATTCACAGTTCTGCTCCTGGCTGGGGCTGCATGTACACCTGTATCTCTATTACTGTCACAACATGCACCCACCTTCCTCTGCCTGGCCTAACAGTTACCTGGATAGGTGGAGCATCAGAGTCTATACAGGAGGCCACTCGCCTGTGGCAGTCCCATGATGGCCGCCATCATGTCTGTGCTTCACCCTGCAATAGTTTGCACTGTGTAAATGAAATGTGAAACTTTAGCTTGCTTTCAAGTTCAGTGTATCTGTGCTTGGAGAACTTTTTTATTATTTTATTAGTTTTTATGCACATTTTCCCAGAGTTGTTACTGTTTCATAAAAATACAGTCAATAGATGTGTTTCAGGACAAAATTAAATTGGATAGGCAGAAAACATTTGGGAATAAGAGACACATTCACATGCAGCTATGCCAGGTATAATCTTTTTTTTTTTAAACAGTGCATGCTTTTGTTTGTTTGGTTTGTTTCTTTCAGCTTACTACAAAACACTAATGATGGTGATAAGGATTGTATAATTAGAGACAAAAACACAGAACCAACAATATATAGGCTGGGGCAATAGTTTCAGTCCTGTAAAGTATTTTTCAAAATAATTGTTATAAACAGACAAAGTAAATTTGTTAAAAACAAAAAAACACACAGCAGTTTATCATGCACTTAACTATTGGTTTCTTTTTGTAGCATCTTGCATTGCAGCTCTATAAAAAGTTCAGTGGTGGTATTGATTGATTAATCCCATTATGTACTATTCAAAATACAATCACTAACATTAGGTGCCCCAGGCTTCTACTCAGCACTCAATATTGAGCAGATGATTCCATACCATATTTGATGGATTTACTCTTCCTGACATTATAAATATCTCAGAGTGTAAATCTGTTGAATCACCCCAGTTTCCGGGGAATTTAACAAAGGTCTGTGTGCAGGTAATGTGTAAATAGCTTCTATCTTACATGTTTTCAGTTTCTCTATGGATGACCTCATCCCTGACCACGCTTTCAGATGTAAACTCATCCTTCCATTGACTCTCAAACCCATTAGCATAAGTGCATTGATTTTAGTCAGTTACAATGGCCGTCATCACGACCTCACATTTTTTTGGGCGGAAGATCATTAAACATGATCACTGATGAGTTAGGTATGGACTTATAGGCGTGGATTTAACTGAGGCCTTCAGGAGGACAAACAATTACATGACTGGTACCTTGGTTCCAGATTTAACCATAATATTGTAAATATGGTTCTTTAGTATAGCTTTAAAGGAAATGACAATACATTAGAATAAGAGAAATGATGCAGTGTTTGCAGAACATAAATAATTCAAAGAAAACAAATTCCATGTTCACTTTTAAACAAAATGGTAAAAATGTTTTGACTAAAGAACATTCAGAAATCAGTATTTGGTGGAATAACCCTTATTTGCTGTCATGTGTTTTGGTTGCTCTCCACCAGTTTTTCACATGGCTGTTGGGTAATTTTATACCACTCTTTTCCTCATTAAATAAGAGCAAACCTTGACTAGCTTGACTACCTGTTCAGAAGAAAATGTGCCAACTCTACTTTCATCTGGGCTCTAAGCAGTTATGCATATGGCAAACTGTGGTTTCCAGGCTGTGTCCACTTAGAATGTTTCTTTAATCCCTAATGACATTGTCATTGGTCATTTTATTGTTTAGCTTAGTAACTATATTACATTTAGTTCCTTTAAACAGTTGTCGACCACATGGTGGTCTGTCTCAGTAAAAGTTACCGGAACAGGTGGTTGGGTTCTCATTGCTTTTGTGAAAACTCTATAGATACTTTCACTGCATGGTTACCATTAACAAGTGGCATTTTTCAAGCACAAAATAGGAAATAATTTGTGGTTCTTTGCTTAGCTACTCATGTGTGGCTCATTTTATAATAACTATATTTTTTATAAAATTGCAGAAATGAGCTCACTTATGGTAAAAGAAATTAAGGCCAAGCTCTCTATTACACTATTTCTTGCTTGAGCCCCTGTTGCCTGCAAATATCTGAGCACTGACATATGTACTCTACGAACAACAGTGGTTAGCATAACATAAATACCAAAAAATCTTGACCTCATTGCTCAGATGTTCTTTTCTTCAGCTGAGCAACAACTGTCAGCGCTACAGTACTATGGCATTGTTGAGAAATAACAACTTACCCATGTGTGTTTGTGTGTGTGTCTATGTGTATCTGCTCGCTTGACTTTTCTCTTCCTGAAAACCTTTGTGGAGAAATATTTTATTTTGCAAATCTGTCTCAGAAATGCCTCTATCGCAATACAGTCAACAGAGGAGACACAACAGAGCAGAGCAGTTTATGGGGAGTGTATCTTTACTAGCATGTAGATCAAATGATTATTATTATCCAAAGAAAGCTGGTATTTACACTGAACATTCATAACATTAGACCCACCGACGTTATTATGTCGTTACGATAGCACCTGTCGAGAAGTGGGATATATTAAGCAGCAAGTGAACAGTCATTCCCAAAGCTGAAATAGGAAAAAAGGGCGAGCGAAGGCAAGGATCTGAGCAACCACAGGACACCTTCAAAGGTCTTGTGGAGTCCACGCCTCAATAGGTCAATGCGCTTTTATTTCTGGAAGAACATGCTGTTTTACTGCTTTATAATCAGACTAAATTACTATTTTGTTTCACTGCATTATTTAGTCGGATATTGTGTGCTGATATGTTTTTAAAAAGTAGAGGATTGTTTTGTTTTGGTTTTGCCCAAACCAATTACAATCATCCAATGGAATATCTCAGAAATTTGATGTATTGTAATTAAATGGGATTTGTGTTTTCCTGGGAATGAACGGAAATTATCTTTTATCTCAAAGCATCATCACCAGGTCAAATATTTATTTTGGTGAATACATCTCTGTGTTTATGACTATATTCCTGCAACACTAGTGACATTCAGTCTCACTTTACTTATCTGTGCTGATTAGCTAAACTGTTTAAAACATGGAAATATGACAGTGAACATGGTAAATGTTAATTCTACTTTACACCAACATATTAGAATTGCTATTGGGAGCTTAGCATTTTAGCCATGTTTGAATGTTGAATCTTTTCAGCCAGGAGTAAGAAAGAAAGAAAACACCCTTTGACTTCAGTGTCTTGAGTAATTTCATATCTTTTAATAATCTGTTATCTTTCATCATTCTTTATGTAAATACACTTTGCTCTTAATGTTTGGTACCATGTAGGATTGCATGACTATGCTGCACTCATTATTCTGAAATTGTACTGGGAGGAATAAAAGCAGGAGGAGAGAGGAGATGGAGTCACAAGAGAGGTGAGTGTGAGACTGAGGAAGGAAGGAATAATGAGAAGAAGACTGTGTGAGAACAGATCAAAAAATACATTATAAAATATAATTATGAAAAGAGGAAGGAGTACATCTCTGTGGGAAGGGAATCTGTGCCCTAAAACTCAATACGGAAGTGAGAAACAAATTAATGTGAAAGTTGAAGAAAGACAGCAGACAAGAGGAAGGGTGGAAGAAAGATCACTGAAAATCTGACAGTGAGAGACAGAGCAAGAATATGAAGGTGACAGATTTCTGAGTGTCTGGAAAAAAATCTTCAGCAGGTGTGAATCTAGTCTCAGCCTGCAGATCAGAGGCAGAGGCACACATGCGCACACACATACGCACACACACATTTACTTTGACATATTCTTCTGGCAAGCTATTTTAATTACCCTTTCTCCTTCTTTTAACCCTCTATCTCTCTTTCTCTCAGGCACATTTATGTGTTAAAAAAGACTTCTGTTTTTGTAAATTCATGCATTCAATGCATTTTCAGATGATTTGTCCCTTTCCTCCACTGATAACACATAGTACAGACACAATCTGATCTGCAAATCTTCAACTGGTTTTGTTGATCACCAATTGTAGTCTAAATGTACAAAATGTAGACCTCTTGATTTCATTGTCGACATGGAAGGACATTTAAGTTACACACGTGAACATGATACTGTTCTTACTGCTTTGTATCCATATCAAGCCACAAAAATCAGTTTGATACCTCTTCTGTCAAGCCATGGTAAAAAAAGAGAGTGGTTGGATATGTGGAGAAATGTTAATTTAAAGAAGCTTAATTCAGACATAGATCTAAGTTTAATGTTTTTATGGAAAGTCTCTGAAACTGTCTGAAGATCTACAAGAAGACGTTTAACTGTACCAAACCATTTCCCAACGGAAATGAAATTCTTTTATCAGTGGCAGGATACTGAAAAGGAAAAAAAGCCTTTCATTGGTATTTGTGTGAGTGTATTTGCATTTGTGTACATGCAGGGAATAAAGTATATCCAAGAGCCAAGTCTGTGAAAAATTACAAAATTTCATCTGAACATTATCATGCATGCACCTTTCCTCTCTGATCATACCATCGTCTATATTGTCACATTACACACACGGTTCCAAAAAAGGAGTAGACAGCTGCCTCCCTAAAACTGAAGTGTAATTAGCACCTTTAAACCCAACATACCAGACTCATAAATAAAAGAAGCTGATTAAGGGCTTGGGACACATTAAAAGTGGATTAGACCCAAACATGTAAATATCCTGTGCTCATTTTCTACAGAATACCCAAAATCCAGAGCTTGAGGCTCATTAGGGTGTTGAGATGCATGCAAATATTTTTGAGTGAGAGAGTTTGAGGCAGAAAGATAAAATGATTAAAAAATGAAAAAGGGAAGACAGGAAGAGAGGGTATTACAAACAGAGACATGTCAATCACACATAATTTTATTTCGACTCTAAGGCCATGGGATTTACATTCCTCTTTATATCCTAATACTGAAATGCACCCATTCACATACCAGTTATCACATATCAGAAATATGCATGCACATAATTAACATAATGCTCAGCTAGAATGAACAGTAAGAAGACCAAGTTTATGAATAATAATAAAATGATAATTTTTGCACTTGTGAAGTTGTGTAAACATTGTTGCTCTGCACAATATTAAATGGAGGAAAAGGTATTAGTTTTATATGGTGTAGAATAAATTGGTGGAAGAAGTACTTAGATTCTTTACTTACAAGACGCAGAATTAGTAGGAAAACATTTATAAAAGTACTCACAATGTGGAGTAACCTCTTTCACAGTGTGACATATGTGTGCATATTCAACTAACAAGATTGTAATTATGCATTAATCTGTAATATCATTTTAATGCAGCAGGAAAGCTGAAGCAGATTTTCTGCAGGATAGATAAATCTATAGCAGTGATTTACATACAACACTTTTTATTCATATTTGCAGAAATATTCAGTCTAAAATATAGATAGATAGATAGATAGATAGATAGATAGATAGATAGATAGATAGATAGATAGATAGATAGATAGATA
>JAUYWH010000014.1:12245827-12259735 GCA_034779795.1 Ctenopoma multispine | reverse complement strand
ATAGATAGATAGATAGATAGATAGATAGATAGATAGATAGATAGATAGATAGATAGATAGATAGATAGATAGATATCGGGTGTGAGAAGCTTGTAGAGACTTACTCATGAAGAGCTGAAGACTTGTATTTGCGTTAACTTTTCCTCTACAGTCAGCAGGTCAGTGAGCTGAAATATAGTTGTTTGTTATTTTCTCTATTCAGCCTGATCTAATGTGAGGTCTGTTATTGCTTAACAGATGGGAGGATTTCAGCAGACACTTGCTGTCTCACTCTTTCTCTCTGTCTTACACACACACACACACACATTTTCGTATGTCACATCTTCTGCTATTATAGAATAGATATCTCAGTTTCCTATTGAGAAATATAGTATCAGGTAATAATTCCTTAATTTGTTCCTAAAATAATTAATGCAGCAGTAAATAATAATAGTCAGTTAGCTCAGCTTTAAAACATAATTATTAATTAAAAATATTAGTAAAACATGAATGTTAACGTAAACCTCCAGTTTAGATACAGAAGCCTCTCTACATATCTCCCTCTCTTCCCTGGTGTCTCTCTCCTTGTTTTGCTGCTTTTGAAGTGCTACAGCAGAATCTCAAGAGATGGGCAGGAAGGATTTGAATGGATGGGGGAAGATGAAAGTACCAAGATTTTCAGGAGGATGGGGAAGAAGAAAACAGGCAGGTGGTTGGCAAGAAATGACTGAGCATGTGGCGTAGAGGTTCAACAAGCTGGACTGATGCCTCTCACTGATCTAAAGTAACTAGTATCTGTCAAGGTTGATTCCTATGCTGCAATCAGAGCTGCAATATATACCGTGGTATGTGTTCGGCCTTCTCTTGTGTGTTTCTCTGCCTCTGTGTCTTTCTTCCTCTCATGTTGTCCCTTCATCCCATGTCAAACTCACAGCTGAAATCAAAGTGCAAAGCCGTCGTAAACTTCGTGGGATGCCATGTGAGCAGCACTTTGCACGGACAAACTGAGACACCTTTGGGGCAGCTCACACAAGCCTGACTGATACAATAGTGACTAAAGCATGAGTTGCTGGTTTCACTGCTTTGCATCACCTAGCCAACAGTCTGTTTTAGTAAAAGTCTGTTCACTCAGCGTCTGTGTGTTTCCACTTCTGAAGTCTCCTCAGGCTTTGTATTCGGGCAGGCGTACAGGTGTATATTTATGCAACAGTGAGTTTGTCTCTGCATGTGTCTTTTCTAACTTTCTGCTCTTTCGGGGGTCTTAAAATGTACTGTCTAGTGTTGAGACTAAAAGGCCCATGAATGGCCCCTTTGTAACAAAAATGTCAGCACTCTTTAGTGTAGATGCAGTTATTTTATTCTACAACACCTATAATTCATAACTTTCTCCACATTTAGAGTAAAGAAGTAATAATGGAGCATCTGATGTCAGATTGTGAAGTTGTGGTATTTTGCTATTATTTGTATGTGAGAGAATATCACCAACCAAGCAGGTATCATGACTGCAAATATATGAAAATAAATGTTGCTGGTGTCAGCAACAATTAACAGGACTCTAGCTTTGACATTCTATTTGATACATGTGAGATGTGAAATATTATGTTTTTCATTTTGTCTGATTTAATTCAAATAGTCACATAGACAACTGTTTATTTACTTTCGTAATCCACAAAAGGCTTACCTGAAAAAACATGAAGCTAAGTAAAAAAATTCTAAATAAAAAGCAGATAAAAACATGAACAGTTACTAAAATACCAATTAAAGGTCACAGAAGCCAATACAGAGCCAACGTACTAATGCCTAAATGAAATAGCATCTATGAATAGTCCCCAAATGACCGCACCCTTATTACTTACGGGAAGTTCAGATGTCAGGGTGAGCTATGGATCAGAGTTGGAGCTGGGAGAAAATCAACATGTTGAACTTACCATCAAGAATGGCTCAAACCATATTTTTCTGATTCGATTTCATGATAACACTGTGTTTTTTATTTGGTTTGAAGGCTTGAAAATGATCGTATATATTTTTCACAAAGTGTTGTTTTGTTTAACAGGTCTGGAAATCCCGAACTGTAACGGCCAACAGAGAAGAGTGTCAACAATTTTGATAGAAGTGTATGTCATGCTGTCACTGACAATGCAGACAGACTCAAATCAAGCCTGACAGACAAGGCTTGAGCTGGAAGCAGCATTACAGGCTTGGTTCGTGTGTTGGTTATTTGTGAGTTTGGGGGTGTGGACAACAATGTGGTCTCACCTTACCATCACCTGTTACTGACAACAGATGTTCACTGGATAATTTACCCACCAATCTACGTGTGTTTGTAATTTTGTGTATACAGTAAGTGGGTGAGGGAAATGACTGAGACTTATTGATCTAAAGCCCAGACATGAAGCAATTCTTCCAAAGTGCATAAATAACATGCTCTCAAAGCAAATCCATGTCCTTTTTACAATATCATTATTGTTGAGTATCTCATGTCTCATCATCTGCTCATTCCATTTGATCCTAATTTAACACATCTTGTCCTCACCTTTAATGGGATGGAAAAGGAAAAGGACATCAGGAAAGGATGTCTACAAAACACTACAAAACATCTTTTTCCATTAACCACAGTAATGAAGGTACAAAGTGTGGGCAGAGGAAATGTTTCCCCAGTCCATGCTCTCCTTCAGTTCTGCATTTAAAAGCTCCCATCTCATCCATCACACTCCAACAATAGAGATGTTGTCCAGTCCCTAGACAGCTGCTCAGCCACAGCCCACGAAAGGGAAGGTCTGTGAGTCTTGCGTGTTTACATGTGCAAAACGTGAGCAAACACAAATCAGTTTGTTTGTGTGTAGAACAGACTTCCATCATGGCAAAAAGAGGTTATTTAAGAAGTGATACTCATATGTTAAAACAAATTAGGCTCACATCACCTGTTTGACACCAGTATTGTGCTGCTTGGAATGGCATTCATTTATAGATAGATTATTCCTTTGTTTACAGCGACATGCCATCCCCTCCAAAATACACTCAGCAAACTTTTTAATTAGAAAAGAAATTAGACCCGTGAGCTGCATAATCATCAGCACTAATAAGCAAGGGGAAAAACAAAAGACAGAAATCTACGTGGATGCATTTGGCTTAAATAGTTGATAGTCAGATTAGTATTGGCTAGCTGTTTGACCACAGCCAGAGCAGCCCGTACGCATCCATGTGTATAAGTCCACCTTGCTCCTATGCTCATGCCACGCTGGCACCACCATCTGCTGCCCGTTGAAGTTCAGTCCAGCCCCGCAAGACTCCTCACACACACACACACACACACACACACACTCTCGCAAGTAACTCCCTGTGTCCTGCTTGTGGTCAGACAGCCAGGTGGCATCGCACCAAATGAAATGATACACACGCTGTGACCTGCAGTACATTATGGTCCACCAGCAGTCTGTCCCACTCAGTCCTCCTGCGTCTCTCTCTTTACTGATGTGCACATAAGCCTGATTAACGTGCAGAAAGGGTGTCTGTCTGTCTGTCTGTCCTTCCTTCTGTTTCTCTCTATGCCATTTGGCCCAGTTCTCTGCCTTGGACTGGGAACATAGGAGCTCTTCCTCACAAACACAGAACAATGTCCATGTGTTTATGTGTGTGTGTGTGTGTGTTTGTGTGTGTGTGTGTGTGTGTGTGTGTGTGTTTGTGTGTGTGTGTGTGTGTGTGTGTGTGTGTGTGTGCGCACTGTGTTTTAGAAGACAACTCTAAAAAAGAACTCCTTAGAGGGGTGTCAGATGGCAGGCATTTGTGTTGGTGTGTGGAGGGGGATGGAGAGAACTGATGGTGGGGGCGGATGAAGGAAGAGATAGAAGGAAACAGGAGGAGGGGAAGATTGCTCTGTTCTCTGCTCTTCAGCTTTTGTTCTCCTAGATAATAACTCTCCACCCCCCTGACTCCAAAAACCAAGGGAACCCTTCCAGTCTGGAAACACGAGTAACATTCAAGCTTATGCTATGGTTATGACAACTAGTTACACCAACCCACATACAAATTGTGGTATACGTTGGATTTCAGTGTCCCGAATTAGACTGACTTAAAGACGCATACATAAGCTTGCCGGATGATTCACTGCTAATTTTCTGCAGTTGGAACTGCAACTGTGTCAGATTTCTCAAATTCAATTATAAATGCCCTAAGTTGCCCTAAAAACCCAACATGCTTTTAATTCGGGCCAAAATAGAGAAGGGGAAAACATAGTGTCACATCACTGCCAACAGCCTGGAGGCCAGTTGAGTGTCTTGGTCTGATGTGCCAGGACCAGTGAAAAAAAAAAAATGAAATGAGAGAACAGAAGATAATCAGAACAAAATATGGGAAGGGAAACATTGATAGGGAAACTGAGAGGAGGTTAAAGACATTGAATGTTAAAGTGAAAACATTGTTCTGTTTGCTGTGACCTGGTTGAGTAGAGCAGCATCTGCAACCCACATGAAATCTAAAAATACTCCCACACCATTGACTGCTACTATGCCGTGGCCTCTGTTGGTAGATGAATAACTGTGTGCGTGTGTCTATGGCATGCTTGTGTGCATGTTTTATGGGGTATGGGATATATTTTGATGTTTGCTGCTGGCTCGTTTACAAACCTCGACCAAAAATATGCTATTTAAATCTGCTGAAATATGTTGTAAATTATATTTGTGTGTGGCAGGCAGATCAGTGGGGTATACTATAAGCAGAGGAGCACAGATTACTGTAAATAGAGAGCATTAATGTGTGATTACTATAAATATTATGCAATTTCTGATTACATGTGCTTTTTACTAATTTGAATATAGTCATAGAGGTTGTTCACAAATGATCTATTTGGACTAATAACTGTAAGTGCCACTATTGCATGTCATTAACTTCGTGTTTTCTCTCTTCCGTAGTTCGTCCTCTCTGTCTTCCTCTCTTTGCACCTTTCTGCAGGTAACCCTGCCCCGACCAACCTGCCCAGTGTTTTGTCTGCTTCTTTTTGTTGTTACTGTGCTGCTTATTGTTCTTCTCTTTTCACTCATCCCAAGCAGTTGAGGCAGATGGCCACCCACTTTGATCATGGTTCCACTGGAGATTTCTTACATTAAAGGGAGTTTTTCCTCTTCACTGTCTCCTCGTGCTGCTCAATTGCAACTGTTGGGTTTTCCACATTATTCTGTTATGTTCTGTAAGTGCCTGGAGATTATTAATAAATAAACTGAATTGAATTAAGTGGAAAGTTATTTATCACAGAAACTTATCATTTTTGAAATACATGAAAAGTTTGTTATAGTTGTGATTATAATTGTATTTATATTTTGAAATTGTAATTAGTAGCTAGAAATGTCGTATTTTAATGAACTTTGCCATCAAGATAAAAAACAGCATGACTCAAAAATGTCAGTAAAAACAGTTGATTAGAAGTGGCTTCTATGAGCAGGAAAGGGAATTTGATTATAGCTGTGTTGATTACAGTGTGCTTTATTGTACATGTGTCTGTGTCACAAGATAATCCAAATTGGTTTGTAATTTAAATTATTAAATTAAATATGTGAATTGTTGTGTTGGTATGACTTTGAGGAAAAAGAAATCCTGTCATGGGAAAGGCTCTAGCTGCATCTGCTCAACCAGTATTATCATAATGTACAGTAACAGCAACACAAGAGCGAAATATGAATAATTTTCAGATCTTTATTTTACTTTTGTCTGCTCACATCCTGAAATTAAGACAGAAACATTTGACTAAACCCATAAAACAGGTCATTCTAATATATTATACATTATATTATACAAAGGCCATTAATAGGACTTGTGTGACACCAACAGTTCTGCTCATTAGACTGAGTAAACCAAACACTTTGTTAGCTTTTAAAACTTCTCTTCATTCTTATGCTATGCAATTTATTTTTCTTAACAACCAAGAGGGGTTCCTAATTAATGGACAGAATTTGCATAGGCTATTTGCAGGGATGTAAAAACTAATAGAAGGGTCTAGTACTTCTCTAATTGTTGATTTGACTGTGTTCAAAAGGCTACTTATTTATCATAAATCCATATTTTGTAGCCTGGATTATTCTGCCTAATGGTTTTTCTTGCAATAAACGATCAAACGCGCACACGCACTGCGAGAAAGAAAGATGTCTAGATGTCGGCTGTCCTGCACGAGTCTGTATTCTTCTGTCTTTCTCTCTCCTCTTTTCCTCCCTTCCTGCACCTGCCTCTCTCTCTCTCTCTCTCTCTCTCTCCCTGCGCCGTGGGACCATTCACCGTACAGGTGCGAGCGAGCGCCGGCTCGAGCTCCTCCGCCAATTAGGAGCACCGAGCGTGACCACGTGAACAAATCCCGTTGTCTAAATTGTCGTTCAGCTCCGAGCAGCTCGGAGTGAGTGGCAGCGCTGAAAGCCTCGCTGAGTGGGAAGTATTAGCGGCAGCCTGAACGGGAGCGGTGTGCAGGTAAATTGTTTTTTTTGTTTGTTTTTGTTTGTTTGTTTTACCGGCTGTACACTTTTTTTCCGCCTTGATTCCCTCTCACCAGCTCTGTCGGTTCAGATGCGGGGCTCTTGTTTTACGTTGATCGCGGCTTGTGGGTGATTCTCTGCTCTCCTCCGATCCACGGACAGGACAAACAGCATCATCGGTTGGTTGCTCCGCACCGTCTGCGCATTGAAACTCGGCTACCCCGTACCTCCCTCCCTCCTTCACCCTCTCTCGCATTCTCTCTTCCCCTTGTCTCGCAGGCACATGAGGCTATTGATAGTTGACAGAAGCCTTGTAATCCCTGGCTGACCTGTCTGACCGGCCACAGTCATTTGCGTAACAAGAATGTTGATTGAACTTTATTTTGCTTCGAGATTTGTTTTAATTAGTAATGCCCGCATGGACTGAGGCCGTGCACGGGGGAGTGCGAGAGGCTTCTTTTGGTGCTGCATGCAGCCAGGCAAGCAGAGGCGAGCTTTTTATTGCTGAATTATTTATAAGACTGTCTGGAGTATGCTTCTGTTGGATGGAGAGAGGAGCAAGATTTATTCCAAGCTTCTTTCTAATCGTGATTTCTCCCCATTTCACTAAAATGCAGCAAACAGCGTCTATGTTTAAAGCCTTTTTTTTTACTTTGTACAGTTTAAGCCATAACACAATTTTATTATTTTAGCACAGACACCACTCAGATATTGGTTGTAATTGTCGGTAATAAAGTATTCATCGTTATCGCATTTATCAAACAATAATTACAGTCACCAAATCCATGTTTTCTCTGTTTATGTCACCGTAATCTGGATAGATGAGAGGACTGATGATAGGATTTTGGACTGTTAATCAGTGGCTGAGTTGCGGAATGTAACTAAGTACATTTACTTAAGAACCGTATCCTACAATTTTAAAGTAGCCTACTTTCACTTTACCAGTGTACAGTATTTCCATGTGCTTTAACATTAAATGGGAATTCTATTTTTAATCAATCACATTTTGCATATTTGACAACTTATGTTAGTTACTTTTGTAGATTCAGACTAGTGAAGAAAAAGGAACCAATTTACATTACATTGACGCACCTTCGTTTGCTTGTATTAAACAATCATATAACGCAGACCTACACTATAGTGAAATGGGTCACTGTGTATAATGAGTAGACTATCCTTTCTACTGGTACCTAAGTAACAATTTCCAGGACTTTAGCTTGTAACATAGTTCCTCTTGGAATTGCTATTTTTCCTCAAGTAATCTTCTTTCACCACCGGCTGCTGTTTTCTCGCCCCTGTAAATTGGATAAAATATGGCGCTTTTGCTCTCCCATGCCTCAGCCTGTTTTTTTTTTTTTACAGACCCACACTTCTCCGGAATGAATCGACCCCGTCCGCGCCTGCGCACTCGCACCACTTAGCTCTCTCTCTCTCTCTCTCTCTCTCGCTCGCTCTTTCCTTTCTCGTCTCGTGCGGGCAGGAACCAGCAGGCGGCTCCGGGCTCGCGCTCTCTCGCTGCTCCGGTTGTCAAGGAGCTCGTAGTCTGACTTGTCCTCGCTGCTGCTCAGCACTGACAGCTCACATCGGCTCTCTCATTGATCGGACTCAGCGCGGATTTTAGCCTCTTTGGATTTCTAAATTTTGATGCTACCGATGGACTCTTAACATCTTATTGCTAACTCCGTAAGTTGGTTCATACTTTCTTCCTATTTGTGCTTTTTTTCGTACATGTTGTGGAGGCTTAACATGCATGTTTACGGCTGTCAACTCGAGAGAGGAAAAATCTAGTAGCAGGACGTTTGGTTAAATATCTTTTCACGCTTTAATCCTTGTCGATGTGTGCTCGTGTGTGTGAAACGACTTTGTCTTCTTACTCTCTGTTTATTGTTTCGCTGCCGGCTCTTTCGCCTTTCCGCCGTAAGAACAAAAAGAGGAACTTCACACGGGATGTAACGTTAACTTTCCTCCTGCTGTCGGTCTACAGTGTTTTTAGTCGGTCTTTGTGGATCATGCTTCGCGTTTAACTGCATTTTCGAGGGAATGGTACGAAGAGGGGACCAGAGGTGGCAGCTTGACTCTGGCCCATCTTTCTTAGCAGGTGTCTGCTAGACCACTTCCGCACTGTGCTGCGCGAAATAAATCATATCAACTGAGTGAGCTCTCTTTTAAACCTAAATATTTCCTCCAGGATTAGTCAGTGGAGGTCCTGCTGTAGTCGGAGTGTTATAAGATTTGTTTGCTATAAACAGTTTTTGTTATTTTCTTTTACCTAAACAGTCACGTGTGGCACGGTTTTAGGGAAACTGAGATAAAAGTTATTGAAGCCCACTGATGTTATTTCCTCACTCAGCACAGGCCTACAGTACCTGCTCTGTTTCGTGTAGTGTGTCTGTGCGTAATCAAGTGAATGACACTGAAAGAAAGAAAGACATGCTGAACTTGCTCTCTGTTCTTGCTGAACCAGCTCGTTGGCATACCTGAACCTGTGCAGCAATCGTAGACCAAAACCTCATTTCTTCACCTTACAACAACTGAACTATAAGAAGCGTATCATCGCGCCTTTCACGCCTACTTGTACAGTGCCATGCAAACAAAACAAATGGCAAGTATTTTAGATTTGGCAGCGTTCTAGTGGCTCTGTGTTGGTTTATCAGGTCTTTGTGGCTGGTCGTCTCTCTCCCTGACTAACCTGTTGTCTTTAGGTTAATTTTGAAAGCACCACCCTCCTCCACCCTGTTTCATATGCAAGATGTGTCTTCACCAGCCACACCTGCATAGGTTAGATAGAAATCTTTGTGTTAATGTCCCAGCCCTTGCTTCACAAGCCTACACTGAACTGACTTGTGGACTGGTAGCACAGACTTCTTTAGTTGTTGCTTGTAACAGCCATATAATGCCCCTCTTGTGCTGTGCGCAGTGTGAATGTGTTGGGGAGGGAGAGAAATGGAGGTATTACATCTTTGCTTGTATCGTGTGTTTCACACATTGCCAGTGATTTCACATTATTCGCTTTATTATTTGTGCATGTATTTGGGTCTTTTCTGTGTTGTGTGTTTTCTGAGTGATGGACAAATATCCTGCGGCAACCTTACAAAGTAAGCAGAGTGCCAGAGATCAAGCAGGTTGAAAAAGTGTGTGCGTGTGCTATGTGCTTTCCTGTTTATGCTTCAGGACCCAAGAGCACATTTTCACAGGCCTGTTCTCATAAGCGTAGATTTGGCAGTGAATCCTCTATCGGTTTTGGCGAGATAAGAGGGATTCAGCGAGCTGGTATTGTATGACCATGATGCACACTGGTGTCTTTTTCTCTTTCAGTAATACGTTATTTCTTTCTTTGAGAAATGTTGTCTCTTGATATTTCTCTTTTATTTCTCCACTCATTTCTTTGACTAATCTCGTTCTGTTGACTTTATGTTTTGATTTAATCTTTGCTATTTTCTTTGGTGCGTTCTTTTTCATTATTCTCTTTTATGCTTTTTTTGTTTATTTTTCTTCATTTTGGCATCTCTAGCTTTTTGCATATTTTTGTACCCATGGTACATAAACTGTATTTGTGGATATCTACATCAGATGAAGATTATGATAAAATATAAACATAACAAAATAAATTTTTCCATTGAAACATTCCTGGGCTGTAAACACCATATAATGTATTGTTGATCAGAATTAAAATGTATTTAATGTGGAAAGGGGGTTAGGGTTACCTATTAATAGCTAAATAGCTTACCATAGTTTTTGGTTTTGTATCAAAAAAAGTGATTCAAGCACTACCAATGAATTTGGGACACTTGGATTTAGAAATGGATTTAATTTCCACTAATGCAACTTACTGTACTTGGACTTAGATAGTCAGATTAAGGACATGTAGTAATGGCAACTAAACTACACTGAGCATGCACGGCATAGACAAACACACACACACGGTGGGGAGAAAACTGAATAACCACAAACCAAAAAAATCAGTTTTGTCGTGTAAATTGCTTAGTTTGTTTCCAAATTAAAATCCAATACAGTCCCTTCTGCATAGAGCCTTAATTCCAAAACATTGGTAAACTAGATAGACAAAGAGAGCTCAGAAAGAGAGCATCAGTTTTGTTCAAGATTAAAATGTCTGGGGCTTGTTTCAGAGAGCAGGTTAAACAAACAAACAAACCCAACCCTGAACCCTGAGCTGCCCAACCCTGAGATGGAAAATGTAGTCTTTGGCTCCAGATCAGCTGATCGGACTTAGTTCAGTCAGTTCTGAGTTTATTCCCCGTGAGTTCAGTGTGGGTGTGGCAAATGGAAAAATATCAATAATCAACAGAGTTCAGTTACTGTGATCCACCACAACAGCAGGTAAATTCTATGCGTGTGTGTGTGTGTGTGTGTGAATGTGATGGACAAAGGGAGATTATTGTTAAAACAAATTAAGACCACATATAGTTTGTATATTCAAAATCTCAAACTCTACATCAATTAAAATTTGTTTAACATTTGTTTCAGACTAAATTTTTTTATAAATTTTAACATAATCCCCATAAATAGCATCTTAGCTATAACAGGAACGTTCCATTTTGATTAGAGTGATTACTCCGGTAATGTAGAGTAACCAACCTAATAATTGTCTTAATGTGAACAATATTCTAAAAGGAATGTGCATAGATTTTATTCTGAGCTGAGGATGAATCCATTATGTGACAGAGGGCAAAACAACCTGACTGATTTCTCATAAAAAGGGTCTTATTTTTACAGTAGTAAAGAACAGCTCTGTGTACCAAACTAATGTCTAACTGGGATTTTGATCTTTACACCGTAAATGTATGCAGATGTAGGTGCTTCAACTGTATGCATGAGAGAATTAAATATTGTGCCAGACAGCTCTTCTAGACTTGTCCGGAGGTTAGGTTCACAGAGTAAGTTACCACAGTAACTGACCCCGTGTTACAGTAATTGCTGCTTCTGGAAGGGAAACCCAGAGTTTTCATTATACTGTTTACACACTACTATACACTCCTGGTTTATGTGTGTTTTTCACTGTTACATTTGTTTGCTATAGCTGGGTTAATCTTTCTTCTGCAACTGTATGTCTTTTATGCATTCCTTGGAGCATTGCCATTGACCCTTAAATTCTTGAGTTCTAGTTTGCTTAATTTTTTTTTGTTTAATATAATTCAGAATCACAGTAATACACACTCAGTTGAAGACAACCCACAGTAGCATCATGGGATACCTCGTTCTCATGCTGCTGCCTTTGCAGTGTGTGTGTATTCTGGTACCCAGTGCTTATCAGCGAAACAGGAGTCTGCCCACCAGTTCTCAGATTCTAGCATACAGCAGCACATTTAGAGTATCATCTGGCAAGGAAATGTAGCACTAATCCAATTGGCTGGAGCTTTAGTAAAAGCTTTCCTAATTGGCCGATATGACAGCTGGCTGCCAAGGTTCCAGTAAGCACAACAGGGAGCTGGGGCGAGTCCCAGTGGTGCTGTGGTGCAGGAGAGACTGAACAAAGGGCAGATAGCAAAAGAGTGCATTACTGTTTTGAATATTCCTCCATGTGGCAATAATAAAGGAACCATCTGCACCTTGCTCACTCAGATTCATCCAGCTGACCATATCTCATTTTCAACTGTGTTGTTTGCTACACACACACATGCAAATACACACTTGCAAACACATGCTCCCTCTGCATTCCATCTGCGAAAACAAGAATGGCTCCTGTCACACAAACGTGTTTGAGAAAACATCTTCCTAACTGGATAAGGAACAAAGCTATCAACACAGGAATATTGTGTGTGTGTGGGGGTGGGGGGGTTGCATTACAAGAGGAAGAGTGGTCCTTTGAAGAAAAAAAAATGCTGCTGCCAACAGCAACTCCAGCCGTTCCTGTTTCCTTTCACCTCAGTGTGGAATCCAGGAATAGCTCAGACTGACAGGGACGAGAGATGAGAGAGCGAGGAAGAGAAAGGGGGAGACAGACAGACAGAAGCAGAGAGTGTGAGAGATGGCCATGTAAGGTTTCCTGCGCCACAGCTTGCATCACTCCACACAAACACTGAACCTGAAATGAACCGTCCAGGAATTAGTTTCACTGTTAACATGAACTTTGGCTTTGTGTGGCAGCTTTACAGTGAAACACAAAGGCAGCCTTCACAATAAGATGCATCAAGTTAAAAAAAAAAAGGATTCTCATGAACTCTCGTTTGCTGACTCATCAAAAAACAGTAGCATTGATTATTATAGGTCATTACAGACCTTACAACAATATTTGTTATACATAAGAAACTCTATTCCTAGGCAGACTCTTTTTAGGTTGGGTTTATTGTTTTTTTACTCTTATTTGTTCAAATCATAGTGTGGCATTAATGTAGAGGGTTTATTCAGACATATTAAATCTATGAAACTTTTTTAGGGATTTAGTTCAGTATTTATAAGGCCAGTTAAGACCATACAACATGGAGCAGTGTTGCTCTGGACAAATAATTGAATATCAAATATTGACATTTTTTATTACCAGAGTAAACGCTCCAGATGGTATTGTAAACCACTTAATGTGGGTTTATGCAGAATTCCTGTTCTGCAAAGTGAAATGAACCTAAAAGAACACATGCTGGAACTGAAGGAGAAACATTCATCTTAATTTTTGTGTATCAGTGCATTCTTAAAAAGTAAATAATCTGCTGAATGCCACGCAGTTCTTCATAACCATATACTGTACATGACTAACCTAATCGTCTGTTAACCATTAAGTGTAAATGTATGCTGGTTTGATTGATTGAAATGTGTTTGCCCATTTTGGCAATCTGTCTCTCAACTATTTTACATTGGCAAAGGACGTAAGCGACATTGGAATAAGGGCATATTTATAGAGAGAAGCTTTCAGAAGTCTATTGTCTACATATTTAATTTCATTTGCTGATGTGATGATGGATTTATCAAAAAAGAGGTTGTAGCCTTGGACATGTGAATGTGGAGAGTTATGAATGTGTTTGTGCAGGACCAAAACTTATTTCTACATTATTTACGTATCATTTTAAAAGGTTGATAATACCACATCTTTAACATAATTGATTAGATAATATGAGTATAAATGTGGACAAGTAACAGAATTACATTAGGAGTGTCGTAGTGGATGTACGCACACAGAAAGAAAGAAAGAAAGAAAGAAAGAAAGAAAGAAAGAAAGAAAGAAAGGAAAGAAAGGTGTAGATGGGATAGACATTCTTTACAGTTACTTTTTTTTTCATTTTTGCTGTTAATTGTTATTTTGTACTTTGTGTCTTAGAAACTAAATATTTAAATTAAATTAAACAAATATAGAAAAGAAATATTTTACAGATCCAAAGAAGGGAAGAAATGAGTGGAAGGTGTATGAGAGGATACAGTTACACATTTACACCAAACCACATCAGTGAGAATACCTACAGTGGCTTGCGAAAGTATCCGGCCCCCTTGAACTTTTCCACATTTTGTCACATTACAGCCACAAACATGA
>JAUYWH010000014.1:12219585-12235341 GCA_034779795.1 Ctenopoma multispine | reverse complement strand
GTGACATCTGTCTTAGTTCACCTTATAAGACAGTCTTACACATTTGTCATTTTCACACACACACACACACACACACACACACACACACACACACACACACACACACACACACAGTTCCATCTCTGCCAGTCCACACTTTATTAGTTCTGTTTGTGAGCATATAAGAAGATGAGGGCAATCTCTTGGGATGCTCCTCTCCCACTCTGTCTGATACTCATGCACTCATTGTCTCACTCTCCTATCTGACAAGTGATAACATCATAAATAGTGCGGTATCTTGGCAGATTATCATATTGTCTTGAAAAGAATCTTCCATGCATAGCAAACATACCCACTAGACTTCGTTTTCCATATAGGTTTAGAAAATGCTCATTACGGAGTCCACAGTGAGGGAATAAAACCTAAAGTTTTTTTTTAAGCATATAAAGCAACTACACAGGTAATTAAGAGGCTTATACAGGGAAAGCTGGTATCAAATGTCTGATCAAATTAAAAAATCTTGTTTACTTATTCTACAATCAACATTTTGCCAGTAATAGCCAAACACATATCATGTATTATAGGACTGTTGTATTAGTTGTAGCTGGATGTACCTAATAAACTGCCAACTAAGTTTACATACACAGACACAGTATCACCCTTCCCAAAGTACAGACAAGGAGGCTGGCGGTAACTATGGCAACATAGAGAGAAGGGAAATGATTGGGCAAGACGTGGATTTGTTAAGAGCTACTGTATGAAGCCCAGGGCAAGACTTAGTCACTCTTTCTCATTTGGTGTTTGTATGTGCTGATATGAATGTGGGTGAGAGAAACGCAGGAAGTCAAGCCTCCCCTTCCTTATCCCCCTTTCTGTCTGTCTGCCTTTTTCATGTTCTCTGTCAGTTGTCACACTAATATGATAGATCTGGCTGAACACAGCATTTACTCACTGCGGTATGGTCTATAAACACGGAAAACTCGCACATCTAATTGAATGAAATTAAACATTTCACAGGGGAGATAGAAAGCTGCTACACAATGACAATCAAATAGACCATAAAATAGCCCAGTGTTTCACTGAAAGCTAGCTGTATGTTTCTATTTTTGCTTTTAGAGGAGAGGTTTTAAGTTTTTGTGAGGCTTTGTCCCGGAGAACTTTGATATACCCTGTGTTCTTTCTGACAGTTTATCTGTTAGAACTGTTTAGTTCAAAAGTGCACAAATCGTGCACTTTTGCTACAGGTTTCTATCATCGTAGGCAAAAGACTGCTCTACCAAGAATATTATTATTTATTTATATTTAGATATATTTTCTGTTGATTTAACTAACAATTAATAGTTGTAATACTTATTAGTTATTAATAATTATATAATATTTTTTTTGGTACAGCCTTGAATTACACTGTGCTGTCAGCCAAAAGATTGTCCTCTCTATAATGTCACAAAATTAAATGCACTTTTATATCAAAATATCTCTGATACATGTTCTCTGTTTCTTTTTTTTAATTCCTTGATCTGTTTTTATTTGCAGTTCTGTATAGGATGTTTTTATACCTCTACACTGCATCAGTGTCAAAGGTGCTGCACTGTCCATATGTGTACATATGTTATGTATATTATATATTATATCCATCCATCCATCCATTATCTACCGCTTAATCCGAGTTCGGGTCGCGGGGGGTGCTGGAGTCTATCCCAGCTGTCTTCGGGCAAGAGGCAGGGTACAGCCCGGACAGATCGCCAGTCCATCGCAGGGCTATATATTATATATATTTTATATGTATATATATATATATATATATATATATATATATGTATGTGGACTGCTGCAGAATGAGTCAGTGTTGACGCCTGGACACACACAAACTAGCACCAGTTGATGTATGGACAGCATACAGAGGTCTAACATAGGGGTTCTTTCGTGATGTTTGGAACAGAGGTGTCTTTGTACATGTCAGTTCACAAACAGCTGCTGGGGCTTGCTGCGTGTTTGCTGAGTTCATGAATTTGTGTGTAGCACAGAACACTCTGTGTGTGTGTGTGTGTGTGTGTGTGTGTGTGTGTGTGTGTGTGTGTGTGTGTGTGTGTGTGTGTGTGTGTGTGTTCTATATATGCTATATAATGTGTACATTATAATCAGCATTCATGATGCTGTTGAACTGGTCGCATGATAATTTCTTTAACAAAGTTCTTCTCTGACCATTGCAGTCTGCAGTTGCATCTGTTTAAGTTGTTTTTATTGTTCAGTGGAAAGAAGTAGAGCAAGATCTGCAAGAATGGAGAACAGCAGGCTGAATTTGGAGACTCACTGGTACCTGTCACTCTGTCTCCACTTCTCTTCTTATTTTCCTCCTTTGTTCTCTCTTTCAACCTTAAGTTCTCTTACCTCATTCACAGCACATCAGGCCTGTATCACCATCTTCATTTCTCTCCCTCAGTGCTGCACTCTGTACCCGGTTGTAGCTCTGAAAGGGATGCAAACATGGATTTTATTGATATCTTTACCATACAAATTAGGTCTTCATGTCTTCACACCTACTCTTAATCCCTCATCTCCTTCTCATTTGCATATCCATATTGGCTTCACCTCACAGCTCACACGTGTTTCCTGACTGGAATTCCAAAGCCAAGGCTCAGTCAGTAGAAAGCTATGTGCCAGCCTGTCTCATATACTGAGAAAATATAAAAACAGTTCCACCAGTGTGTGTGTGTGTGTGTGTGTGTGTATGTGTGTGTGTGTGTGTGTGTTAGTATAAAGGTGTGCATTTGTGGGTTAAAAGAGGGTTTTGCTCCTTCTGTGCAGCATTTTCTTTATCTATATCTTTTGAATTGGTTCCTGCTTCTTGGGCGAGAAAATGTGAAGAATCTAGCATCCGCACACACACACACACACACACACACACTCAGAAGTCTTACAACAGAATTAATTCAGAATATTGTCCTTTATGTGTCTGATGCACGTGTGTGCATGCAAGTGCATCGCTATAATCAAAATTGTTCCTAATGCAGATTATTTGGATTAGGATTACATAGTAATATTTATTAAATTGACAAGGTTAGGGATATTCTTTCACATCATAATTACTTTTAGAGTGTATGAATTTTAAAAAGGGGATTGTCATTTAAATTTATTTTCCCATAAATTGAAAAGCGAATCAAATTTAGAATTACATGAAAGCGTCTATTATATACATATCTTTTTATAAAAGAACACTGCGGGACTAACTAGAGTGCTTTCTATGACAAGTCAATCTCATTTAGGCACCAGAACAAGGTTGTAATAATAATACTAATATTAATAAAGGTCTGGAGCACAGTATCAATGCACATATTACAATGTAATCACCGTTAGAGACAACACAAAGTAAAATTAGCACCATATCATGTTGTAAAATAGCAGATAGTCTAGTCAACTAAATAACCAGTAAACGCAGGGTACATGAGAAGTAGTTAAATGTAATGTGTAACACTGTAGAGGTGAGAGTAACATCTTTAAAGTCTTGGTAATTTTTTATGACACAAAGATTTATTCATGTTCAGTAATTAGAAGATTTTTTTCCTGTTTAAAGCAAGCAAAGCAGTAAACCTCTGTTTTGTCTTCACACTTCAAAATGTGTATTGTTATTGGCTGTACTACTTGTCAGGCTAATGGCTACATCACTACACATTATAGTATGAGGGCTCAAACTTCCTTTGATCACAGGCTATCTGAGAAAGTCACCAGGGACTAAGGCACTGCAGCAAATCTAAACATAAAACTAAAGAAAATGTGAAAGTTGGAAGGTCATAAATTGTGTTCCATGACTTTAGTCTCTCTGCTGTCCTCAAAGGGACTAGGTGAAAATGTTTTTATTGCTTGTGGAAATTAATAGCTTAATGGTGGGGGTGATTCATAGAGCTGGATAATGCTTAGCTTTATTCAAAGAGATAGATAGAGACTGCTCTTCCCTGTTTTCATCATCAAGCGGGGGGTCGTATGCAGCATATGGACCCGAAAGCATCACCATGACCTTGGCAGGTGTGCAGGTGGAGAAAAAAATGAGCAAAGAGACTTACTGGATGAATGTAAACTCCTGTGTACCCATTTTTTGTAGATTTGCGTGTTGGCAGATGCACATATATTCACATGTGACAATATCTAGCATTCAAATATACAACTTTCAAGCCCGCTTATCAGTGTCTTTAAATGATGTCTTTGTTTATGCTTCATTGCACCATTGCTTCTCAGTTTGACACCTAGCTGCTGTCAGTAATCGATAGCAGATGAGATTTAGGGGGTTGACAAATTCAATAATGCTTTTGACTGAAGTTTGGTTTTCTTTCTCATGACCATGCTATTGAGAACGTGTCAGTCACTAGAGACCACTACGTGACAGCGTGTCTTCATTAACCTCTGAAGAAGTGCACTGCTGCTCTGCTAAATCGGTGACTTGATGTTTTCCTTATTTATTTTCTTTTTCTCTAAACTGAACCTATTAAAGGCTCATGCCATACTTTACCTAGTACATATGTAAAATGAATCTGTGACAAATGACAGATATTATATTTAGATAAAATATTAACATCTCTAAAGTTTGGCAGTATGAAAGCTTTGCTTGTGAACTGATCCATGTTGCTTCCATTCCAAGCACACGGTATCTAACACGTTTTAGTGATCAATGTTTTGTTTGAAACATTGATTTTGGCACCTTTTCTCAGTCTGTCCTTTATCATTTGTTTGTAATGATGCCAGATTTTTTTTGTGTATTTAAATTTTTGTGTAGCTCTTTTGCAAATGCTGATGTGGTTCATTAAATAAAGCTTTTTTTCTTTTCTCGTTTGAAAAACTGAAAATGGATCATGAACATGTGTTTGTGCAGCAGCATACTTATAACTGTGATGGTTGTGCGTTTGTGTATGTGTGCACGAAGCAGAGTTGTGAACAGACTGCCACTCAGCATGGGACTGGGAACCAGTTTGTCTTGCAGAACCAACTTTAGACCCATTACACCACCCAACACCTACCTCAGTTATGCTTCATTATCCAAGGTGTGACCAGTTCTCCAAACAACACACAGCAAATACAAATACATTTGTTCTGCTTTGATTTATTTTTTTTGGCTTTGTGACAGATGGAGGGTGCATCAGATCTGGTTTGTCAAGATCCAACTTGAGTTTTAGTATCCCTGCTGTTGCCTGAATTTATCTGTCATCTTTGGGCATCATTCATAAATACTGAGCAAAGCAGATAGTTTGATATTTCCCAGCAGTCCAGCAGCCATGGTTGCTTGCATTGATTTGCAAGAGTACAAATTAATCCCAACAATATTAATGGCTAACTGGTTCACCAAATAATGGTGCCTCACAGTGTTGGAACTAACAAACAAAACAGGATGCAGTGGCCTAGCTAAAAATCAGAGCCAGGTGTTAAGGATCTAAAATATAAAAAACTATAAAACAATGCTTTAAAGGACAGCCAGTAGCTCTTCTGTGCTTTTTTTTCATGCCCTAGTTTTAGTCTTGCCCCATTTTCGGCAATCTGTTGCTACTTTGTTGGACTGCAGCTGCATTTCTCAACATGATTTATAATATTTAATTCTAGAGTAGGGTCGTGTGATCTTGTGAAATAACTGTAAATAATTGAAATGCTGAGGGGAATAAAATCAACTGTGCTCCTACTGCACATAAATAAGGGTTTCTGCTGCCTAAAACTCAAAAACAAACGTGAACACAAGCCAGAAAGTAAACATGTTCTCATGCTGTTAATACAAACTCCGAGTTCACTCCAGATTTGCTTCACATTAAAACCTTGTGACAGCAAAGAGAATAGGATATGGGTTTTCTTGTGAAAAAGCAGCAGGAAGTCTCAAATGAGTATGACAAAGCATGTTTCAGGTACAGGAGGTTTAAATGAAATTAGAGGTTGAAACCCACTTTTGAATACTAATACTTTTCCTTGATAATCAGTTTATACAAAGTAGTTTAAAGGTGAAAAGCTGCAGGTGCTTATTGGTTGCACATCAGAATCCAGTCACAGTGCATTAAGCTAAGAAGTTTTTTTTCCTTTTTTTTTTTAGAATGTAGAAGAAGAATAGATGAGCAGCACATTATACAAGCTTTGGAAAGTGGCTAAATATGGGGGAAATCCAGCAGACAAGCAAATATGCAACTTTTTTTTCAAAGTCGAACATGTCTCAAAGGAATAAGTGACAGAAAACTGTCTGAAAATGTGCTATGTATTTATGCATGTTCTCTGTAAACTTTGGATGCAGAGCGAATGTGGAAATGAAGCTCATGTTGTATACATATATTTATGTAGTAACGCGCATGTAAATGGGAGGAGATGGCCCACTTCCTCTTCAGAAACAAGGTCTCACTTTTCTGTTCACTTTTGTTTTACCAAAACACAGTCTTCAGTTTAATGCAGTTTGTAAATTCTTACAATATTTTCTTCTTTTCTTCTCTCTTTGCGCTCTTTTCAGTATTTCTTTCCTTTTCATACTACGGGCCTGGTTGCTTTACCTCTGTCCCCTTTGCTTTTGCCAGTTCTCCACTGCCCTGTTTCAACATATTTGTGAGGCAGCAGGGGGAAGTTGTATGACAGTGAGGGTTTGTTGTGTGCATATGCAAATCAGGCATACTTCAGAGCAAAATAATTACTCATCAGACAGAGATTAAAGATACACTTTCCAGAGTGCCTAATGGATATTTTAGTCATTATTTCAACCTCTCCTCTTTACCCGTCCACTCTCTTGCTTGCCTTCAAAACTGTTCTCTTACAGAAAGCATCCTTGTGTGTGTGAGTTCATGTGTACAAGGCATTGCATGCTACTCACGTTGCTATTTAATTAAACAAACATATCTTTATTGGTACCTTTTTTTTCCCCGTTTCCCTCCCACTTTGATGTCACCTGGTCAGAGTGTGACTTAAGTCAAGCTGAACATGATCCTTAAGTGCTGTCACACTGATGTTTACTGATCTTTGAACTTGTGTCTCCTCAGGTCCTGAAACCTGCCCGCTCTGACACCGTGACTCCTAACAGACAGAGGATAGCCGCTAGTAAAAAAGAAGCAGGCAGATAAAACAGGACAGAGGGAGGTGAGTGAAGTGAATTCTTCTTCTCTCGTATCCATTTATCTATATATCTCTGGGCACTGTATCTGTCCTTATTCTGTATGTGAAGGGCTGCTACCGAGCTTGGTGGCTCTCAGTTGAGTTTGCTGCCCAATCAACCAGAAAACAAGTGAAGCCCTGTAGCACAGAGGTTGGTTCACACCCCTGCTGAGCCCACAACTGAGCTTGTTTGTGTGCGTATGTTTGTTCAAGTCATGTTTTCCACTGTCAGCCCAAGTTCATGTTGTAAAAGTCAAGATTATTAAATTAAGGATTTTTGCTATTAGGAACTAGGTTCCATATCTTATGATTAGTTCCCCCAAGAAAACCATCAAATCAAGAATAATTGTTTATCTTGACAGATGTGAAAGAAACCAAATAGAAACCAAGAGGCAAATGCTTGTATATGGCACATGTAAACTAATAGGTGTCCCTTACTCTAATATTTGCCTATAGAGTGAATCTCAATCTATGTTTTATCTATTTATCACAGTCAACGAAGTTTTCCCATATTTCTTTTCTCGTCTTTAGTATTATAACTGCACACTGACGCTGCTTTTAGGTTAGAAGTGTTTTGTTCTATGGTCAGGCGTTGTGGTTGTAGCGCTAACTGAGTTCACTCACTACCTACTTATGTATGTAAAGTAGCTTTTATGCAATTCATCCAGCGGCTTTTCCACTGTCATCTCAGGGGGAGTGTTTTGGGGTCTGCGTGCATGTTTTACGTGTAAATAATTGATTGCTGGAGAGGTTTAAGTGGATCACTGGTGAGACTGAACCATGCAGGAAAGGCTGCAGCGCTGCTCTGCATCACAGTGTACCTAACACAACGGTACCATGTCTGCTGCTGCACAGTGGATTCTTTATGTTGTGTGGGGATGGTGCTAATTCAGTCAATTTAGTTTGTGTTAGTGCTGCTGAAAGCTTTAGTCAATGAATTATAGAAAATAAAACAAATCAGCAACACGTTTGATAATCATTTAAGTTATTTACCAAATAAAAATAGCAAACATTATCTGCTTCCTTATTCAAAAATGGGAGGATTGACTGCTTTCCTCTGTTTTGCGTAATTGTAAAGTCTTTTATCAAACTTAAAACCGGCAATTAAAGCAATTAGCTCTAGTGAATTGTGATAAATTGTGATGAGCATTGTGCTTCTAACATATTATAGACTAAATGATGAATTGATTACACTAATATTACACTAATCAACACAGAAACTGATAGTGACAATCATCAGTAGTTGCATTGTATTATATTTAAAAAGGTTTAAAGACAAACAGGGTTTTCTGGTTACTTCACATACTGAAAGTCTTGTTCCGTTTCTCCAATAAGAAACACCTTCACTTTCACTTTCAACCACATTTTTTCACATTCACAGAAACTGACAATGCATGTGTTCACATTCACACAACTCTAGAGATGATCCAGTGAGTTTGGTCTACAGTTTAAACAAGTTCTTGTTCTTTCCCCCTCTTTATTCACACTGTTCTCATTTTCTCATCTGCCTTCTTCACTTTCTGTTTTCTCTCTTTATTTCTTAAACTTCTGTAACTTATCACTACACATCTTTTATGTCTTTCCATCTTATTCTTGCTTTGTCTTTGTGTGTGTCAATCCTCTTCTTTTTCTTGCCCCTTAGCCGCAGTGTCCTTGAGAAAGCAGTGACTTTGCTGGTGAACGCAGCAGAGCGCTTCTCTCTTTCTCTCTCTCTCTCTCTCTTGCTTGCTCACAAGCTCTCTCTCTCTCTGACACTCACTCATCCTCACTGAACACACACACACACACACACACACACTCACATACAGTACATCTGTAGCAACACTGTCTAGCAGAACCAGTCCCTACAAGTCTCTTTCCTTTAGTCTTCATAAATAATTCATGACCAGTAACACTGGCTGTACTTTATGCAAATATTGACAAACCTATTGCAGAGAAAAATTGAGACATTGTTTCCGATGTTAAGCACAGTTTTTGACAACTTACTGTTTTCCAAAATGTATAGTAAATAATCAGCAAACTGCTGATACAAGCAATGTATCTTAAAGTTATGGCATAATAGCAATTTTCCCAACTCAGCTGTTCCAATGAAAGGCAAGGGTAGTCAATAAACTATTGTCTTTGTTAGTGCTTGATGACTTGACCTGCAGACCTTACATTGACATGCTGTGTAATGAAGAAGGTGACGTGCTCTCCGTTCAAAAACATAACCAGTAATTCAGATTGGGAATTAAATTTATTCACAAGTTCAATTACTCCTTCTCAAGATTTGTTTTCAAACTCGGACAAATTGCCTTCAGGTGATACTGTGCTTAGCCTGCCAGCATGGAAAAATGCCCTCCTCCTTATTAAAGGTGCCCTCCACTAATCTTGGATCATGACAGCCCATTGTCACAGTTTCCGTAGCTTTTGCAATATAGATAGAGTCTGATTGTGCTGTTGTAAGATGAGATGTGATAGTCTCTCAATGCTGTTTGCTCTCATTGGTGTCTGTTTTCCATTAGAATTCATAGAGAGCATATTGGGTCACTGCTTTTTCCTGCTGTCTTATGTGTTTGATATCAAGTATCTTGTGGTAGATGTTGCTGCAGTACTACATATATAGGGCAGATGTGTTTTTGTAATTGTATTCTGAATACTCGGATGACAATCAGGTTATTATTTATTTTTATTTATTTATTTTTGCTCTTAACATCCATAGCTATATTAACACACTTTATGACAGTATTTCAGTACCATCCTGGTGTCTCTCTCACTTTTCCTTATGTTTGCCTCTCGTTCAGCTGAAAATGCTTCAGTAGCTATGGTGACCAGTCCCAAAGGGAAAAGTTGTGGCTGAATCTCTTTCTCATTCTCTTTTCCCTTCTTTGTTTCTTGCAATCTAATGCTTTCCTGACACACACTAGCATTGGCACATCAAAATCTTAAAGCAGAGATTCCACAATGTTCAGTTAGATACAGATGATGTCAGATTAGATGATGTGAAGGAGCAACCATACCTGCAGACAGAGTTAAGTATGAATTTTATTATTTCCTCCTTTCTTTTATGCATGGTTTCATTTTGCTCACTCTCTTGCATGGATCTTTACATATACCATAAAGGATAATTTTTGTTAAGGCATAACCATAATCATTTGATGTATTTCATTGTTTATTATTATAACCATGGCAACATTGTTCCCCCAGCCTTAACAACGTTGCTTTTTGTACCCAGATCCTTAACTGTACTGCTGTTGGGTAATAAAGTGGATTTAATTTTTAACACTTTTGACAAGCAAAGTACAGTTAATTCTCTAATCAAAAATGGCATGAAAAGTAGGGTTTTTTTAACCTTGTCCATTTAAAATAAGTTTTTATGCTTTTTGATTAGCTTGAGTTTTTCGTAATATTCCTTACCTAAAAAATAACAGCATATGTGGTAAAGTATTTCTAAAAATAGAGGAAATATCCTTTAATTTTTAAAACTTAAACAGTCCTTTTCTTTAAGATGTCCTAGGGTTAGACACAGCCTGGAAGGCAAACAGGAAATGTAAAAGTGCACAGAATACAATTACATGAATCTATGTTAATTATAATGTGACTATAAAGTATGTAAAGTATTATTATGAAACATTTTGTTCTAAAGTGTAGGATAACCACTATGTACCCTTACCTTGGGTTGCCAGCAGCTCAGTTGGTAGAGCAGTGATTTACAAACCTCAGGGTGAGTAGTTTGATTCCTGGTTCCTCTGGCTACATGTTGATCTATTATTGGACGATACACCGAAACCCTATAGTAGCAGTGACGTGTACTGTCTGGCAGCTGTCCAAACAATAATTTTCACTGAAGCAAGTTGGCACCGCCTGTTGCTGTAGCTCCAGTTAGATCAGTTCTTTTTTTGTTTTTGTTGTCTTTTCTCCTTTTTTTTTCCCCATTATCATCTACCGAGGGAGTTTACATGTGTTATTGTTATCACTACATACTTTCCATGGTCCGCAGCTTCCAAGGTAGCATATGACATCATTCGATCTGTCACTGCTAGACTTCAAAATCAACAAGCAAATGCTTCATCAATCATTACAGGAGACTTTAACCACACGTCTTTCCACAACTCTTGCAACTTTTTATCAGTATATAAACTGCCTCCGCCAGAGACTCAACCCTGTCTAGGAGGAAGCAGGAAGTGGTCTCAGGAAGCTATTGAGACACTGACTGGGATGTTCTCTGTTCTCTCTCTTACAGTACATGTTTTGTAAAGTGATGAGGGATCAAACACGTGACCTTAAATGTGACCAACACCAAGGAAATTCTTGGTAAAAGATGCTAATCTTTTTCTGCTGGCAAAGCGGCATTAGAGCCATCTATCTATCTATCCATCTATCCATCTATCCATCTATCCATCTATCCATCTATCCATCTATCCATCCATCCATCCATCCATCCATCCATCCATCCATAACGTTTCATTTCTTCGCCCTCCAGCATACACATATCATATTGCACTTCCTAACATACTGTAAACCTTTCTCCTTCATCTTTTTCCCTTATTCACTTCATTTCTAACCTTGCACCACATTGTTTCTAACCTCACTTCTGTTTTCTATCCCGTCTATCAAATTCCATCCTTCCTCTCCTTTATCTCGTCCTGTTCGTGCCTTTCTCCCTCTCGGCCCGTCCGTATTTTCTCCTGAGCCAGAGTAACAGACAGGAAGGAAGTGTGTAATGAAATGGCCGTATCAAGCACTCTGCTCAAATTGACCTGGAATGAATGGAGTCACTGATCAGCCTGCTAAAACAGCACAGATGAAGAGGTTGGGGGGGGATGGAACCAACTAATGTAGCACACAGTTTGTGAATACTACCATCAGACATATTTTATACCTATTTATTTTATTTAACTATGGTACTATACTGTTTGTGTGTTTATTTGGGGACTCATACAGGCTGAAACTGTTATGCTGTACTCTATGAAACAGTAGATGAGGAAAGGAAAAACTTTTCTCTGCAGTATTTTGCCTGAAATCGATAGTGGCAAAGTCCACAAGTCCCATCATTCCATCTGAAGGAGGCAAGCAATCTGCATTCAAAGCATTTTCTGTGTTGTTTGAACAGACCACTGAGGCAGACAGGCGAGGCAACAGCTAAAGAGAGAGAGAAATTAGAAAAAGCACTGACAAGCAGGAAGAGACAGAATGACAGCACTCACGTCTCTAAAGTTGTTCTGTGTTTATTGGTCAAAACAAAAGACTGTCCATTCTGTCAGATTATTTTCTTAAAAATACTCGATCTTTCCATGTGATGTGTCGTTTGTAATGCATTACGCTAATCTGAAAATCTGGCACCACCCACTACACCACTACTTTTATTAATGAAAATGGACAGAGAGAGTGGAATACATCAATGGGATACAAATCAGCACTCTGTGTGTGCTCGCTGGTCTGCATTTGTGTATTGTAGAACAGAAGCCCATTAAGGAATTAGTGCACATCTGGACAACCCTAGGTGCCCTCATGCTCTCACAACTCGCAGTACAGTACATACAGTGTACATTTCATAATTGGGTGATTTAAACAACATTTTATAGACAACAACTTATGACCTAAATTTTGAGAGATCTGTTTTCATCTTTCTGTGACGGGCTTTGACCTCACCTTAGCTCTAAAACTTTGATTGTCAGCTTAGTTTGTCCAGACTGGCTACTTAAAATGATGCCATCATTATGACATTTAGTTTTTATTATCATATCTGAACCACACTTAAAGTTTCAGTTAATGTTTAAAGGCTATACCTTCTCTTTCACTTTCACTATTTTTTCTTTGTCTCTGCCAGTCAGTAATTGCTTAGAAAACCACTGATATACTGGACATCTATGCTCCATATAGATTAGTTTACATGTCGATTAGCCCTTACAACTGGTAGTGATGAAAGGAGCATTGTAATTGATTCGGTCTTGATAATGGTCCATCTTGTATAGTGGTTGTTCTACATCCTCTTTATTAATGTTTTTTTATTTCAGCAATGTGCCACATTCTTACTTTGTTTTTTGGTTGCTTAAATTTAAACTGCTTTTTGTGAGAATATGTATTTATAACCAGTTATATTTGCACAAATCTGCTTGGACACACACACACACTCAAAAGGGTAGGGGGTGTGACAGCTTTGTGTGTTGGCAAACATAAGCTTAGCAGTGAAGAGCCTTTTGACCAAGATTAAGCTACTAAGTGTCAATGGAACAGACATGTAGGTCAGACCACTAGGATATCTCTTGCACTACAACAGTTACTGTGTGTCTGTGTGTATGTGCAGTATGTAAAATAGGTACAGTTAAAGGAAGTCTGCTGCAGTTTATTTGTGGAAAAATGGTAGCGGAAATCAGCAGGACACGCACATCCACACTGTACGCACATTCACAAGTCTTCTCACAGACTATGGACTATGCAGAGCTCTGGCAGGACCATCTGTTCCTTCTGAAATCAGCACAGCAGGAACCTACCGGTGCCTGCGCACACACCCAAACACACACATTTTCAGCATGCTTCACTTCTGGCATAGTGATAGTCTATTTATTCCCCACACTGATACAGGTCAGTATTTAACTCGGTGTGTTTTTATGTGTGTAGTCATTACGTTTGCTGTTAAAATGTACAGTAATTAAAATTATATAATTAAAAAGTAATGCATGGAGCTGACAGGATTTACCTGTTTTCTACCTGTATTCACAAATATATGCTTATCTATATATATATATCTATCCTTGTTAGCCTATGACCCTAAGTCTTTCTAGTCTGACCCACTACCAGCAGGAATTGCACACCCATACAGCTTTCCCCATTTTAATAATCGACCTAAGGGAGATACAATGTTATCTATTTCCCTCCAAGAAGCAACATCAGCGCTTTCTCTGCTTTCTGCCGTCTCATCAATCTTTGCTGTGACCTCCACTGGCCTGAACCTGGACCCAGTCAAGATACAGCTACTGTGTAGTATTTTACAACATGTGCACTTCTTGCATACAACTGTAGAGAAGAAAAAAGTGAATATTATATCTAAAGGGAGCTCATTAGTAGTCACAGAAATCAATGACACAACTTGGCCTAACCTTAACCCATGGATAATACAGACTAAAATGCCAATTCCAATCTATAAAGTAAGGCACGGCTGTACATCTTCTGTTTTCTCAGCATGTTTCTAGTGCACGTGTCCACTTTATCCATATGTGTGCTGTATAGCTAATATATATGTTGTTTTGGTCCTTACAGTGCTGTGGGTGTTACTGACCCATTTCTTGATTGAAGGCTCTCAGAAGAAGCACTTACTGAGTGAAAGGTATTATAATTGGACTGTTAAACCATGTTATTGTGGTAGAAGTGAACCTGCTGTGCTTAGTCATCATATCGGCAGGACGATGGGATAAAGCACAAAGGTGTCTTGTGTGTTATAACACAATAACTAAATCTAATTTGGTAACCCAAACAGTTTTCAGAAACAACAAGGCAGTTATAGTAGAACTGTGTTTTTAATTTTGTTTAGAGTTTGTTTGTAATTGCGTAAATAAAATAAAAATCGTGTGGGCTTTTGTTAGCACATCTTCTCAAAAGAATCTAACTAATCAAATACAAAGAAATACGATTGTCAAACAAAACAAAAAGACTGAGCCTGTGAGACTGAGCAAGGACTTAATAAAATTGCAGGAAAACAATGAGAGAAGTAAGAGGGCTAAGATAAATTGGAACAGACCAGGTGCATAAGTTGAGATCAGTGGGGAAATCAGTATAGTAGTCAGTAGAAGTAATAGCTTTTGTGCGTGAGAGTCAGTGTGTGATACTGAGGTCACTGTGATACTGAGGATAATCGAGTTCACTCATTCATTAAACAGTTCCACATATATATATATATATATATATGTCTATAAGTGAAAATCTGGTCTGCCATTCCATAGAACAAAGAAAAGAAAAAGACAGCATAAACACTGTAGCCTATGTAGAATATTATATCATCTTTAATATATAAAACATATACATGCATACATATGGTAATATTCTTGGAAATATTTATGCCACTATTATGGATAACAACAGGCGATTTTGATGTAAACGCTTGGCTAAAAATAACACTATTAATTAATATGTAATGAAATGCAGTGAGTTCCATTGATGATTTGTATCTAACAATGACACATTTATAGAATTTGAGGAACTGATTTTCCGATCTAGTTGTATAAAATATGAAAATGCATTGTACAAATAAATTATTTAAATTTCAAGAAAGAGGGGAGAAGAAAACATTTTTACAAGTATCAGAACCACAGCTCTAACCCCAACTGTCAGGGGTTTTAGCTATATTAAAAGCCAATCAGAAGTGTAATTAGTTCTCATTCGAGAGTCCTTTCAGTTTTCTGTCCTATTATGGTCTAAACCGCGTTCACCTCAGCTCCCTTGTGTTCAATGATTCTTGATTAAATGGCTGAAATGAAAAACCAGCACGAATCCTTTCTCTAAGAACGGGAATGAAGTGTCATGGTTTTAAATGAATGCAAACTGTAATGCTTTAATGGGTCCATTCCTGACAGTGTTTTCAAGTTGCATTTGGCTCTTGTCCTGCCAGTTGTCAAACCGGTTAATTATCCTGTGAACCAGGTGTTCAACATTAGCCGTGCAGGACAGAGCAAACTAAAAAAGGAACAGAAAGGAAAAAGAAACTAT
>JAUYWH010000014.1:12159682-12219485 GCA_034779795.1 Ctenopoma multispine | reverse complement strand
TATATGTGTGTGTGTGTGTGTACATAAGAGATCTACTGCATTGTTTGTTAATTACTCATGCTTGTTGCTTTATAACCTAATTTACTGGTTTGCCAAATGTAATCAACTGGAGGTTACAAGGGTTCAGTTCTCCACCCTTCTCTTGTACTAACAAACATTCTTGTCAGTCCAGTCTGAGGTGTTTATGAACAGATTATACTTGATCTATTTCCTCATTCATATAAAGCATAGTTGGCTTTACTCACTTCTCTAACTGTTCAAATGTTTTGTTTTCTGACAGGGATTGCTTTCTTTTCATTGACTAAAATTATATGTGGGTATATGGAGACGTGCTCTTTGCATTTGTGGTCAGGAGGATCAGATTTTAGCCCCTTTAATATTTACACTGTGTGTGGTAAGTGCCCTTTCACCACTACTGGCTAGACATTCCTCCTACATTTTAAGCACCAGCTAATTATTTCTGCAAATTGGGAGCAGACAGTCAGCTTCAGAGTTAAAGCAAACACAACCTGTAACACTGTGAGCGGGGAATTTATCTGTGCACGTCTCTCGAACCTCCTGGTGAAAAACAGGCTCTTGACCTGCCCTTACATCTACTATGACTCTTGATAAATGGTCTCCACATAGAGCCCAGATAGCCCAGGAACAGGAGGGTCAGAATGTCTATCTTTTACCTATCTAACAAAGTGGTTCTCTTGTGTCTGTAGTGCCTTTCCATGTCTCCTTATCTGCAAAGAAAATACTTTCTTCATTCAAGAAAGTTATGCGAATGTTAAACTAGGTTCTTTCTGTACAGAGATGTAGGAGAAGAAAACTATTGTTTATTTGTAAAAAAACAAATAAGTTCATTATGTGAAGGAAAAGCTCTCAAAACCTCAGTTTGTAAAACTTGATTGTTTAGTCTCACATTGTCTGTAATAGTTGTTATTTACTATGATTGAGTTAAATTGTCACAAAAGAGACAAACCTTCAACTGGCTAAGTCTACTGGGCTGGATGAAGTAAAGAATCTTTTTTTTTATTAAAATGTAGTCATGCATTTTTGCATTTCCTGAAGAACAGAGGCTACAATCTTTAATTACGTCTGCCTCCTCAAAAAGTACTATTTCTCAGTTTCTCTACCTTTTTTTCTTCCTGCAACTGTTAATGTTTGTAACCACTCGTCTCTGTCTTTTTCTGTCCTGCTGTCTCCCCCCCAGTAGAAAGCAGACGCAACATCTCTGTCAGCTAGCACCTATTTACACAATGCATGCTCCTCCACAAGAGAAGTGGTTAGAGAGAAGGCTATGGGAGTGTGATTCTGCATCCATTCGCTTTATTGTCTGCAACCTGGTCCTAAGAGTTTCATTATTCCTGTGCGCTGGTCTGTCTGTGTGTGCATGTTTGTCCAACTCATTACCACACACTTTTGCAGATGTTTTCCCAGATGCAAATATTATGGCACCAATAACCCAAGAGCCAAACACACAGTCCTAATTTAACAGACTACCTGTCTGACATTCAGGCAGCCAACGTGTTTAATGAATGTGTAAACATGGTGGGTCAGAAATAATATTTGTAAAAATAGAGTTACTGTATGTGGGAGAAAAATCAACATGCATGCACTGAAATAACTGCAAAATAACACACACATTTTACTGCCAGAGACAGCCATATTTATACCTTCATGTATAAATATAAATGTCTTGCACCTGTGTGTGTATATAAATATGCCTGTTGTTCTGTGTTATGCAAAGAAAATTTATACAGTAAATAAGTTCTAAGTTGGAATTGATATCTTATTCAAAATACTGCTTTTATTTTCTTGGAACGGGACCCAAGGCTTTCACAGTTATAATCACACTACAGATGGTTTTTAATGTGGATCAATTGTATTTGAATTCTGTAAAACTCCCTAAAATAAAACTAAATACTAATTTTATGACATTAAAACAATAAAGTGTTGTATAATTAATCATTTCAAGTGCCAGCAGATTCTGAATGTGACTGTAACGTCAGATTTCTCCTTCAGCTATTCTGGCATGTAACTAGTTATTAATCAGAGGTTCTTTGACTGCTGAAATAATGGCCGTCTTCAGTTTTGGTAACCTGCTGGCAATGGGGCTGGTGAATGACTAGTTCACTTGCAACAATGCTTCAATATATAAAGATGAACAACATTTTATGGAGCTGGAAAACAAAACGATCGAACAGTCTGATAATCTGATTACAACATTAAGCAGAAAATGGAAACTCTCTAAGGGGATACATTGTGAAAATAATCTCATCGAGCACTAATTAGCACACTGTCTCTGGCTTTCGTCGATCCTCTGTGTCCCGTCACTCCGTCTTTTCCATCGCTCATCTTATTTGATGGTTATCAGATGAGAAAGGTGTAAATTGCTGCTCAGAGCCATCTCAGCAAATTCCCCAGCTCTGCTATCCTTCCTCCATCTTTCAATCAGTCCCCATCCTCTGCCTGATTCCTTTCATTTCTGTTGGGAAAACAGGATGTAATCACCAACTCTTGGCATAGGAAGGACACAGCACAGGTGTTTGTGCGCGTTTTCCCTTATGCATAAACTTCTAGGAGAAATCTATTCAATAACTATGGAACCAAATTGAGGTGAGGTTGTTGGTACATTAGCATGTGTGCCATGTGCACACATGCTAATGTACATGAGCCACCACAAGCGTTAATGAGGCAAGGCTTCTGCCAGTTTTCCCCCCTTTCTCCTCTCCTTCTCTGGAGGAAAACACACAATCACAGATTAATGACCCACCAGAATGGTGTGAATGAGAGAGAAGACAAAAAAATGGAGATTGGATACTGGTGGGAGGTTTACACAAAGAGATTGAGGGTGGATGCAAAGAGAAGTGTAATAAGTGGTTGTATGAGTCCAAAGAAGATACAGCCAGAGGAGGATTGTTTAACATGGGCAGTTATACTCTATACAGTCTACATGCAGCCTCGCATGTGAAAACACGGTCCTCTTCATCACACCTAGTCCCAGTGGGACACGCAGGAGGGTGGGCATACTGTAGACCACATGCTCATAGATCAGAGCTTCATTTAAGCTTAGATTCAAATATTGTTTTATTTTGTTTCATTAACATATGAAACTATTGTATTTGTCATTGTTGTACTCTTAATTTTAGTTAAAGAAAAAAAGAGAGAGAATCATGAGATAGAAACAAAGGAAGAAAATTGGTGTTGTTTTTTATCATTGAATTGCTCTTATAATAAGAATCGAATAGGGGTTGGCACATTGTTATTATGCTTCCTGGCAGTGTGTGTGTGTGTGTGTGTGTGTGTGTGTGTGTGTGTGTGTGTTTATGTGAATGCATCATAATCATGTGCGCACAATCCTAAGTGGCCAAGCCATGTTGGAAGAGAGATTACTCCCCCCTTCAGCAAAGAGTGTTGGCTGTAAGGAAGCTGGCAAAATACGAGCACATAGACACAGACAGTCACTGCCAGCTGTGTTGAGGAGGTAATTGTCAGCGTGACAGGTCAGCAGCCAGTGGCTTACAGAGCCACGGGAGCACGGGAGAGAAAATGAGGAGCAGCCTGTGGTGGAGTCTGTTTGCCTAAGGGGCCAGCTCAATATCTGGCGTTGTATATCCGATTCCCCTCCGTCCCTCTGCACCACTTGGTGTTCTGTTCTTATATATTCTTTACCTCTTTTGCCCACACTCCTTGTCCTACTTGCTCTTGTTGATGCTCGTTTTCAATTCTCTCCATTTGTCTGTCTTTTCTCTAACTACTCACTGCCTCTCTCTCTTCTTGCTCTCTTGCTCTCATTCTCTCTGGACCCCACTGAGCTTTCACCGAGAGGCTGCAGCATCACCATGATTTAATACCCCAGCAGGAGAGACCAACAGTCACCTGTGTGTTTATCTTCTGTGTCCCCTGACAGCGTCCAGATATAACCCTGGATGTCTGCGTGTATCTCTGTGTATTATAGACATTGTTATTTATCAATGTTATTTAGCTCATTTATCAGACTGAATGTTAAAGGAAAGAAAACTGCCAGTTGATAGTTCTGCGAGGTACAACAGCACAGAGCTTCAGTCTGCACTTTCTAATTGCCTTTAATAGATTAATGTGTACCTTCAAATGGGTTATGGGTTAGGCAGATACAACCAACACTACGGTGTCAATTTTAGAAGCTATTTAAATTTCAGTTCTTTCTATTTTTAAGAATGTTAGTAGAAGTAAAAAACATCTTTAGCTTGCTTATGTCATCAGTTAATTGTTCAACAAACATCTCAATGGCCATAGTTTTTAGCTTTGTGAGTTGACATTAAATGATCTTAATCATCGAAAAAAACTTGTGCATTAATGTTTGTCATCATTTTAATTAATGAAATGAACACTACTTAATTATCCTCATTATTTCATGCTTCACTCTTGAATCTATCAGACTTTTGAAGAATCAGTTCCTGTGTGAACACTCACACATACACACACACAGACACATGTATGACTCTGTAAATGTCATTGCCCTGGTTTGAGTGCGACCAGATGTGTCTGTATACTGTCAGTGGCAATACTGTTGACATTTCAAGTTGTGAATAGGAACGTTGTGTATCTGTTCACCTCAGTTTGCTGTGCACTGATAAAACTGGCCTGTGTTTTCATAGCAACACCACATGTTTAGTTTACTCTACAGGACCCTAGGATGAGCTAAAGTTATAGGTCTCAAGTAACTATAATTTACTTTTTACAAAATAATGATGTTATTATCATACATTATAGTGCATATTAAAGATTGTAAAGAGCCTCTACATATTTGTTTTATTATTACTTTGGTGTCACCTCTATTTTTTGTTCACTAAGAAGAATAAGAGGTTAGAAACAATACTGTCTCACCAAACGCATTATCATTTAAAGTTCAGCTCTCAGTTTTCTCAGTTCCTTTTCTCTTTAGTCTTGTTCTCGTCCCCAGCTCTAATGTCTATCCTCTAAGTCAGAATTTTAGAGCAAATCCCGAATTAATTTTATCACAAGAATGTATCTGTGCTTTTTTATAACGTGCATGGAAATCTCTCATTTAAAGGTCTTTATTTTGTAGCATTTTCTGCTGTGTGTATATATTTTATCATCAAGTGTCCTCTCATTTTTGTAATTCAGCCTATATTTAGGCTACATTTAGACTAGTTTGCATGTCATGTTTGCACACACAGTGTGTGTCTGTTCTTCTATAAGCGTGTGTTAGGCTTAGGTGTGTAACCCAATGGCTGAAAACAAGTATGTGTTTGTATTACATCCCCCTCTCTCAGACCCCTGCAAGCTCATGAAAATTGAATGAAGCTCTGTGTGCGTGTGTGTATGTGTGTATGCGTGTCTGTGTGTTTGTGTGTTTTTGCTTGTGTGTGTGTGTGTGTGTCCACATGTCTATCTTTAATTGGGTTGATCAGGTATTCTGTCAGAGCTTTCAAGGAAAGGAACTGCACCCCTGCTGAGAAAACTGTGTGTGTGTGTGTGTGTGTGTGTGTGTGTGTGTGTGTGTGTGTGTGTGTGTGCGTGTGCGTGTGCGCGTGCGCGTGTGCGTGCGTGCTTGACACTGGGGAATTTCTTACTAGGGAATTGAATTAGACTGATGCAGGTTGAGTGTGATGGGGGTTTGCAGCTGGTTAGGTGATGATAATGCTGCTGTTTTCTTTCTGTTTTTAAAGTATTATGTTACATTATTCTTCAGTTATTTACTAAGTATATACTCTCTCCTCCTCATTTCTCCCCTATCTCTATTTCTCCATCTTATAGAAGTACAACCTCTCATAGAGTGGTGGCCACAGTGACAGAAGAGCACATGAGGAAGGGAAACAGTGTGACAGTAACATCCTGACCGATAACCCCACCACACGCCCCGCAACTCCAGCAAGTGGGCGTCAGAAGGAAGGAAACGTGTGACCACTCCTCCTGCAGGCATGGTAAATACACTCTACCATATGTGTAGATGCTTTCGTGTGTATGCTTGTGCGTGGTTGTGCACATGGATGCCGGTGGATTAATCACTATAGAGCAAGGAAACTGTCTCCAGACTGTGGTGTGTGTGAGAGTTCAATCTGATAACTTGTTCCAGACATGACAACAGAGTGTGTTAGAGAGTAAGATAGATACCTGATAAGAACTGGTGCAGATGGGAGTGTATACTTTTGTGTTTAGGGAGTAGACAGGAGATGAGAATTTTACATTACCTTTAAGAAAAAGAAGACAGAAAGATATGAGAAAGAGGATGCAAACAAAGTAAAGTAAAAAAAAACAAAGAACAATACAAGAAAACAGATAAAGATGGACATAGAGGACAGTGGTGGAAAGAGTGTGTTGTTTTTCTTTGTATTTTATATCATAACTTTACACTGAATGGTGACTGAAAGTGAAGAGTTGTTTAGATGGTAAATTTTATTTGGTCTAAACACTGATGCTAAATGGGTGTATAAATGAGGCTTGCTCCTTATATAAGAGCAGAGAAGGACTGTTGTGTGAGGAAAACAATGTGGTAAAAAGAAACAACTGTGCATAACAGGAGGAGAGAATGGCTCAAATAATCTAAGAGCAGTGGAGGGGGAGGATGACAAGTGGGGGCTGATAAGACCATAAAAACATAAGTGATATACAGGAGCATGAGATGTGAAAAGGAGAAAGAGCATGGAAGGCAAAAAGAGCAGAGTAAAAAAAGTGGAGGAAGGGAAGGGGGAACAAGAACAGAGAGAGAGACATGGGATTGATTAATGGTCTTAGTCTGTGACAGTGGGAGCTTTTTCCCAAAGGGGGGAGCACAGCAGAAGATAAATTATTAAGAACTAGAACAAGAGGTGGAGAAATGAGTACAAAAATGCATAGAGTGGAGGAAGGTGGAAGAATAAAGGGAGGAGGAAGAGGAGGAGGAGGAGAAGAAGGAACAAGGATGATTGAGAGAGATTGAAAGAAAACAAGATGTTGCTGAGGTTGGATTTTGCAGAAGAGGGCACATGGCTGAGGTCATAAATAACCAAGGGTAATGAGACTGTTGCATGCATGCATGGGGTGTGGGGGTGTGTGTGTGTGTGTGTGTGTGTGTGTGTGTGTGTGTGTGTGTGTGTGTGTGTGTGTGTTCGCGTGCGGTCATACGTTTGCAGCAGCCCTGTTCTACAATTAATCTTGACTTATGGTTATGCAGCAAATACTGTGGGTGACCTTGGTAAGGGATTCACCGCAAAAACCGCACAATACACCAAAAAGCTTCTTTGTCAACTTCTCTCTGAGCTTTCTGCATTACTTCATCAGTCCTTTTCATCTTTATTCCCTTCTTGGACATCTATACACAAAGTTTTGCTAAAGCAGAATACATTTCATTAGAACATGTTCATGCTCTCCCATGTGACATTTTGTGTTTATTTATTGCATTTTCACAAAGACACGTCCGTACCATAAATGTATGCGCAGAATCAGTGCAACGTCAGCTCATCTGCGTTCAGTCGTTCGGTCATAATATTTTAAAGGCAGGCAATAAATGTTTTAAACCATGCCACCACTACCAGGAGCAAAGGACACAAATAAAAGAAACTCTTTAGTGCACAGTAGGCTGAGTTGATAGTTTGGGAAGGTTTGACTGACAGAATACAAATTTTACCGACGGTGACAACATGCTCTCTGTAGTGCCCCGTGTTATATTTTTCCAGATGTCAGTGTCCCTTTTTTTTTTTTATTCGACATGGACAGTCTGTTTGTTAGATCTGCTAGATTGTGCAACCACAAGTGCGATTCTGCTTATATATTTTGATGTATCTATAACCTGCTATCGTGTGAATGTGCTTGACTGTGCATGTGGTAATTTGAAAGACAGCAAGAGAGAGAGAGGGAGTGAGGGAGAGGGAGAGCACAATAAAACAGGATAGCAGAGTGTGGCGGGTCGGCCTGCCAAGAAGAGTGCAGATAAATCACAGGATGAATTTTTAATGCAATCTCCTCCTGGTTGCTGGATGTTACAGAGAAGACACTGAGTTGTTTTTTTTTCCCTCAGTGTTACTTATCCCATCCCCCCCGGAGAATTCTGTGATAGATTTTTGAAGGTTTTGAATTTAGTTTTCTTCCTCAGCACTTTTCGGTTTCATTTTGTCCTAAAGAGGTGTGACATTTCCTCAAACACCACTTCTGAAATGGTTTGTCTGGTATTTGTAAGTAATGGTTTGCTTTTTGGGGTTTTAGTGTAGTTTTACTATAATGGTGTTCTGGCCTGTGTCAACTTCAATACAAACCAACCTTTATTTTTACTGCAGCTGGCTATACAGATTAAAGTTCAGCTTTTCTTTATCGCCTCCCATCTCCCGCAGATTTCTCACCTTTACTGGCCCTTGTTTGTTTACATTTGGAGGCTTTCTCCACGTCCTCATCTTTCCCTCATCTCTCACACATAGTGGGTGCTGTCATCTAAGCACTCAGCACACACTTGAGGCACATGACTTATTAAAAGTAAGAGCACACAAACACCTCTTCTTACACACTGCCTAAGCACACACACATAGCGCAATGTTCCTAAAAGGTGCTTTAAAAATAGATGGTAATAGATCTTTTGTGAAAAAAAAAAAACACAGGTATAGAGTATTCCTCCAGTCACAGATGATATTGTTCCAGATAGTTTTGTTCTAGGCATGTGGCCATGTAATTTGTAACAGATGGCTACAGAAAGACAGGATGTGACATGAAGAGTGCGAAAGAGACGGACAGAAATAGAGAGGAAACTCATTGGATTTTGCTGTCTCTAAAGTGAAGTAGCCTCCGCTGACAGAGTGCGTGTCTAACCACAGCACCTTGAACTGAAATGGTTGTTCTGCAGGGCATTAAGGATTAAACGGGGGTGATGGATAGAAGTGAAGGACACAGTGGGTGTTTGTGTATATAAGACGCTGTGTATAATTCATTTTCTGGCATATGCCATACATAATTCTTGTATTTATTGTGAGTATGAAAATGTGTGCATGATTTTTGCTCTAATATATCCAGTACATGGATTTCCTCTGTTGTGTGTGCACATCAGCTTACTACACATCAAGCTGTAAATGCAGCGTAATGTGGTTATGTAACATCGGCCTGCCAGCCTGTTGGCCTCACTGGACCATGAAATGGGGCGTAATTGGTAAGTGTGTGGTCTAAGAGCACAGTACAGCACTGGCATATGAAAGTATGCATAAACACACGCATGGTGTTTTTTGGTGGCAAGACAGGTGTCAGACAATTGAATAATTTCTGTTTCTGATAGGTGCCTGATAGGAACCTCTTTGCCTCCTTTAGTTGAATAATTTGTTTTGGTGCTAGATGGCAGTTATGCCAAAATGTCGGTTTAATTAAAAGTATTATACGCATGTATGGAATATCCCCACATTTTTTCAGTACTAAAACATTTTTACAGATGACATAATAATATTTAGTAATACTGGATTCAGAAGGTGCTTCAGATGAAGGAAGATGATACTAATCTAGATCAAACATTAGTCGAATGTGTTGTATTATTGACACTGGGTACACTGGTTATAGGCACGTGGATACAATAGGACTTAACCGTGATCAATGATTTATTTTGTTGTCCCTCATACAATCACTTATGCGCATTTGGACAGGAGAACATATCGTGTGGCTCACCTCGGGGTTGTGTGATGGTCAGGGTGGACTCAAGGACAACCATAATAGTGTGTAAAAGGTGTGTGTGTGTGTGTGTATGTAGCTTCTCATTTATGGCATGTGGCACAAGAGGTAGCTTACATGTGACTCAGTTTACTTGTGTGACTTGTTTAAATGTCTGCAGCATTATCTGGGCATATGCTGGCCTAAGGGGGTCAGTTCCTGTCAGAGAACCCTCTTTAACTGCTGTGATTTACATGGTGTTCAGAGCGGCTGGACAGCAACTCCCCCACGGTGGGGAAGTACTGATGCACACATTGTAGACACTCTCCTCACACTGTGGTTTATGGTTGCAGAAGCTCCCATTAGCAACGGCTCATAAAATCTGCAACTGTTGGGTCTGTTAAACACTGCTCTGAAAAGATACACACTGCACTGTACACATGCATATATGTGTACACACACACACACACACACACACTCACAGTCGCACAGTTATTGCGTTTTTTGTAATACTTGCACTTAAGTCAAAAGATAACATTTTGTCTATAAAGAAATCACTTGCAGAGAGTAAAAAAAAATACAAAAAGTTCAAGAAAGGGACAGTGCAGTGATTTTTAAATTTTTTTTATTTGAAAGTTTGTTTTTCATTTAGTTGGAAAAGACAAAGAATACATTTTCAATAAAATACAATAGAGATAAGGAAAAAATTCTTCATATTTTAGTAATTGAACAATCAGAATTGTTAAATTATAAGTTAAGTTATATTTTCTGGACAGGACAGTAGAAACTATATTGTACATCTTTTTGGTGCTTTTGTATAACACTAGTAAAGATCTGCTGAAAGTAGGATTTCAGTGTACACCAAAGTATTGATTTCCTTAAAATGTCAAAGAGAGCTGTGCTTGTCATCGTAATCCAAATAAGATATGATGATGTAGAAATGGGCTCCATAGATTATTAATGCTTGCACATTCTTTCAGTGTATTTAAATTCACTTCGTGTCACTCTAGTATGCTTTGCCAAAGTGTTGGAGAAGCACAGTTGAGTCCCATTGGGACTGGAGTATCTACCCCCGCCAAATATTTCTACATACTGAGATACACAGGAATGAGGCTGCAGTTATTGTGCAGAGCTTGTTCTCCATTCTCTTAATGGCTTTATCTCACTCACTCTCATGAAAGAGACCGTCACAAGTTCAATTAGCAACGCGTTGAAGTGTGTGTGCGTGTGTGTATACTTGCATATGCATGCAGGTGGTCCTTGGATTTTCAAGTAGCTTGATTGTAGCACTCAAACTACACTATCTATACTACTTTGAAAAGGTCATCTCTCCTCTGTGTGTATGGGTTGGGTATCATGGCCGGTGTGTGGTTTTCTTTGAGTAGATGCGTGTAGTGAATAAAATGAAATGTGGGTCTCGGAGATAAGCAGATCTACTCTGCAGCTTGTCGAGAGAGCGTTCTCCTCATGTTGAACTGGATTATGCACCTCAGGCTCCACAGCACAGTGTGATAACCTCTAATGATTACAAATGAACCTCGCCCTTCAGATTTAGTTTACTACGTGAGGAAGTAAACAACAGCTTGATTGTATCTTAATCATTTTTCCCTAGATATAATATCTTTGTATTTCTAGGTAGTGAAGACAGAGATATGAGGCCAGACAAAGGAACACTGAACTGCAGTTATCAAGGCAGTGAAAAAGTTGAATTGAGGGCACAATAGAAGTGGTGTTTGCTGCCAGTTGTAAAATTAACACTGTGTTATGATATATTAAGGATCTGTTGTATGGATATTTCTGCACTGCATCTAATGTTATGCTTTTATTGTAATGCAGAAATGCTCCCTACATACACTTTGTTTCACTGTTGTACTTGATCAGTTTACATTTTAATTATATTAGTTAATACTATTATTTCTAATATTTAGATGTGAGTGTTCCATGTATCCATATACATTTACTTTTTTTTTTTTTTTTATAATAAACGAAGATAAGCTGGTTTTAATTGAGTACCTCAGTGCCTGAGTTGCATCAGTTACACCTGCTCCTGTCATCTCTTTACTTTTCTATTGAGCTTCAAATCCAGCCTCCCCTACCATAAACATATTTTTGCTCTTTTTACTGTTCAGTTAGCTGTTAAGTTTGTCTGGTTGCAGACAAGGACATTGTTGATAATAGCCTGAACTTGATCCTTTTGGCAGAAGATGGACCTTAAGACAATGATGGTTAGGATTAGGCAAAGAAAAACATTGGTCAAGGCGACATGCATAAATATTTCATCTTCTGAGGAAAGTAGATTACTTCTAGCAGTCCACCATCTTGTCAGCAATCTGTGTTCTTTTTTGGCAGACAGGTTACTCTCCTAGCCCCCCTCTATTTTCTTCCTTTTTGGCTTCTGTTGCATGCTCTCATCTGTGCTACTCTACTGTCTGATCCCACCTGATGTCCTCCTTTCGTGTTTTTCGTCCTCACACCTCCCAGAGAGTGAGAAGGAGCAAATGAGAAAGACTTGAGCTGACATGAATTCCCAGCGCCAGAATGTCTGATTGAATTAGGACAGGTGGAGAGGATATGGTGGCCAGATTAATTTCTGATAGCTGGGTGTAAAAGTGCACATGTGCATTTGTGCATGTCTGCGTGTCAGGGTCAGTGCCATTGAATGGGAGCTGCCACTGAGTTAAGAATTGATTTCTATCCCACAAAAGAGATACATGTCTGCATGAAAGCAACACGTCAGACAAAAGATTGGTGTACAATATCTTAAATGTCTTCTAGCCATTTGGTTGTGGTGCAAATGTGTGTGTTTGTTTTTGTTGTTATTGTTGTGTGTTTTTTTAATATTTGGTATGTGAGGGAGGAATGTGTGCCCCCAGTAGTGCGACCAAAGATCGATTTGATGGATTAAAGCTCAATATGTTGTTGAAAACCTCTCCAGAGGTGCATTTGTGTGCGTGTGTGGTTGTGTCCAGTCACTGTATGTGTGCATCCCAATATTTCTGTGTTCCCAGTCAATTGTAATCACAATATGAATAACTGTATTTCTAACTCTTATTATTTTCTCTTCTGCCTTGCAGAGGTCTTTCCGTTCCTTTAGTAACGATGACCGCCATGTCATGGCAAAACACTCCACCATATACCCCTCCTCTCAGGAGCTAGAAGCAGTTCAAACGCTGGTGTCGACCGTCGAGAGGGCTCTCAAACATGTTTCTGATTGGCTGGATCAGAGCAGCAGTGATGTCCATAGTCAGATCGACAGCCAACCAGACAGGACAGAGGAGGATGACCCTGGCGATGAGCCCGGCATTGAAACAGAGGACTCAAATGACAGCTGCAGGTGGAGTAAAAGTGATCCAAAGTAGAGCTGTAATTAGTGGTTGTTTTCAATTCAATTAATGGATTGAATCAGAAACATGAGGTGACGTTGAAGGTGACATTGATATTTTAGAAAACACTTACTGTTTAGGTTTTCCTGCTCAGAGACACCCCCACCCCACCAACACACATATTAGTATTTTGATGCCGCCAAATTTAATAATATATAATGGAAATTAGACATTTATTGTCTAGTGTAGGTCATGTGTTTTAAAGCTTCTAACCAATCAAAACAAAATCAAAGAAAGTTCTGCAAGGATTTGGTTCCAGGAAGCAGAAGTTTGCTTGGCAGCAAACAAAATGAGCTTAAGCACTTGACAGTCTCTGGGTACAGTCTTCATGGTCAGCTATTCGTACATCTTTTCATTAAGCGTTCACTACTCTTGATCTTGAATTGCCTTGTCAGATCTTATTTTGCACTGTTAACTGGCGCCTTGTATTTTCATCATTTTGATGATAATAGCTGTATGCTTGCTTCTACACATCCATATGTTACCTTTTTACAGTATTTCTGCCTGATAGTCAGACATAGATTTAGTAGCTTTTTACTTTTTCAGCTATAAATTGAAATGTTTGTCCTTATAATTAAAAAACATATAAGGTGTGAATGATATGATATAAAAAATGTTTCTTTAAAAAACAGAGAGTCCAGCAGTGGTGGCGTGCTGTGTGGCGTGATGAGGATCGGCCTGGTAGCCAAAGGCCTCCTGATCAAAGGCGACATGGACCTGGAGCTGGTGCTGATGTGCAGAGACAAACCCACACAGACACTGCTGGACACTGTCTGTCACAATTTACCTACACAGATAGAGGTGAGACACACACACATACACACATAGGAATACACACAAATTCACATGTACTAATGCAGACCCATACTGCTCTTGTTCTATGTTTTCTAATTTCTCATTTACAAACTTGATGCTGACATGCACACACCGATCCCTCAACATAGCGTTCAGTGATGTCAGAATATGCCAAATTTAATCCAACTGAGTATTATTTCTGCTTGAATTTGCTAACTCGGGCTGCTGTGTGTGTGCATGCATGTGCCTTTATGTGTAAGTTTTAAGAGAGGCATTGTGAGTGTTGGCATAAGTCGGCAAGAGACAGCAGTGTCTCCAAATGAAAAGCTGAGGTGTTTTGGTATGTATGAGTCATGTGTGAATAATACCCTCATCACTACATCAGTGTATGTTTCCTCATTAAGGAGTCATGGAACAGGAGTGAAGCTTCTGATTTTCACACACTGATACCTACAGTATCATTTACAGGACAAACTTATAATCTCTTTTTTAACATGCTGTGATTTTGGATGTTATACCTGTTTATACCAGCTGCTTGGGATTACTTTCCTTATTGCTATATATAAATATATATACACATACAGTGTATATATATATATATATTTAGTGGCATTTAGGTGAATTTTTGTGTTTACTAAACATCTGTTAGAATGCAAAGTATTAAGTAATAACTGCTAATGTGGTAAAAACTCTTCAACCTGGGCGGCTAGTGCAGAAATTACTCAATGAATAAATTTTGCCCCTATGCCTCTTGCTCATTCCCTTTAGCAGTTAAGTGGTGTGAGGGGGGAAACACAAGAAGGGTGTGTCTGTGCTGTGTGTGGGCAGGGAGGTAATCTCATGTCTCAGCCCAGCGACCAGCAATTCTGATTTTCTCATCACAGCCAAATGGAACGTAGATGGCTCTGCTGCGACTCACTGTTCACTTAAGCAGTGCCACAAACACACACACACACACACACACACTTGCTTTGACTTACAATAATAGTTTACTCTGGATGTTTACTCTAACCCTGACTATAACTGCCACATATAGTACCTAACCCCTCCTTTTTATTAACCTTAACCGTAAGACTGTAAGGGCAAGTTTTTTTTCCCTCAGAAGAGAGTTGAGTCACTATAATATGGTTGTATGAACTTGATTTATTTATTTAAAAAACAAAATCATTCAAGAAAATGTACACAAACAGAGTCAAGTTGCAACTAGAACAAAAAAACATTTTACCCCTCTAGAATTGCTCAAGGCCATTAATTGTGCTACATTTGATTTATATTCTCTGTTTATTTTATATTTATAGCTAGTCATAACTTTAAATACTTTTGTGAATATGAGGTACTTCATATTTGCCTGGGTGAGTTTCTCCCCATATAAAAGTGCGTCTGACTCTGATACTGTCTGTGAGCAACATGTGTAAAAGCGCAACTCCAGACGTGATTCTCCCGACGTGAAAACGTCTTATGTGTCAAGTCCCTGTCAAGTCCCAAATGTGTTGTGAATGTTGAAAATAATCTATCATCATCAGGATAAGGCATTGGGAATAAGGCCTGACAAATGAATGTTTGTTACTAAGAAATTATAGTTAAAACCATACATAAAATCAATCCATAATGTGGATGTACCTACTTTTATTATCCGCATTAAAGGATTTCTGCATCTCACAAATACAACTTACCTAGTATTTTTGTCTCATTGTCTAGAAACAGCGGCTGGCTCACATATATTTGTCATGTTGTGACCTTGGCCTCTGACCTTCCAGTTCTGTCTATCTGAAACTTGACAGAAGCTGACAAAGGAGAAGTATGAGGTCACCAGTTCTGTGCCTGAGGCAGCCATATTGGTACGAGCTACAACAGAGCCAAAACTCACGCTGAAGATTACCCTCACCTCACCAGCCATGAGGGAGGACGTGGAGGAAGAAGAAGAAGAACAAGAAGAGGAGGAGGAGGAGCTAGGGGAGGAGGTGGACAATGGGGAGGAAGGAGAGGAGGAGGCCGAGGAGGAGGCAGTTGAGGAGAAAAACGAAGAGCAGGAAAAGAATAATGGGCAAGGTAGGAACACAGAGATAGACAGTGACACACCCTTTAACACGCACATACTAATACGCATAATCAGTTTAATTTGATATTGTTATTATTGACTATTAGTGACTTTATTTCCCTCAAACAAGAGATTTGACCTCATTGAGTGGTGCTAACACAACACATGACACATGACAGGTCTGAAAGCTGAGTTGAGAGTCACATGACTTTTCTGATGTCCTTCTTTTTTGTTTGAGTTTTATTTATTTAAATGGGACAATGCATATTAATGAACATACAATAGGTTGTTTGAAGGATATGTAAGTATGTAAAATATTCCTCTAACAGATATTCTAAATTGTACTTCTCAATCCTCCTGGAGGCTGATTTAGTATAAGTTATACCTTGTTGTGTTTTTTTATAAAATCCCCCAGCGGTGGAGAGGCCATTCAATTCCTTGTTTCATATATAAAGGAAGCATTTTAAATGGTTTAAATTGTTACTGTGACCACACACAGAACTTATTGGTACAGTATCTGAGCTTAAAGAGAAAACATGCATGTAATACAATTCTAGTGACAATCTCCATCCCCACCTTCCTCATGTCATGGGTAGCAGGGACTGGTTATAATTAGTTGTGGAAGGTGCGACAGGGAAGCAAGGCCAGCGAAATCAATAACCAAGTGATTGTGAGCTGCCCATCCATCTTTAGGCTCCCATCCAACGAGGCACTCAGGTCTCAGAGAGAGATGAGAGATAGCAGAAAGGTTAGCCGTACATCATTCCATGTGCCACAGCAGGATGGAGACGACTTCTCTTTTTCCTTTCCTTATACTCTGAGAAGAGCACGCAAGCATGCACAAAAATTCATCCAACCACAGGCAGGAGAAGGCATGCACACATCATTATTGTTCCTATGTGATGAATGAAGAGTGCCTGTCAGAGTAGATGAGCATCATTAGAAGTTGAAGTATGTGGACCATGATATAATAGACTAATATTTCTACACGTTAACGTGTGCACAAATACCAGCTGTGTGATCGACCGACACCTCTTTTATTGAAACTTTTTGCCTGATTAGAGCACCATTGCTAACAGATTAGAGGGTTCATGTGCATGGTCCACACATGTTAAGCTATGCATTTATGCCGTAAGGTTTCTGTGTGTGCAGAATATTTTACTGAGCTCTAGCTTTTTGGATGCTGTTAGATGGATCAATAATGACTTCTCATTTGATGCACTGTACAGTATTCAATATATTGATATCAAATAGTGCTTAGTGGTAATTGAATCAGCCATTCTAATCAGTCACCATGTGACCTGAAGTTACCTACTTTTTGTATTATGTTACATCTTTTATTTAATATGTCTTTCTTGTATATATGTGTATGCATACACTGTGCTCTTTAAGCTCAGATACTGTACCAGTAACTCCTTTGTGTGGTCACAGTGGGGGGAGGGCTGCCGTGATAGCACTTTAGAGATACAATAGCAAAAAGAAATTCTAAATGAGACTGAGGGCAATAACAAAGTCAGTAATATAGGAGGAGGCAGTGATAAAAGAACAGTGAGCACTGAGTGAGGGACAGCAGAGCATTTGAGAGAACTGTGGGAGGACAAGTGTGAGGAGGAGAAAGACTGTAATGATCCGCTAGCAGCACACTGGTCCCACATACAGCTGGGGCCACTCTGACAGATCGTGAGATACACCATTATACTGTACATCACACAGACACATGCGTACACACTACTCCATGCCTTAGACAAAGTGGGTACTGCACCACAATAATAGCCAGATAATATGTGAGAGATGTTCTCCCGCACATCTCTTCGCATCACACACACTTCAGTTTGATACCTCTTGAGGGAAGGATTTTCTCTTTACAAGAAAGTGATGAGGAAAGTATTTACCTATCTGTGTTTTAATAAGAAACTCAAGGCCCCTTAAGTGTGTTTTCTATCACTTTCAGTAGGTCCCACACGTATTAAATTCTCTTTGAAAGCTCCATGTAACAGCACTCATTCATATACAGTTGCATTTGATTCAGGTCGCCTTGCATATCACAGACTTTGGGCTGATTCTCAAGCTGCAGAATGGGTAAGATTGTAGTTACTCAGCCAGTGTGGCGTGTTGGGCAGTGTGAATCAAATGCACACACACACACACAAGTATAAGAATGTCCCTCTTTTACCAAGAAAGATGCACTGACTAAACCCTGCCTTGATCCCTCCTGTGTTGTGTTTGTCTCAGACTGGGTCAAACTATTATAGACCTTTTTTTTTTTCAGTTCTACTTTAGGAGCGCTTGATTCTGTGTTTGCCCAGATGGGGTGTTGAATTGCATTTTCTGCCAAATTTCTTGTATGAGCCCGTGAAATCAAGTGCATCTTAAGTAATGCAGAAGAAAAACAAACTCCTATTTTGACTTCCTGCCTGGTGCAGAGTGGATCAAAATAAATGAAAACCTTTTCAGATACATAAAGGCAAGATTGATTTACCTTGCTGGGCACAGCGAAATGACTGCATATGACTCTGAACAATGCCCACACACAGTAAATCAAACACTCCTTAGGTATTTGTTTGGTGTATGTCTGTGGGGGGGCTCTTCATCCCACGAAGTTGTCTCTTACCTTGTGGCCCTGGTTGCTCTCCCTTTCACTGATGCGTCAGTGATTGATGGATGTAAACTGCTAGATCGCCGTGTGTATAATTTTCAACACGTTCATGTATGGGAGGAACAGCGCATCCTGTTTTACTATGGACTGTGGATGTCAACATGTGATGCAGTTAACACATGTTCCACTGATCCCAGCGTTGAAAATGACACAACATTTAAAGCATTCATCTCACGTCTGTGGACTGTAGAGAGGGAGCACTTTCTACAAGGAGAGGAGCAACTTTATGGCATGAAAAGCCTCTTGTATGTACCAAAATCTCCATGCATGTGTGTATGCATGTGTGCATTCACACACAGTCTTTTGTGTGTTTGCATACATTCACACACGCAAAACTCAAACACACACACTCAGCCATGATGTGTGTGTGCGTGTGTTTTATGTTCTCTACATTGGGTTGTTATTGTTTTGTGGCAGTGTTGGGCGCTGCTGCGCAGAGAGTGGAGGCTGAGGAGGAGGAGGAGGGGGAGGTGCTGGATAGACACAGATGTTTGTTGGCCCTGGCAGCGCTGCGACACGCCAAGTGGTTCCAGGTCGGCACCCACTCACTTCCTGTCTTCCTGCCTAATGCTTATTGTAGCCTGACGAATCATGCAGAGGGAATACACTAACTGTCAGATAATACTGTGGTGCTAGTTATAACCCATTCAATTCAGACTAATCAACGACAGCTGTGTGAATAAATACATGTTTATTACTATAAATCTGAATGTATATGTTGACATTATCACAAATGGTCTTATAATTAAAAAAAATAGGACTGACAAACATACTTCTTCCTCTCATCTGCAGTTTAGTTCAGTTCAGACCAAAAAAGACATCAGACATCACTTCCTGATTACTTTCAGATTCTTTCTTTTTTCTTTAAAAATCTCCTTAAAGTCTATTGTTTTTTAGTACAAATGATGTTTTACTCCACTGACTAAATTGGATAGATGAATGTAGGAAGTGTCGTAAGGCTACAAAAGCAATGGTTGATACTTGTTTTTCTTTTTTGGCTATTATGTGAACCTGTCTGCTCTGTACAGTATGCCAATGCTTCCCTTTGATTCCCTTCCCATACCTTTCCACATCTGTATCCTAAATCACTTATCTTACTGACTACAACATTGTATAAGTTTAGAATGTAGATGTTGGGGACCAATTTCAAAGAGATATGAATTCATATAGAATAACCTAATATTTAGTTGACTAAATTCAGTTGAAAATGTTTATTCTCTCTCTGTAAGGAGCTCTTGCAGTTTCAGACAGATGCAGTCACTTCCTTATGATTATGGGTTTGTGGTGTAAAGCAGGCTGTTATCTGTTCTGTGTTTTCTCAAATACCACTCCTTCTGCTCTCAATTTGTTCTCTCCCTCCCTCTTTCTGTTTAATTCTCCTCCGTGTCTCCTCCTTTCTTTCCCTCTTCTCCCCTCTTCTATCCACTCTACCTTTCTCAGGCTCGAGTGAACGGGCTCAAGTCCTGTGTTATCATTCTCAGGATATTAAGAGACATGTGCAATAGACACTATGTCTGGGAACCTCTTAAGGGATGGGTGAGTCTTCTGTAATTACCCGTGATTGATAATTGATAATTCTATGAAATGAGACGAAAGGGTTCAACCCCTTTTGATTTTATTTTTATTATATTTTTCCAAAACACCTTCCATCTCTAAATAATGCAAATATACTGTGTAAAACAACATTTTAAATAATTACCTTTCATTGGTACCGCACCTTATTTCCATTACTGTTGCATATTAATCTGTGCTATATGTGTCTCTGTTTTCTTGAAGCCATTAGAGCTTATCTGTGAGAAGGCAATTGCCACCTGCAACAGACCTCTTGGGGCAGGAGAAGCCCTGCGTCGAGTGATGGAGTGTTTGGCCTCGGGCATACTTCTACCAGGTACGGAGCGTGAATATACAACTGGAAAGATTTGAGAATCAACACGCTGTACAAGTACACGTGTGAGATTTAATCGGGCATTGCTGATGAGCATAGCTAGGAAACACACTATGGATAGATGAGCAGTTATATCGGGATCTGTTTGGCACATTTTTTAGCTGCTTACGTTTGCGAGGTTGAGACATCATCAATGACCCAGCAGAGCACAGCTGTCTGAGGCAGATCATCATTAAGAGAATATTTTAATAAGGAGCAGCTGAACACTTTCTTTAGGCAATGTTGTGCATCCCTGGAAAATATTCAGTTATTGAAAAGCATGTTTCCATAAATAAATCAATAAAATAAATAAAATAAAATAAAAAAGTTCAGTGATGTTCTTAGAAACCAGGGCTTGTTGAGCAATATTTATGAAGAACTGTGGATAGTTTTATTTATATACAGTATTTATATATATATATATATGAAAAAGTGGTTTTGAACTGGTTTGAAAACTCTACATTGCTGATGGTGCTGGTTTTAATAATCAACAATTATTTTAATAATCAAAAATAATTATAATCATAACCGACACTTAATGTGAAGCATAATTACATGTTACCGAGCACTAGTGTTACCTAAAGTTGAGACAACTGACCGTGTGTGTGTGTGTGTGTGTGTGTGTGTGTCATCTTCTGTCACTTCCCCCAGGTGGTCCAGGTTTACACGACCCGTGTGAGAAAGAGCCAACAAACACACTAGCCAGCATGAGCGACCAGCAGGCTGAGGCTATTACCTACAGTGCGCAGGTACACACACACACACTGCAGCTTAAAGACACAATTGTTATCACCCAGCTGTAGTTGCCCTGAACTGTCACTGTGAGTGAATTAGTAAACAACACGTCTATTACCAGCCAGAAAGACTCCATCACCACCCTAAGCACACAATCTGCATGCACATGAATTTACTCATACTTAAGCCGTGCATGTGTGTCTCCAGAAAAAGCTGTGTGGTCCTGCATTTCAACGATAGGTGTGAGAAACTATTGCCATTGCAAGCCATCTCTGACACCCTGAGGACAGTATTTGTGTGCAAGCACTTTTGTGCGTGCGTGCGTGCTGTCATGTCCTTCTTCACACACACACTTGACTGAGCAGGGCAGCCTCTGAGCTGCATGGCTTAGTGAATCCTGCCGTCCATTTCCTTTGAAGGCAGCCTGAACGAGGCTGGAATGTCAATGGGGATAATTGTATTGGAGCAGATACAAGAGCAGATAGGAAAGGGGGGGCTGTTCCTGTCAAGGACCTACACCGGGCCTCATGAATATCTTAGACACTCTACCTCGCTAATGGATTTATATTAGCAAAGCTACTGTGTGCCATCCTGGTTATCCTTCTGATTGTTTGTGCAGATTAAGAGTGTGTACAGTAGGTTGGACATACTGGTCAGTATATAGGCTGACGTTATTGACATACTGGCAGTGGGGTCAGTGTTTGTGCTGCAAGATGCTTTTGTTCAGGTGTAGATATTCATTAATAGGCAATCCTGGTCAAGATTTAGTGCTCATGTATGAGTTTGTCCATGTGCTCCTACGTATGGATATGACCTAACTTTTGTGAAGCTACATTGATTGATGCTATAAACCTGATAAATCTAGCTTTATTTTACTTCTTGTCTTTCTGTGTCTTAACCAAATTTTACAAGCTGTTATTTAGTTTTTTTAGCACATTGGCCTCACTTTAATTTTAATGAAATGCTGCAACAGAATTTATAACCAGACGTACAATTTGAACATCTGTAAAAAATCTCTGTAAGAGTCTCTGATTCAGTCAACAGCACATTTACTTAGTGTATCTAATTACAGTATAGTGAATACACACTGCTTTCTTTACGCTGGTATGTTTCACAGTTGAAATTTTCAAGTTCTTCTCCACTTTTTACTTCTTGCGTTCGACAGCACGCTCTCAGACTCATGGCATTCGGACAGATCTTCAAGGTGTTGGAAATGGAGCCGCTTCCCTCAAATAAACCATCACAGAAATACCCTTGGTCTGATAAAGAAGGTAATGTATCTGTCCACCTGTCTGTCTGCTAAGCCTTCATCCTTGGTCTTAGTCTGTGTTTATCCATGCTTTTCATGTCATTTCATCCCCCCCCCATGGGTGGCTTGCATGTGCCTGATTATCTGTCTATTCAGGCATTCAGGCTGTATGTATACATCTTTCACTGTGTGTCTGTTAATCTGTCTGAAAGCTTAGCTGGGAATTGAAGTGGACCTTGGTTCAGTTTCAGCATCTGGGTCAGACTAAGGGCTTGTTGAATCTTTTCACACAAGACTTTACCTTTCTGGATGTGTTAGTTGATTTTTCTACACGTTACAACCGACATCACAGTCACCAAGACGTTCTTGATATTGCTATGTGATATATATATTTTTTGTGACCTTTTGGTGGTTAAATCCTTCAAATGTTTTGCCCAGATATTTCTGTTTATATTCGCACTAGAGAAAGACGTGCAAATGTCATAAGATCTTAAGTTGGCGAATTTCCAAAGTGACTTTCGAGGAAAATCAACTCAGGCTTTTCGTACCTCATGACGGCGACTTGGAAAATTGCCAGAGCATTTACAGATTAAGGTGCATGTAGGAAAGGAGCTTATATGCCTCCCTCATTGTTTGACCGTTTGCTGGTCAGCTGTGTCTGTTCTGTTTATTTTATCTGTGAGTTTATCCATCTTCACTCTTGTTGTTTTCTGTCTTTCTGTCTCAACTCCTGCAGGTAGCAGCTGATTAGTAACTCTCTTCTGTGTGTCTCTCCATCTTAGGCTTAGGTCTTAAGAGACCATATGAGGATGGAGCAATGGATGACAAGGATCTCATCAAGAAGATGAAAAGGAATCTAAGAAAAGGTATGAGAATGAAGCAAAGAGAGTGTCAGTACTTCACTGTTTATTTTTATATTCACTGGCCTGAGAGAGAGGAAATGATTGTAGTGGGTAAGAGTAGGTAAAAGAATAAATACTATCTTACAGATTTCATTCTGTGTTGGTATAAGTAGTTATATTTAGTTGTCTACAGACATGACTTGCTTCTCTTTCCATTGTCTGTGTCTTCTGTCTTTTTACCCTGTTTGTACCTCTCCCTTCCCTCGCTTAGAGGCAGATCAATAGTATCGATTGCTGGTGTTTTAGTAGCCCACCCAACCGTCCCTAGCTCTTTCTTCCTACAGGGAAAAGATGACCACAACTAATGGAGGCAGGGAGGGATTTTCAGATATTAGCAAAAAGGAAAAAAAGTGATTGAAAGAGAAAGAAAATAGAGAGGTACCTTTATTCATTATGAAAACAACCAACCAGGCTGCTGAAAACCTAGAGATTGAGATTTATTACATACAGTATCTCTGAATTGGCCCACTCGTTCCACTTCTAGCTTGATAAGTGAAATACACCCTAAAAACCTCATTTAATTTATTACTTTCTGCTCTGCTTCTTGCTGTAACCGTTCTCCCTTCATTTTTCTTTTGCATTAGTCCTGGACAGTAAAGCCATAGACTCTAACCAGCCAATGAACGCCCTGATGCGGTTGAACCAGATCCGGCCGGGGCTGCAGTATCGCCTGCTGTCCCAGTCGGGCCCGGTTCACGCTCCAGTCTTCACCATGTCTGTGGATCTGGATGGAACCATTTATGAAGCATCTGGATCTTCCAAGAAGACCGCCAAGCTCCATGTCGCTGTCAAGGTAAAAAGACAAATGAAGTGTGAATTATTTATGTTTGTCTATATTTGGGGCACATTCATAAGAGAAAGACTCACTAATAAAACATAAAGAGAGGTGATGTTTTTGAAGAACTTTCTAAGTCATTGAAACCTATGTGCATCTATAAATATGTTTCTGTCTCTGGGTGTGTGTGTGTGTGTGTGTGTGTGTGTGTGTGTGTGTGTGAGGAGGGATTGAGGTGGGCAAATCCATGTAATCCCAAAGTGGTTGTGAACAAAGAGGCTCTCCAGAGCACAGAGCTGGGATAATCCGCCATTCGCTCCATTCCCATAAAAGACTCTTTCTCCCCATCTCTCCACCTTTACTGTTCTCACTTTCTTTCTCTCTTGTACTCACCTTTTGATCTCTCTTTCTCTCCCTCACTTTATCTCTCACCTGTACTCCCCCTCACACACTCTCACAGTGTATGGGCTGGTTCACAATCCGTAACACGAGCACTTATTTGAGTCAAAAACGTGTTGTTCTCTTTTTCTCATTTGACTGCATATTGTTCCATCCCTTTTAAATGACTCTGCTGCTCTGTATGGTGTCGAGGACTTCAGGCAGAATTTGTGAATCTTTACATTGTGTTCATTGTGAAAACTTTATCGTAGCTATTGTGCAAGTTAGATTGAACTTTCTTATGCGTGTACATTGAAGTATGACACTTTGTAGATGATGTAGATGAACAGACTATCATCAAAACTGTGGAGTTTTGTACACATACTGGCACATTGTCGTTCTGGTTTTCAGTCTTAATGTCCACATATCCTTCTGGCTGATAACAGCAGTAAGAGGGCCATCACACACAATGAGACATTCATGTATTTGTGTGAAATACTTTTCATATTACAAGTCCTGACTCATTTAATTTAGTGTGTAATTTCAACAATTTGGTTGATGTTATGTGGATATTTTTCCTTTTCATTGTGCTAGCTAGTCTTAACTGGCTGCATTCTGCCAGTAGATCACATTACAAGGACACCTCAAGGAACTGTGCCATGTTTGCTGTAGTGTCCTTATTTCTTAGCCTTATGAGACAATGACAAAAATGTTTAGTTGGTTTCCCCTCTAAACCGTGTTAGCATATGAGTTTTAATATCACAACCATTAATGATTCTTACTCGCGCCCTTTCTTTCCTCCTTCATCATCCTCTCACCCTTACCTCTAGGTTCTCCAGGCGATGGGCTATCCGACAGGTTTCGACTCAGACCTGGACCCCATGAGTTCAGACGAGAAGTCGGATGGTGAGGGGAAGAGCGAGACATCCTCACACACTAGCAATAACCCAACGCACTCCTCGGACAGTTCCAACACGCTGGAGGTGGGGAGTCATTTTATTTTTCAAAATATAACTGGTAATTCATGTGGTTTAAGGGCAAACGAGCTATGTGAGCTTAGTCATATAGTGTTTCTAGCCATGCTCTACTAATCCCACATCAGGCCTCTGATGTTTTTGCATACTGTGCTCCATCTCCCAAGTTACCAATCTACCACATGCTTTCTCATAAAGCAATGAAGATGCTTTTAAAATAAATGATTATAATAACCTCACTCCCCAGGTGCGAACTCAGGGTCCCATACTGACAGCGAGTGGGAAGAATCCTGTCATGGAGTTAAACGAGAAGAGACGAGGCCTCAAGTATGAGCTCATCTCTGAAAGTGGAGGCAGCCACGACAAACGCTTCGTTATGGAGGTGAGAGTTTCATGCGCACACGGACTGAAGCTGATAAAAGATTATAAAGCATCTAGACGTGCACAAGACTGTGAAGCCATGACATAAAACTACCAAAGATACAGAAAAAATGGTTCGCATTCCATACGTATGCATGCACTTTAGCCATGGGGAGACACATACAGGAGCAAAGCCACACACGCACACACACACACACACACACACAATCAGTCAGCTTGGCTCCTGGAGCAGGCCTATTCTCTGTGGGGTGTGTTGTTTTCCGACATGCCTGGCTGCTCCATCGCTCTGTTGATTGATTGGGAGGCCTGCTTGACAGTGGGGCATCACTAAACAACTTGTCCTGTTCAACCAGGCTCGCTGACCGTGTTACTGAGGACTTATAAACTCATACGTTTGATCAGCGTTATTGTTTGATTTTCAGTTTTGACAAAGCTATAACATAAAACGTGAGGCATCTGTTAGAAAATACATTGATAATTAGAATAGAATAATTCTAGCAAGGCTCCAGACCAAAATGCAGTGTTTCTTTTGTCTAATTATAAAACCTGATTAGAATTATATTTTACATTCTGTGTTCGTGTTGGTGTCAGGTGGAGGTTGATGGGCAGAAGTTTCGCGGGACAGGCCCAAACAAAAAGGTAGCAAAAGCTAGCGCTGCTCTAGCGGCTCTGGAAAAACTCTTCTCTGGTCCCAACGCAGCTGCAAACAAGAAGAAGAAGATACTGCCTCAGGTAAGGTTTTCATTTCAAACCCAACTGCTAGTCCAGCTTTAAAAATGACTACATTTAAATCTTTTTCCTGGTCAGGGTCATGGAACAGTTTGTCCACTGTGTTCACTCAGCAGTAATCAATAACATGGTTGAGCACATATCTAAACGTGACAGTCAGCAGATAACAGCATATTCTGTCATTGTGCGTGCGTGTGTCTTTTACACCTTATTTCTGTGCACTGCACCTACCCTCATGCATGTATCTTTGTATCGTGAATGTTTGAAAGACACTGTATTGTGTGTCTGCTTTTAGACTAAAGGAGCCCTGGCAGCAGCAGCAGCAGCCTCAGCAGTAGCAGCTCAGGTAGCCCGAGGAAGAGGAAGAGCAGCCCTCGCAAGAGGAGCCTTCATCAGTGCTGCTGCACCTGGATACGTCACACCAGGTACCACAGTGAGACTTTACTCAGGCATCGTGCTTTTGTTAATAGGATTTGGATCTTTACATCACGCCGTACAGAAATTAAAGCATTCTCTCATCTCAACTCCTTCACTTTAAATTCTATGCAGCATTTGCTTTGTCATGTTTAACATGATAGTCTGTCCAGAGTTGGCATTTTCTTCAGCTTTATCTGTTAGCTCAGTTTACTCGCTCTAGTTTTATTGAAAATATTGCATGACTTTAAGAACTCAGTAAAAAACAGGTTCATGCAGCAAATTCAGAAACAAAATTCAGGATGGTTGAAACCCTTAAGGAAACTTACGGCTGAAAAGTGCAACCTGAAATTAAACAAGTGCACAGTTGAATTAAATCCTCTTCCCCAACAGGATTTGGGACACCGTACGGCTATAGCCCTGCTGCAGCAGCTGCTCCTGCGTACGGTATGTCCTTCTTATTTATTTTCTTTTCCATTCCTCATCATTTCACCTTCCTTCTACCCTCTATAACTTTCCTCCCTCGTTCCAACTTCTTTCCTGTCTTAACCACACAGTCCCACCCAACCTACCATAACTGCGAACCATTAATGGATAAATTAAAATTAATCTTTCTTTGGTAGTTTTATGGAGCATCCCCAACCTTCTTCCTCTTTGCATCTAAAGTCTTCACTTTTCTTCAAAGTCTTTAAATCTTGATCCCATTATAATCCATTTTTTGGGTTTGACACAGATTTTCAGTCATAATTATACAACAATCTTTTTGAAACTCTTTGTTTCTCCTCTCGAGCAAATCTGTCTGTGCTTCCGCTAGTTGTGAGCTCACTACTTGTTTCTTAATCTGCTTGTTGCCGCTTACTCTCTTATGCTACTACTCGGTCAGTCTGCGGCTGCTGAGTTCATGATTTCCAGACTCTAACAGTGACTGCCCTTGGTTTTCTTTGCCTTGGCGCTTGAAGAAAAAGAGTAGAAACTGCTCAATAGAACAGTCATCTCTTACTTACTGCGTAGTCTCTCCTGCCATACTCATTTCTGTTCAGATTAGAAGACACCATGTGAGTTCCTCATTTGAGCCGCTGTTATTTAAGACAGGGTGATAGGATGCTGCTCCTGTCATTGTACTGCTGCTAAGGATTCCCATGTTGTCACTGCTGAAAGAGGTCACAGGGCTCACACACATAAACACCAACAAATACATGAATTAGAACACTTATGGGCTAAAATCTGCACAGGTCCTTGAACTTTACTTGAATAGGTTTTGATTCAAATCTACAAAATACTCTGTCACACCCACTCTGTCACGTTTACCTCAACAGACCCAAGCTTGTGTAGTGTGTGTACACATGTAGGATGGGGAGGTCTGTCTGACCATCCCACAGCTTGGTGTATGAATGGGTCTTATGTGCTGGGGGAAGGTCTGAGGCCCCAGGCAGACATTTGGCATCCCCCTGAGATCCCAGCAGCCCTCGACATGAAGCACACCTCAGTTTTTCTGTTTATTAGAGCTTTAACTGCGCTGTTGTTTGGGATGTTTTGTTTTCGTCCCTGGCATCCACACATTTTTCACATATTACTGAAAGACTGTCGCGCTAACTGAAATACCTGCAATTCAATGGTAGGTGCTGCTTACATAAAACTATCAATGTTCAATGTTATTCTTTTTATTTTAAAGGCCATGACATCCAAAATAAATTTTAAAAAAGCCATTAGTACATTGCTTTATGACTGGCCAATGAAAAGAGTTGGTAAATAAATAGCCAGCTGAGCGACCTGTATCTGGGTGTGGATGAAACATAAATAGTTACACGCTGTGTGCATCTCTGGCCTGTTACTCATGCGTACATGTCATGTATCTAGTTCAGCTGACCCTGAGTTTTACTCTTGATTTGTAATATCTCACAATTAGGCAGAAAGCAGAGCTTGATTCATGCTGCTGTAAAGAGGAGAAAACTAGAATGATCAGAATTCAGTTGTGGCATAAAATGTTTGTGATACGTGTTGATACCTTTCTGTATGGGTTGTTGCTCAGTGACGGGAAAGATAAATATACATGAAGCACTACATACACCTGATGGTGGGCTAAAGTGGAAATCTCATTTTTCATTTTACTTATGATGCAGTGCTAAAAGGGGTACTGCAGATTGTGGACTGCAGGAGGCAGGAGATTTTATTTTACACTGAGAATGTCATAAAGTGATTTTGCTGCTCAAAATAAGAGGAAAACAAGTCAGAGTTGGGGAAATAAATCTTAAGGTTAGTCCCGTTGGAGCTTATACTTTACTCAGAAGGGAAAGAAAAGCACGTGAAAACTTTGAGAACTCCTCCTTTATCTCATGGATACAAAGCTTTCATCCTGTTTCCTGCTTTCTTGTCGTGCTCTGGCTCCTTTTGCTGCTTCAGGATTCCTTGTTGTTCCCTGAACTTAATACTCTAACACAGAGCTTTCAGAAAACACATGACAGTACAAACAACAGCTCCTGTTGCTCTGTTCTCTCTTGTGCACTTTATTATAATTTGGGCCCTAATTTAGCAACTCTGACCTTTTTAACACTCTGAATTACTGGCTTGTTTACAACTTGTCTGATAACATGACTGCTCATATTTCTGGTTGTAAACTATAAGTAAGGCCCACGTTGTAATAAACAACATGAATCTTTAACTGTTTTGTTTGTTATTATTAACTCTGAATCTCCCTCCTTCTCTGCTCCACTAACCGCTGATGAAAGCTGACTACAAACATTCCTGCCTGTTCTCACACACTTACACCCCCTCCTCCGAGAGCCTTGTTTGTGTATTGCGAGTGGGTGTTGGTTGGACATACTTACGTAGTGAAGTGTGTAGTGTAGTCGGCATAGAAACACTTGGTCATGTGTTGCCCTGGACTCATGCACAGCTGTGCTCTTCTCATGTCTTCCCTCTAGGTTTGCCCAAGAGAATGCTTCTGTTGCCTGTCATGAAAGTGCCAGCCTACCCCGTCCCTCACTACCACTTCTTTTAGCACAGGAGACATGCATACCAAATGCACCTTTTTCAGTCTGTTTATTTTCTGATTGACGGGGAGAGGATTCAGGACTTGAACTGAAGATTTGTAAAAGCGCTTTTTGTTTTGTTTAATTTTTTCTCACAGTTTCCAAGAACTTTATGAATATGAAAAAAAAAACAAATACTGCAGGTTTAAGTTCTTAAGAGATTAACAAAAAACTTGAAGGATTTTTCTGTGAATTGTTACCTCATTCTTTGAGTCTAAATTATATATATCGGCCTTTTGTTATTGTGTTTATTCTTTGCTCTGAAGCGGATAGCCTTTGCAATATGCAAACACAACACACATTCTCTGTAAAAAGACAATAATATGAGCTGTGTGAAGGATGTATAGGAATAGATAAATAATGTTGATACATGAATAAAGTTTACCTCCTATAAAAGCTGGTTGCTTCCTGGTGTATATCTAATTTAAAGACTTTCAGCTTGTAGAGACCTACTTCAGTAGCACCTTTTTATTTTGTTAGATTTGTTTTGGGTTGAATTACTGTATGTTACACGTGGAATGATTTACCCACTCTATAAATGTACATTGCAATAGATACTGTGACCCTAACTAACATATGAACATCAAGCTTTAATATTCCACCCTCATACATACACACAGATTTAGTTTCAATCCTTCCACGTACCTCAGCTCCTCTTGTTACATCCTTTTGACCCTGAGCTTATAGATATTCAGAGAGAAAGGCAAGAAGACAATGGATGAATTTAGAAAGCTCTAGTTAGATCCCACGTCTTGCGTTCAGCTGCACGATCTCATTACCTTATAGGGATTAATATTTGTCTGCTTTCCCACAGCCATCACCTATAGTTCATACAGAGAGATTTTATATATTCTCCCTTAAATCAGCTGCAGACCTTTTTTTCAGCTATGGTATATTTTTTTAACTGGATTTAATTATCATAAATTACCTCAAAATAGTAAAGACAAAAATACCTCAACTTCTCTATAGACCGCATCTAAATCCAAAATGGGACCAACAGATTTTCAAACCTTCCCCTCAGTGTGTTTTAGGTTTTTTTTATTATTTCTGAGACACTTCTTCCACAACTCAAATAAAGATGAAAGAATTCACTGTATCGTAAGTTAAACAGAAAAGAGGAACCTGGTTAAATAAAATAGAATAAAGGAGGTACTCCAGTTTATTCCATCGACAAACCAAAGGTCAAATGTCAATACTTCCAAGACTTATGACTGAGTTGGCCCCTCACCTCATCATGGTCATCCAACCAGCGAGAGCTAACCCGTGATGACGTCTCCACGGTTACAGCTGTGAGGCACAGCCATTGGATGAGAGGACCCATACAGTGTCTTATCCAATGGTTGGTTGAGCTCCTAAAACCAGATCTCTTACATCACCATCTTACACGATTGAAGAGTATTTCCAGCTATTGCATTATGTGTTTTTTTTTTTTATTCTTCCTTACTGTGTCTGATTTTATTTTCAGTTTTGTTTTACACATTTGTGGCTAACATACTACCTCCACTGCATTACTAAATTGTATTATTCATTTGTGATTAGGCTTTTCCCTCAGGTCATACTTTATGATTGTGAAATATTAAAGTTTTCCACTGTTTTTGCTATTGTTGAGTGAGACGATTCATATCACTCATGATTCTTTACTAAATATGAAGCTACAGCCAGTTAGCGTGAGCATTAAAAGGCAGAGGAAACATCTAGCCTAACTCTGACTGAGGGTTAATAAAATCAACTGATCAGTACCTCTAAAGCTCATAATTTAATAAATTACTAATATTATCTCATTAGCTTCATGTGTAAATTAGAACAGTTGTTTAAAGCCAGTGTAACACCTCATCACTCCAGTTCCATATTTACAGTAACAGACATATATGAGGTTGGCTCTTAGGCATTATATCTGTGTCAAAGCCAATAATAACGTTTAATGTTCAGCAGCCTGTATTGACTTCTCCATCTGTTCATACAGTAATTACTCCTTCTCTTTGTCATCTCACTGCAGGTGGTCTTTTCATCGACAATCCCTTCTACCAGCCGCGGACCATCGCTCCTTTCATCATTCATCTGGGTCCCCAGGATCTCTTCTCTGACTTCTAGAGGCAGCAGGTCGCTGGATACTCTTCATACTTGCCTGGCTGCTCGCGTGCCCACCCGTTCCTCTGCCCACCTGAGTGGGCTGCCTTTCTGTCCCAGCTGATGGACACACAGATCTAAAACAGTTTTGGTTTAATCAGTTCACTGGGAAAACACTGAGCTGGACAGCAGCACTGGCATAAAGTGTCTGTCTATTGACCAAGACGCTCAAAGCCCGTCTCTCTCTGCTTTCTCTTCTCTCCACCCAGATTATCACAACAGAGGAGAGCGACTTTTTACTAAGCAATACTCTGATATTACGAGAAATGTTCAGCTGCGACTGTGCTAAGCTGGGCTGAACGTTGGTCTTTCATATAGCAATACACCTGAACTCCTTTCTTCGAGCTTACTTACTTGAGAAGATGTGAATGTCAAGTGGAGTTTTACCCAACACAGCATTGCAATAGCTCATTTTGATTGTATTTTCATTGTATGTGTGTGTGTACATGTGGCTATAACATGACTATATACACATATATGTATGGTGTATGTTTCTATAATGACGTGTTGACAATAATATTAATATGTGATGTATTTATGTAAATATAAAATATAACTATCGTTGGTATAAATTATTTTAGAATTATAAAGTGAAATGTAACTGTAATATCACACTATAGCTTTCTTCCAATTTTATATACACTGAGCAATTGAAGCTAGTTCTAGGAGATGCAATATTAACTTTGGTATCTGTGCTGTTAGAATAATAATGCTTCCTTCTTTTCTTCCTCTCCTCCTTTCCTTCAACCTTTACCTCTATCTTCGATGTCTTTCTGAGCCTTTCTGAGCACGCTCTCTGCCTATCTGAGGTTTGTTTACATGGCCCAGAACAGAGGTGCTCGCCACTGAACTCATTCATAGCTTAATCACCCCTGTGCACGCACAGACACGCACACACAAACAAACAAACACACACACACACACACACACACACCTCGCCTGTCAGAAAGCACATTTTCTAAAGTCTCACTGCTGGCAGGGAATACAGTTGTTACAAATACCTAATGTGTATAGTATGTGAATATTCTGATGTACAGTACGTGACCCTCTACCGGACTCACCACTTAACACAAACAACAATTGTCAGCTCTGTCCCACTCACCTTTGGGACCAAAAGCACAGCTCACTGACACCAATTACTGCTTCTTCTTCTTCTTCATTCTGCAGACACACATTCACACATACCCTTTCCCTCCTCCATCCTCTGGCTGTTCTGTAACTATGCGGAAGCAAAGCAGCTAGTGGCAGGAACAGCTTGGACCTTGTTACACAACAGGAAAGACACAGCACAAACTATTGGCTACTCAAAGTTAAAGCTCTGCTAAAATGTTGGAACCTTGAATTGGATTTCCAGCCTGTTCATCACAATCAGGATCTGTGTTTTAGAAAGTAGAATTTTATATTTCACCTGTTGGTGAAAAGATGTTTTGAATCTTGGATTGGTGTTTTACCACGTGATGCCTTTCTCTGTCAATGAAGCCAGAAAAAGACCAGAAGCTCAGGTGGGACCAAAGATAGACGTACTGTAGGACGCTTCAGCAACTATGGCTGAGTGTGATGGCTTATAGCTACCTGTCAATCAATCTATTACCTTAAATATTTATAACTATATAAAGAATAATCCTAGTTCTTAGAGTTTAACATTCAGAAACTCTCAGCTTCAGCAGGAGTTTATGGTCAGGATTAGATTTGGTTGACAGCGGGTTGTCAGTGCGACATTAACTGTTCTAACTTTGGCAGAATATCGTGCGTTTGTGTGTTTTCTGTGACTTTAAAATGTTGTGGAACAGTGATGCTCATCATTTCCACTGAGACCCACCAATGAATTAACTTTTTGGGATCAAAAGATCTCGTGTAACATATACTGACTTTGTCATTTCAGCTGTCAGCCATGGTGTTGGCTGTAAGGTTGTCGAGTTGCTGCAGAGATATCAGTGGAAGAGCTGTTAACATTTTTAGTCCCAAAATACACATTTATTGCATATTACTAGTTGACTGTGTAGTGATCATTTAGAGAGTTTAACCATGAATATACATATGTAGTAATTAAACAGCCAAATTAGATATTCCATTAAGTGCTTGATAGTATTTTGGGTTTAATTTGGAGGTGTTGTTGGAACAGTACACACTCGCATAGCATTCACAGCATCGACATAGGAGTCAGCATTACATTTGATTTCTGAGACTTTTTGTGGAGCTTACATGCAGCTGTCAGTTATTTTTTATTTTTAGTGTTAAATAGAGATGAGTTGTCAGTCAGCAGAGACGAAAATCGAACAGAATGTGCAGCAAAAGGCTTTGGTTCTCCACGCGTTCGCCTTGATGTGGGCACCGGTTTGATCTCCTGTGTTTCCGCCCGCTTTGATCGAACAAAATAAATGATGTCTGAGGCAAGAGATGGACTCACCAAGGCCCCAAAGTCAATTTTAAAATACAATAAGCTAAATTTGAGTTAGATGGTGACAGCAGGTCACGCTAAGAAGATTTTGGCAATTTCGTTAAATAGAAATTGTGTGACCAAGCTGTGATTGAGAGACTGGAGGAAAACTAAAGCGTGTTCTGTATTTTTCCAGTTGTTCTGGATTCTGGACTGTGGTCACGCACATGAGACAACAGCCGGATGTATCCACACAGTGCATAGTATGACTCATTAGAGTCTGCTTCCATGTACATGATGTGTCCATTGCCTCCTGCCCAGGAGGAATCTGTCTGGATTATACTCTTATAAAACTATGTTAGAAATATCTCTAGTCTCTCACAACAACAGCACACAATCTGCCACTTCAGTGTCCTGGAATATTTTATCTGTGTTTACATAGAAAATTCAAATTTGTGTCAACATGATCTTACCTCTCTGACATGCAGCACCAGTAAGCTGATGCTGGTGCTAAGCTGTCTTGTAGATACTGGGGGAAAAAAAAAAGAACCAACATTTAATTTGTATGTAGAAGCTATTTTCCATTTTTATTGACTGCAAATCTTTGCACTGCTTCTGTTTCTTACTCAGCTTTTCCAAGCTTGTTTTCCATTAAATCACGAAGCATCTGTGGTCACTTTGCCTCCTCCTAAACAAGGATCTGAAGGAGCACTGCTTCGCTGTGAATTTTCATCCTCCTGTGGAACTTACAGGCAGGTGAAAAACTCTGTGGAGTTTTATGTGTGGAAACATACGCTCTCTATCAGCTACGAATTTCATCTAATTTCCCCTCTGCCCTCTCTCTCTGCCCCTGTCCTCAATCTCCAGATGGCCCACATTAACAAGGCAGACAGTCATACCTCAGTGAGCAACCTTTTCATTTCCCCTTCAGACTCAACAGAGACACACGAGGAGTCACCTTGACTACTGACCCTGCCTTCTTGGTCTGCTGGCTGGACAATTGTGTACAAAAGGAGAGGTGGCAGAGTGAGAGTGTAGGGAAACACAGTCAGTCTAAAACATCTACAGTTGGTTTAGTGGGGCAGTGAAAGCTGATCCACGGTTATCAACCATTTACTTTGGTAAATTACCTGGGGGTGTGTTGTCTCTTAGTTAAGAAGTAGTCATGTTTCTTGATAGACCTTAAAGTAAAATATGAAGTAAATAAAATTTTCTGAATCTATCTGAATGAGAAAGAGGAATCAGCCTGATACCTCAAGTATCCAAGTTGTTTGTGGCATGATCGGGATAATGAAACACATCACAATAACATTTTCTTGTAAAGTAAGGCTATAGAGGACTTAGAGAAGGTATGAGAAACAAAGAGGAAAATGGAACTAATGCAGTTCCTTTCACAATCCACTTAAAACAGCTTTTCTTCAGCATACAGAGAAATAAAACACAAGGGGGGCTGAGGAGCAGATTGTATCTTGCAACTGTCTTTCTCATATTGTAACACCATCAGGAAGATGCCAGTACTCGTCATACTTCACCATGGAGTCTCTTGAAAGAGATTTTTCTTTATTAGAGGAAAAACACTCACAGCAGCCGTGTGTGATGTTTTGGACAGTAATGTCTGTGCGGAAACTTTCCTAGAGAGCTATGATTGTTTGTGCTGGACTCACTGTTTGTGTTTCATAGTTTTGTGATGGCTCCAGTGTCCTCGCCACCAAACAGACATGAACAAGGAATTGTGGCACCCACTGAACACAACACACACATACAGAGTTCCCTGAATCTACCTTTTTAATGACACTGCCTCTCTGTGGGCGTTCAACAACAACTACACCTGTAAACCAAGAAGCACAAAACACCCACGAGCAATACACCCACGCATCCTTCTCAGGGCTCCCTGACACACACACACACACACACACACACACACACACGTATGCAAACAGACAACTACACATGCACAAGCTCACATGTAATCACATGTAAATATTTCAGCTTTCACCAACGATAGCAGCTGAGCACACTGAGACAGCATGGCGTTCTTTGCTCTGTGGTTTGTATATTACACATTAGCGATTGTACTGTATGTAGTGACTCACACACGTGGATAGGCCTTGTTTATATTTTTAGGATTTGAGCCATGCATAGTTGAGAAAACACACTCCACTCTACCCCATTTATTATTTGGTGCTTTATAACAGGATGTGTGTAGCATTATACATAATGGATCTTGCTTTTGAGTTTGTTTGATTTTTCTGAGAAAAAAGCAGTTACCTGTCAACAATTCACCGTTTGTTGTCAGGAGGAAAGAAGAAAAGAAGGAGTGTCATATCCAAAAAACTTTTCTGGCACCAAAAAACTTTTCTGGCACCAAAAACGAGAGCTTTGTGTGTTTAGATGCTGCAGTATATTTAATAGTTAAAGACTTCTGTGTGCTTTTGATGACGGGTGACGTCAGATTTTTGGACTTTCTGTTCGGAGAGAGATCAGTTTCCCAGTGGCACCACTTCACCTCCCTGTCAGGTCAGAGGTCATGTGGAAAGAAAGCGATGCAGGGATGTTTTTGAGACATTGTTTCTGGTTTGTTCTGCAGGGTGGGATTTATCCAGACACCAAAGACTTTGAAGCCTTTGTTGCACAAATCTGATCATCCCGGCGGTGTCAGAAGTGAGATGCCATACAGTTCGTGATCTGATATTCACCGTCTAGACAGTCATGAAATGTCAGGTTAAAAAAAACCTGCTCTCCTATGTGTAAATCCAGCCTCTGAAGGAAAACTGTCTTTGTCATTCTTGCATTAGCATAGAAAGTTGGGCTTTATGTTTGGGAGTTGTGCTAAATTTGTCTAGAAGCAGAGGGAGAAGAGCTGCACAAAGAGCTGGAGAGTCCTTCTGCGAGTAGTTGTGAGCTCAGCGCAGCAGCAGAAATAGACCCGGATCGAGTTTCGACTGATGAGGCGAAGTTAACGAGACTTAACTGCTGAACAGATTAATTTCTCTGGGTGTGTGTGCATGTGTGTCAGTGGGGAAATGTGTCTGTGTGTCTCATCTGACAAGCACATAAATGGGAAGCTGCTTCACACCCATATGCACACACACATTATACTGCAGTTGCTATGAGCATGCTGTTGCATTGTCCTGGCAGTGGTCAACTGATCAAGTCCAACATCCTCCTGATAAACGATTAATGCATTTCGGTTGGGAATGTACTCTGTTGTTTTAGTGATTGTAGAGTAGAATGTATTTACTCATAGAGAGAGTAAACTTGCTTTTTTGTAGAGAAGCATCTATATAAAATATATATGATACACACACACACACACACACATATATATATATATATATACACACATATATCTTTTGAATTACTTGTGTATGAGAGTAGTTTTGGGTACATCCGCCCTGTAAGGATTAATTTTTCTTTTACCTTTTTTAATTTTTAAAATTTTATTTTATGAGTGAAGAGGAGTGTTTATTTTCTCCTGTAAATATAATTTTTTTATTTTATTTTTAACAAAAACGTCATTAAAATAAATGGTTTTATGATGCTGTTTATGAAATTATAAAGTGATAGCTGTCCACAGAATCTATTTAATCCTTTAAATTATTATCAGAAAACATTTTAGTGAAATGTAATGGTGACAGGGTGTGAGTCTCACAGGTCGCGCTCAATGGAAGCCAATGAAAATGAGTGAGGAGGAGTCATCTGAACTCGCTGTGTTGATCGTTTTAATTAGTAGCAACATTCACAGCAGTGATGATCTGTGGTTGTCACTGTTCTTGACATAATCTATGCCTGATGAACTAAAAATAAAACTGAGAAAGTGCTGAATCTGTATGTGAGTATTTTTTATCTTGGATGCACTGACTGCTGTGTGTGTGAGAGTTAAAGTTAAATAACGACAGATTGTTACAACTAATTTTGACACAATACGAACTGTGGTTCATATTTTTTAGAGGACACGCATAGAACATAGCAAAAAGGAAGGTGAAATGAGAGGAGATTTGAGTAATAAAAAAGTCAAATTAAACATTGCACTTTGTCATAAAGCATAAACTTAACATAGGCCTATAAAACAACAAAAAAGTCTATTCAAAGACAAATGATACATTTTCTTAATGACACTGGTTTACAGCTTTTCTAGCAGCTTTGTGAGTCTCAGCTAAATGCTGAGCTATTACATTTACCGTTATCACCATCCTAGTTTAACATATTGCCATGCTGATATACACATAAACACAAATTGCTTATGATGATTGAGATGCAGATATTTGTACATGAGTCAAAGTATGGGACAAGTTCAACTTCTGACCTGACGATGGGACAATATTTAAAAGTCTGGGAGCTGCAACGTCTTTATAGTTCATTCATAATTAAATAGAAATGTCAAAATCAAAAATAATTTAGGAATTGATTCATTTCCAAATCAAAGTATCCAAAACTAACACTACTTTATGATACAACATTTGGGTTCCCATGCTGAGGTGAGGTGAGGTAAAAAGTCTCAGCTAGGGCCATTATATGTGAACTATTTGGGTACACCACTCTCAAATGTCATTTTGAGCACAGTGTTTTCGATTTTTTTATCGTTGTTCCACATTAAAATGTCACATTGTTAGACCACATTCTGTCAAGTGATGGTGATAATACGTGTGTCATTATGTCATATAATCACAGAGTCAAGGTTATGGGCGATAATTGGCAGGTTTGTCTAAGAAGAGTTTCAGCACATGGCAGTTCAGCAATATGAGCTGTCCATCACATTTAGTGCAGCAGTGCTGAAGGCTGAGTCAGAGTATCCAGTGACATCTCCGGCAGCCAACGCTATCAGCACACAGCCACAGCCGCCAATCACGCCGCAAAGGAAAATATGTGTGGTGTTGTGCGAATATATATCTGTTTTCAGACAGAGAACAACTGAAATAAGTGCTTTTCTCCGAAAGAAAACAAACGAGACGGAGAGGATGAGGATTAAAGTCTCCAGACAATGACAGTAATCCTGACAAATTAAACCCTACTCAGCAAATATCAGTGCGTTGTGTCAAATGTGGCAGCTCAGTTGTGGAAGTATTCACTTTTTAGTGGCATCAGTTTATAATTAAAGCTTGCTTTTCATTGTATAACTTTCACTAAGTGACAAAAAATATATAGTATGCTGTATTTGCATGTCAGCTCCCATCAACACAACAAAACCTAAATACAACAAACCCTACCCTTTATAATAATAAGATCCTAGACTGACGATAACTTATTTTATTCTGTTTGTAGAAAGTGTGGAGATTAGCACATGATAAAATAACACAAGATCTAACCTGGAAAACCAATAAGACACAGTATACCACAGGCAGCTGTATTCATGGCCCAGATTCATAAGTTACACTGTAAAAATAAATGACCTTGGACTGCTGACAACAACTTAGTATGACCCATATTATATTCAGCCGGTAACAGGAAACTGCGCTATACTCACAAATCTGATTAATCTGCTAGAACTCATTCTGTCCATCCAGCCACAGGGCATCAGTGCTTGTTCATAGATAACAAGGTAGCTGATGAGGACTTAAAAAGACCTATAAACAAACCAATGTCATTGCAAGACTAACTTTTTAAAGTGGCCATATTATGCTTAGTCTAGTGTTTGAATTTCGTTCTGGGGCCCAATGGATTATATCAATTTCAAGTTGATAAAGTGAGAAAAAAAGTTAAAATGCCTTTTTATGCAACAGCTCCTCTAGTATTAACACCAAAAAAAGAAAGAAATTGTGATCTATAAAGTATATGCAATAGAGAATATTAACCTACAGAACCTGAGCTAGAAGAATAGTAGAGTTTTTGGTGACAATAAATTATATATTGCTGGTGTATAGAAATGAGCGTATAAACAATGTGTAGTGTAAAGTGGCCATGTGAAGTAGGCGAAGTACAAGCAGAGACAGTAATATGCAAAAATACACGTAGTGTAGTAGGTGTAGGAGGTGCTGTTGCTGACTGTCTTGACTATGAGGAGCCTAATGGCTCGTACTGACTAGTAACTGAACCCTTCCCATTTTTCTCAGGTTGGGCTCTTCACTCTTTCTGCTTTTCTCCACCTGCTTCGGTGACAAGTTCTGGTAGATAAATCTACTGTATAAAATAAAAGCTGTCCCATCCTTAATATTAGCACAAGGACAATGTGAAACAATATCTGACTCACTGAAAAACATCTTTGCACCCTGATTACATATCAACCTGCTCCCATCTGAGCCAGATTAATGGACCCTCTCTCTTTACTCTGCTATTTGTGACCTTGTTAACTAACATTAGACATTTTTAGGTTGACCTAATGAGGATGATGTTACAATGGATAGATAGAGTCCACTCAGTATCATCAATCAACACCTACACAAGTTTTCTGGAGGAAGTTCTCATTATTTTCTCAACACTTAACATCTAATCTGAAAACCATGACTGTAGTAATCAGATGTCATGGATTAAGAAAATTCTCTGTTTCTTTTCCCTGAGAATGCCCTCAGGCTTAATTGCCCATTAAGAGAGAAATGATAGCAGAGTAATTGGACACAGCAGAGGAGTGTGAAATTTTAACTCAGATATCTTTTCTGAGCAGACAGAGTCTGTACCCCGTTCGCACTCTTCACCTGAACAAATGAGATAACAGAGATGGGAATAACAAGACTCAGCGCTGTGGATTTCACCTTAAAGGGGTCGCTACAAACATTCACACACAGCTTAGTGTGTATCTCATGAGCAAGAACATAAGTGAATGCTAAGTGTGTGACTTTATGTGTACATGAAGAGAACAACTGTAACAATGTCAATACCTCAACGTGGTGATTTTTTACAAGTAGGTTCAAGTCTTGTTTGCAAAATTGTAAATAAACAATTGATATAAAATAAGCCTAAGAAATATTGATTGTGCGCAAAAAAGGTTTCAAACTAGTCTAAATTTAGTTGTTTTAGCATTTCAGTGACTAGATCTCGTTGTGTAGTAAAGACCTCCTTCACACTGAACACTTTCATGGATACTATAAAACAGATCTGAAATAACTGGACAATTATTGAAAGATTATGTGTTATCTTATGTAATATTTAACATAAACCTGATAACTATGACTAAGTCTCAAGATATTAGCTAACCCTGGGTGCTTAAACACCTGCAGTTTTCCTCCAAATAATCAGTGATTCCCATCTCATCATTAGTTAATCATCATAAGAGTATAACCATTTACGTCTTTTCTGATCCCTCCACTCTTTTGGTCCATAAACATTTGCATTAATTTAGCACCGGTAGGTACAAGAAAATAACTGATTTCAGTTTATACAAAAAGGTATAAAAAATTAATAGAGTATGGATTCCCAAATGTACATGTAGCTTCAAGCCACTGATGAAAAGCTACGCAAAGCTGCCTTTGGATCATTTTTTTCTATCAAGATGAAAATTAAAGTTTATGCTGCTGAAATTCACAGTTGTGAATGTGAAACAGTCTGTTTACAGTTTTCACTAGGGAGGTAATATGATAGTATACTGAATGTTTTGAATGAATGACGAGAGGTGGGGTACACCCTGGATAGGTCACCAGTCTACCACAGGGCTGACACATATTCACACCTATGGGCAATTTAGATTCACCAGTTAATCTAACTGTAGGATGTGTTTGGACAGTGGGAAAAAGCCAGAGTACCCGGAGAGAACCCACGCAGACACGAGGAGTCATAGATTCCCTCATTGTTAAATTTGAGCCCATGCACCTGAGAAACTCTGCACGTCCCTGGAAAACATCCATTACATCAGCATCACATCTTTGTGTTTTACTCTGTTGCTGCCTGCTGGTTGTATTTATAGCTCTGTAAAGCGGGACGGAAAGAGGAGGGGGGAAGGTGTCAAGCTGATATTGCATAATGCTGACGCTTGTTACCTCCACCCGCTGCAGGTAGCGGGTTTCCAACTCCTTGTGTCTGCTGCTTTGCAGTCTGCAGCACCAGTGGCAGACACAGAGCCAAGATCCCAACAGCCGTCATCATGTTGGGTGATAATTTTATGGGCCCATGCTTAGTTATAAACACTCCACATGATATATCTAAGACCTTCAGCACAATCCGTGCACACTTTATGTTTTATACACTGAGGCTAAGGCAGAAAATAGCTCATCCCAGACATAGATAACAATGCAGCCATAAATTATGAGGGATGTTCTCTGAGGGAGAAGATGAGAGATAGAATTGGAGCCAAACTAAGTAAAGGCTATGAAGAGATTTCCATGCCGCTCCAGGGAAACAGCTTGTTCAAGTGGCTGACAGATAAAGGCCTTTCTCACAAGACATAATTAGCTAGAAGAAACAGGTTTATTTTCATGTTCAAAACTCTGAGACGTCTGGAGTAGTATTCTCAAAAGACAACTTAGAGAAGTCTTATTATAACAGCGGCATGGGCCTCTTTTTTATCTCCTCTTCCAATCCAGCTGTTAGTGAGGAATCTGAGAGGAATCAAGTTTTTTGAGCTTTATAGATTTTGAAAGACGCCTGCTTTGAATTCATGAGACAGATAAAGGTGCAAAACCAACAAATACAAAAAATATGTATCTTAAGTTCTTAAGATGTCAGAGAACAGAGTCTCGAAAGAACCAGTCAAAACTTGGGACGCCACTGTCTTCTCAAGAGCAAATTCACCGCACCGAAATAACCACAGTGGTGTGTGAGATTTATTGTATATAGGATGCAACAAAGCAGACAAATATTTCTGTGTTGATATCTTTATATTGAAATTCATGAAGTATACACTATGCATCATACACTATTACAATTTCCACATGATGATAATGCTTTGTTGTTGGATGATAAAGCTACGTTTTGGCGTTTGATTAACCAAACAGCAGTCCGACCGAGAAGCTGGGAGCAAAATAAACATTGCAAACATAAAACATTGTTGTGGATTAAACTGTAGCACGGCAGCAGGTAGGTAGGTACAAGTAGGCAACATTAGTTATAGTTAAAGAGTACAAAATCATAAACAAAAACTCAATATTTTATATACAACCCAGTGCCTTCAGAGGAATGAGCCTAGTTTCTTTCAAACTAATCAGGACTTTCCTCGTATTCCACCTTTAGGTGTGATTACATTTACATTATGGGTTAATTTTAGGCCTGCAAAGGAAATGTTTTTTTTTTTATTCAGATTAATATGAATGTACTGAAACTGGAATATTGTTGAGCCCCATTTCTAGTCAGCTTAATATGGAAACATTGACACACTTTGAAAACAACCTGTTCCCTCTGGACTGATTTATTTCTTGCCAGTTTGACCCCTACTTACTTAAAACGTCTGTTAGGATACTGATACATGCTTAAGCTGCAGTTACACTCCAGTGTATCTACACGCTCAGTGGCCACTTCAGTATTCACTGCTTAACGTCTGCGTTTGTTTCCTGAACATGTTGAATTGTTTGAGGCATGAATTTGTCAGCGTTGGAAAAGTTTCACAGGGATTTGGCTCCACGTCGGTTCAGTGAAGTCAATCATTTCCTGCAGGTTTTTGTGAGCTCTGAGATGGTTGTGTTGTGATTATCCTGTTCCACCTCATCCCAGAGGTGCTCCATGCAGGCAGCCAGAATAAACACACAGAGTTTCTGTCATGTCCCTGCATCCATCTTGAGATGATGAGCGCTTTGTCACACGGCCATGATGTAAGCCAAGAAAACACTTTCCTCACTGTAACCAGGTTTTACACAAGATTCAAGCTTTTAGTGATGGTTCTGACAATTTAGCATCATGTAGCATTTTCCTAAGGCTTCCAAGATAAGCTAGTCATACGTTGTAGGATATTCTTCTGCACTCTGCTAGTACTACACTCATCTATGTCTGTGTCCTTCCTCTTCTCTTCTGATCATTCAAGGCATGTTGTTTTTGCTGCTGCCTGTATTGTTTTTAGTTTTCCTCACCATCATTGTCCAACACTAATAACGCTAGTGTCTTTTCAATCACACCTTCCTAACTTGGAGTACATGGATGACTGACGTTTTCTGCACCACCCTGCTCAACAAAGTATCAAACACAATCCTGCCAGACAAAGCTCGGGGATTTAGGGTGCAATTAAGTGCCGCGAGAACGGTCTGTGTGTGTGTGTTGTCTATTTTGACTTTACTTTCCCCTAAGCGATGTGTAAGGTTCTTACAATCATTGCATGAATCTGGGGTTCAACAATGTTCTAACATACAGACGCATACTGTGTAACTCATGTAGGGGTTTGCATGGTTCAGAGCTCCTTTTTTTTTTTTTAAGTTTTGTTGTGCAGTGAGATCCAAACCAAACAAGTCTCAAACATGTTTTATGCATGTGTGAAATTTGATATGAGAAAAGTTCCTATATTATATTCTATAGTATCATGTTCATCAACCTTTAAATCAAGGCTTTGTCAGCTAACATTTCTTTAGCATCATTCATATACACATTTGAACATTAAAGGAAACTAGACAACCAAGAAAAGCTGCTTTCCCTTACAGGCATGCACACACTCATAACCTTAGTGCTTTTTCTTTCCCTCTGACTTAACATACACGCTCTGTTTCTCTTACTCTTATACACACAGTTTAACGTTATTTTACTTAATTATTTATGCATTCAAAAATGTTTTCAGGCTCACACATGATCACATACGGCTCACGGTCAACACAAAACAACAAACATGCGCACTTCCACTCACGCATACATCCTCTTTACATAAGCACACTCGTGTACATACTTAGAAAAAGAAAGGTATTGTTCAACATAAATTAGAAAAAGCTCAGTTTTGAAAAGGCGTCTGTTAGCTCTCGTACCTAAAACAAAAGATTTACAGGGACTCTGTGTGTGTGTGTGTGTGTGTGTGTGTGTGTGTGTGTGTGTGTGTTTTTGTGCCAGTAGTTTAGAGGGGAAGACACAGAAGAGTAAGGAAGGACGGAGCGTTTGCTCATCTATCCTGTGTGAGGATAGTCACAGTTCAGATGTCCTACCTTCCTTCTGTGGGTCTATAACATCAGCAGTACAAAGACAGAAATCATTGGAGCATTTCTCCTTTTTTATGCTTTTCTTTTCTGTGACCAGTGGAAGCACATGGTTTCTCTGGGTGAGGTGGTACCAGTGTACTTCCTGTTGTATTTTTCAACCCCTTCTCATCAGCACGGTTGGCTGTAGTCATTTGGGGTGGAGGTGGGAAGATTTGTGTGCACGTGATTAGATCAGGATGGGTAGGGACAAGGAAACACAGGGACGTTTATAAGTGGAACATGTAGTACAGTCTGTATTAATGGTCATTTAGGGGTTTAACGGTCAGTGTTCAAGTTATGGCCCAGTGGGTTACGATTAGAGGTCCAGAGGTTGCAGAGCTGCACTGGGCTCCAGACGTGGTCTGGGTCAACCTGGGTGGATGGGGTTATTAGGTTAGGCGGTCTCCTTGCCCTGGGTCCCAGTGACGGTTTTAATGGAGCTGAGCGTTCGGTTAAACCAGGTCTTCTTGGCAGCCTGCACCTCGTTGAGGGCCAGACCCAGGTGGTGCTCCAGGTCCTGATTGAAGTAGAAAGAGAAGAACTATGAGTGGCAGTCAGCATGACAGGGGACACCACTGATCTAAAATAAATTCAACAGTGTTTGACTTTTGTTCTTGAAGAGCATGAATCTCTGTGTGCTAATCTATTTTTATAACTTTGTCCCTTCCCACTCTAACAGACATCATTAATCATTTGAGATCCTCATCTTTTATTTGGAGATCATTCATAATAAAGTCATCACAGAGCTCTTTGTTCGTGTCAGTCAAAACCTTTTATCATACAGTAGATAGTCCACAGTCATCTGGTCTGGCCCAGTTTAACTTCAGATACACCAGGCTAGAATTAACTAAGACTTTAAATAAATAAAAACAACTGCTTCCTTATAGTTTCTGCTTTGGTGTTCTACTCTTATGAGGTGGTAAGTAGTAGATGTATCCCTAACCTCTCTTTTAACACTGTGTTGCATAAAATCAGATCAGAAAATCAGCCTAGACATGGAAAATGGACGTCTCTCAGTGCGTGGGAATGATTAAGCCTCAATTCTCCTGTCCCATCTTAAAGCTGCAAGTATCCTCCCAATTTATATTCTTAAAGGCTGCAGCAAAGGCTGGTATAGCAGACACACTGTGACTCAATTTCTGTTTAATTATTGGCTTCTGCAACAGCTACAGGAGTCGTGATGGAAAAAGGATTAGTGTGTGAACTATGAGACAGGGAAAGGGACATTTTTTCTTCATGCATGTGACAAAACATTAGTGTACCTGAATTTTGCACTCAGCCTCCACCAGCTGCAGTTTAGTCTGGGCTAGTTCCAGCTCCATCTCTCTCAGCTGGTTCTTTAAACCCTCCTTCTCCTCATCTGTCTCCTCAGTACCTCCAGCAGGTGCCGTGGTCACAGCAGCTCGCACTCGACCCTCTTTGTTGAAAAGACTACTGCACTTCTCGCAGCCTTCCACTTTGGACTAGGATTTTGGAGGAAGAGAAATAGAGAGGAAAACAATTAGGTAACTTGTCGTAGCATTTGATTGAACAGGTGTAGCTAATAAAGTGTCTTCTAAATGAATACAGAAATGAAAGCAGGATGTTCCTTCACTTCAGTTTGGCTCATGGCTACCAGACTTGCTAATAGCAGAATCACCTGGGTCCCATTTAGTAGGCTGGCTCCTTTGAGACCACTGTAACACAGGTAGCACTGTCTATAGCACTTCAAGGCCAAGGTTGTGTGTCTTAGCAACAACAGTTCACTCGCTGGTTGACATATTCCTTTTAAATTAATATTTCATAACAATATTTAATCTGGACTGAACTGTCAACTGAATTTTAAAGCTCAACAGTAATTATACATAATGTTTCTACAGCAGGCTCATCACTGCGGTAGTGGATGGGAGCATTAATGAAGCAGCAAAGTGCCTGAGCTGAAATAGTTTCTGTCGTCATTTTTAAATAGCGCTTCAGTGAGTAAGTGTGTCGGTATATTTAAACATTTCTAATTAACATTGCTGTAACTTACAATTATACTGCATATATTATCAAGTGCTCATCACCGTTCCCCTACATCAGTTATAATTGCAATTACTGAGAGTTTACCTCCACAACACGCAGACAGATAACTGCTACACCCTTCTTAGGACTTGTCCTTGGTGCAGTAAACTTTCTTTTTGCTTGTCCTATTTCCCAGCTACTGTCCATGAAGACATGAGGGAAGTGTGCAAGTGCTCCTGGACCTAACCCTAACCCTTTACATTTAACTTGACTATAGTTACAAAGAATAAACCTACACATGCAGAAGACACATAGCAACCAGTCATAATGTGACACAGTTCATGGCAGTCATCCAGAATCTTTAGAGCTGTAGTTAAATCATTAATGCTTCAATTAGAAGCAGACACACACTCCTTCATACATCCGACACCAACAGCACAGCTCTGTAATTATGCTCCACTTATAATGCAGACTGTTATTGTACAGGATGTGTTTGAGGACACACAGCAGTGTTTCAAATTGTGCGCGTGTTTGTGGGAGTAAAACTCACCCGGATTTTCTCTAGTTCTCCTCGGGTGGATGTCTGTTGTTTCTCCAGTCGTTCGCTCAGCTGGGAGCAGATCTATAGGAACCAGGGAGACGTCTGGAGATCAGAGTTCAGCTACGTGCTTTCATACTGTTACTACAACTTTATCAACACTTCAACAAACAGCCACAACAACATGGAAGATTTTAGTGCAGGTAAGTAATAAAACATACACTATCACCAACAGTACAAAGCATTTTGATGATTTGTTTAAATAACAGTATTTCATATTTAATAAGATGATTGTGTTTCCATTTCAAATCTAGTAATAATATCTGTCTGAAAAAAATAATTATCAAACAACATGACCTGCAAATACTCACATAAAGAATAATACCTCAAACTTGCAACTGTAGAATTACAGCACATGAGTACGTTTACTTCCAGTGTACACTAATTACTACGATACAATAAATTATATAATAAACACGAAGCTGGGGGAACAAACAAAAGTAAATGACTCTCTGTTTCCTCCCACGACAAACGGCTGGTAATTTGTTTTCAGGAGGGTTTTAAAAGTTGTCGCTTTTTTATGGAGTGTGTTAAGTGGAGCATATATATATACATACTGTATATATATCATGAGACAAGGGAACAGAAATGTTTAATGCCGTACTAATTTTAGTCAACTGTTCTGCTGAGAAAGACTTTAATTTTTTTTTTATAGTCTGTTATGATTTCTTCTCTTCTTGGTGAGCAGAACATCCTGAACTACCTGGTTCACAGTGTCCCCAGTTCTGTTTGTGGTCCTTGGTACAGTATATATCAGAGACTTTATCCTCTTACTCTAAGTCCATTAGTGGCGTCAGAAGATCCTGTTTTTCCAGCAGTACTCAAAGGATGTACATCCCTGCATAAACACAATCTCTTTTTCTCCCCTTCTCCTCCTTCTATACCTATAACATAGAGACGCTCACACACTCCGGCTTGCTGATAAACAGGGAGATCAATGTGACATGAATCATTATTACAAGTACACTGGGTCATCCCGCCTCTCTGTGCACAGACATCTTTCTATCCGTTCCTGCTTTCTGCAGCATATACTGTACATCTCTTCATCCTCTTGCTTTAAAGATCAATCTATATATCTGCGTATCTGTGCATCTTTAGCCAAGCAGAAAACAATCTTTCTCTTCCTACGTCATTTGCCTGCTGTTTTCCTCTCCTTCATTTGCTCTCAGCTGCCATCACTGTACACATCCCTGTACCTTTCCTTCACTACCATCCTCTCATCCCTCTTTAGCTTGCAACTTCCTCCTTGTTTTTTTCTTTTTTTATCTACTCCATGACATGCTGCACATTTTTTTTATTTGTGAAGCTTTAACTTGAGCTGGTCAGACTCATATATAGCCACCATTTTATCTGACATCACACTAGAAGTAGGCTTTTTACTTTAGTATTATTAATTATTACATTGTTGATTGGACAGCTGCAGTTCATGTCAGCGCTACTGTGGGGTTTTGGTGTCTTATCCAAGGAAACTTCTACATGTGGCCATGGCTGGGAGTCAAACCACTGACCCTGGAGTTCAAAGACGACTGCTCTACCAACAGAGCTACAGTGTCCCTGTGACACTGTTAAGTCACAGTCGGCTTTTATTAAAGGTTTTGTGCGTCTTTTTAATTAACCAATTTTTGCTTTCACGATTTCCTCACACAATCTCAGTTTTTTTGTAAATATTTCTACTCAATAATCAATCCAGACCTGCTGTAACTTTGCTTCGTATGAGTATTTTTTTTTTCTTGGTCAATAATGGTCAATAATGTACAGTTTATATACAGTATATACAATATACACTTCAAATGCATATTGTAAGTACAATATGTATCCAATATTAATAACTTCATATAATATAATTATAACTTATATAACCATATATATATAAAGCTTAACACTAGTATAAAACTATTGTTCTGTAATGTTGAACTTTTTCAATAAGTGGAAGATTCTTTTGGAGTTGCATTGTTTTACAGTAGAAGTAAAATATAATAAAATAATGTGTAACAAAGCCTCAGAGGCACAAGCACTGGCACATGTTGCTGTACCTGGCAAGTACACAGGCTCCGCTCCTACAACTGAGTCTGCAGTACACAACACTGTTTTCAGCTTCACCAATAACAGACGTTTCTGTGTCCTCATAAGTTGGAGGGGCAATTAGCACATAAAGCTTTTTTGGTTCTAAACCCACAAAAAGAAACTTGGCACAGGAAAATGAAGAATAATTTGAGTTATCTGGGTTGAAAAACAATGCAGGCTATTTTGGGTATTCTAACTTGTCAATCCCAGAGGACTGAATGCTGCTGTCCTCCCTCTGCTCTCTTCTCCACAGTCTTCTCTGCATTTTCTCTCTCTACATCTATCACCCTCTTCCTCCCTGTCACAAAAAGAACTATTTTTGACGAAGCCCCATTTTCACACTTAGTTCATCTCAGCACAGCTTTAAGCTGCGTGCTAGCAATATGAAGGCAGCTTTCGCTCATGTTACACACACACACACTCAACAACACACAGTCTTCAAATCCCATCTCCTCCATGATAGCTCTTGTCACAAGTTTTAAGATCTGCTGTCAATTCCAATTTGCTGCCAATATTTTTAGGCTCAGGTGAAGTTAAGGTCTGTTTCTAAATAAGTCGTCTTTGCTATTTCGGTCTGCCCGCACAGGGAGCGATCAGAGCAGGACTGTTGCATAATGTCTGTGCTGATGGATATAGTTCTTGATCTGGATAGGGTTATATTTAAGCATTAAGTGACAGGATGAGATCTGAAAGGATGAAAATCACCGTAAGAGGAATTCAGAAAAACAGAAATTCAGAATATGCTCAGATGAATGAATGAAAACAGACAGCTCCTATATTATTTTTAAATATTTGTGGCTAATGTTGCCACAGTAATGGCTTCATCAAGAGCTCAGATATGAAAAGACAGGCCAAATAAGGAAAGATAGGTGGAGAAGAGGTGTTCAGATGTTCACTCCTCAAACATCCAGAGTTCAGGATGACACCCATAAAATTCCGGAAGACAGATACAACTGCCTTTCAAATATTAAAGTAACAGTACACAAATAAACCTGTAATCCACGGTAGCAAAAGTAGAATAACTGCATACAGTACGTTTGATGAAATGTGCAACCAGTTTATCTGCGGTGGGTTCGGTGATGCTGGTAGAGCAGAGTGTGAGTATCTCCGTGATAACTGGCCTTGTTAAAAATCAGAACAAGGGATGTTCAGAGAAAGCAAAGTGGCTTTGTCTTGTGTTCTCAGATTTTTTTTGGGCAGTCTTGTTAAACGACTTAAATGACACTGATACCAGATACATATGTATCTGATCATCAGTTATACGCTACTCTGTCTAAATAAAAAGTTTGACCCATCAACACCAGTTTTCGTCTCTTTACACTGGCTCCCTGCAGGTTTTTCTCTACTAACGGCCTGCAGACAGAATCCAGTATTAAAACTAAGGGGGTCACTATCATATTTATTTGATGTATTGTTTTATTAATTTAACTGAGTATAAATTATACAGTGCAAGGTTGAACTGTACAGTACATACCTGCTTATATTCTCCTATGATGGAGCCGTTCTTCTTAATCTCTGATTCAGACTTATCAAGTTCTCGTCTGCACATCTCCTTCAGCTGTGGAAACACACACACACACACACACACACACACTGTTATAGGCTGTTACAGGGCAGAGAGCAAGGACAGAGGCAGAGTCAAAGGCCCCAGAGACTGTGTGACTGCCATGAAATGTAAAGAAGACAGAGAAATCTATTGGCAGATGTGAAGCTCAGGGCAAAGTCACGCCCTCCATGCATCCTGTACACAAGCACATAAATCACTCACAGCTACACCTACACACTCAAGAAGACAGGAGACATCTGAAAGACAGCACTGAATGGGACACACAGGACAGAGGGTTTACCCTCCAACTCAAAGGGATTCATCAATGAACTGATGAAAATCAACTTTAAAGATGAACAGACGTTTAAAGGTTGAGTGTCAGGAGTATGCATCTCTATAGAAGAGACGCTAGAGGAAGCGTGGATTATAGTGTTTCGACTAATTATAGTACACGAACAGAGACTTTTTAACCATACAGAGACGGGGAGAAAACAACATGGACAGATTCAAAGAAAAATGTGGTGGAGAGACAGACAACTATGAAGAAATTTAGATTTAGTGCATGTAGAAAGAAAAATATACAGGGAAACTGAAAGAGACACGCAGAGGAACAGATGTACAGATATTTGCTATACATTTTGTCTGAAGGTTTGACAGGACTAAATACATCACATAATGGCTCACAGTATGTTCAGTACTACTACCTCAAAAAATATATAATTAACTGCAGTCCAAAAAACAGTGCTCAATCTAAAGACAAACCACATGCCGTGAGTCTGGAGGTTTTTATTCCCAACAAGCACCACAGCAGGTGGATATGATGATTAACACACTTTCATCCACAGAAACATTAATGGTAAAATAATGTGTTGCTGACGATTGACTCCGTCCATAACACAGATGGCTCAGTCACAGCTTGTCACATTAATGTTGCACAGTTCCTGCTATGTGATTTTTTTGACCCTGGGACAGCAGATTTAAGCTTCTTCTTTTCACAATAATTCATTCTCCTGGGAATCTCTCCTGCAATAGTGCTTTTGCTTTCCCACCATGTGTAGCACAGTGTGCCACATGAGATTTAAATGTTTATTTTAGACATCTGCGGGGCTCAAGAAGAGCTTTTCCTCCACATAGGCGGAATTTGGATGTATACGGACAAAAATGCTTCATTGTTGGCTCTAACCTGTGCAGATTCTTCCTCCAGTCTTCTCTTCTCATCCTCAGACTCCACCAGTTTCTGTTTGGTCAGCAGCAGCTCTTTATTCAGGGCGTCTGCCTTCTCCTCCGCCTGACACACACGCACACAAAAACACGCAAGACAAAATGACCCAATGTTTATGAGGTCATTGAAAGTTAGACTTGCCCTACTTTCATCTCGGTTTTCTCTCTAAAGTCCCTCTTTTCAAGGAAGGTTGAAAACAGTGATGAACAGTGATGCGCATAAATATGCACTCCCTTCTTTCAGACACATTCTCTATAGACTGTGCAGAAAAAGGCTTTGCTACATGTGCTTCTGTCCAAGTAATATGCTTATTCTTTCACTCTTCTCTTGCACAATTCTTGCAACATGAACCGCATACTTGCCTCTGTTAGGTAAGTATACAGAAGTGAGAAGTCCCATTTTCATTTACATGTACACAGACAAATATATTCTTTCTCCTTGGCTTACATTGTCGAGGTCTTTGCGCAGGGCTATCTTGCTGCTAACTAGTTCGTGTGCCAGGTCGTCATTCTCCTGCTCCAAACGCATGTTAGCCTCTTGTAAACGACGGTTCTCCCGCTAGATAGAGAAAAAAAATGTCAATGATGAGTTTGTGAGCAGAGACAAAATGAGGGACATGAAAGAGGAAGGAAAGCAAAGAGATAGCAGAGAAGGCAAATGAGTTAACCATAAAGCTTTGCGCATGAATGAGTAAGTATCTCTTCCTGGTTCTAGAGTAATGCAGCAATACATAGAATGAAACTGAGTGAGTGTCAAAGTTAACAGTGTTAATAGTTTGTAATGTTTAACTGACTGTGAGCTGTTTGGACATTGACAGCAACATGCAGCCGTGTTAAAAACTGACATACATTCTGATATTTTCCCTGACATGTCGGGAAAAGGAGTCAAGAGGACGGATATTTTGAAATCTTGAGTGTTGTTATTGCAAATATTTAATTTCAGAGCACATTCATTTTTCTGCTTACTTCTGGTGCTGAATCTGTGATTTTTGGATAATAATTCCAGTATTTTACAGATGAATAAAACGTAACAGACTGATAGTTAAACTATTAACAGGCTGACTAAAACAATATATGCACTGGTTGCTAAACACATCTTGTGAACACCTTATGACATACACAAATGGTTTTGCTCGCTAGAAGCATTTTCAAGAGCAAACACAGAAGTAGTTTAGCCGGTGTAATTGATGATCTTGTACTGTATGCAACCAACCTGGTACCCCTGAGATATGACATGTACAATTAATAGCTTTTTTTTTTTAGTGCCATGCAGTTTTTCTTTCCCAAATAAGGACTGTCAAGGTCTACAGAGATAAAAAGATTCTGTTCAGTGGAAAATCTGTAAGGTGGCTGTTGTGACACTGATTGATACATTTACACACCATTTTAATGTAGTACTCTGTAGCAACCCATGTAGGTTGCAGAACGAGTAGTAGTAGTAATACAATCCATTTTCTACCTGACAGAGACATCAAGTTATACAACTTGTATGTTTTCTGAAAGATACATTTAAGTTAATGCTTAATTTCATGGAAACCTCACTGACCTTTTATGCTTAATGTCTGCATGTTAATATTTTGTGTTTATGTCTACCTCATATCTCTCGATAGGGGCCTCCTGCTGCTCTTGCTGTTCCCTTATGGTGTGGTACTCCTTCTCAAATTTCTTGAGCTTCTTCTGGCTGATCTGTTTGGAAGCAGAAGAAGAAAAACAAAAGATATTTCTCAACTGTATCACACACATGAAGAAGTATAATCACAATTATACACATGATGAAGATTGGAAATAGAAACTAGCATACTAGTCTTTGGCTTTTGCACTAAATGTGGCTGCCAGTGGAAAATCGTTCTAGCCTTTTATAAATACGGACACAAATTTCTAATATTTGCTGTACTGTGGCATTCTTTCAGCTTTACAGAGAGACCCAACAGTGTCTCCAAACTAAGACACGCTTTCTGTTTATGCAGATCACGTTCTGATCTCAGGTTTAGTATTATACTACAATATATCCAATGATCCAAAAACTTTTAACGCTCATCACTTAATGATGTAGGCAGTACCAGAACAGCATGAACCACATGTTGTCCTACTCTGTCTGCGTGGCTGAATTCTCTCAGAGAACATTTGTTCAGACATTCTGCTTTGTAAATGTGAGACAGGTGACAACGTAACAAGGGACAAGAGGTCATTCAGGGCACGACTTGTCTCATCCCTCTCCTTCCTTATTCCATCCTCTCAGGTGGCCTTCACAGAGAGCTCTTCAGAAGTTACTGCTTAGAAAAGCAATTAAAATGCAGAGTGTCCTTGACTCTCTGAAGTACAGACACAATTTAAAGGCATCAAATATTTGGATAGGCTATAAATTATTGTTTTCTGAATGTACACTACAAACTAGACGAGTCTAATTGTAATAACACTTGTCCTCTCAGGGGTATTTGCTGATCATGCTATACTTTCATGAACAGGTAAACATATAATAAGCTTCCTTACTTGTGGCTGCTTTGCTTCTGCAAAATAAAAAGCACCACCTTGAAATCCTGAAGGCAAGCTATTAAATGAATAAAACATCTATGTAAACATGCTTGATGTACTACTGTAGGAAGAAAGTACAGTGCTATACATAAAAAGATAAACAAAAAAGTAGACAGGGAAAGAAAGTAAAACTGGCGCATGCTGTTGATTTTCACTTCAGTTCCCAGGATGATTTGCATGTATCAGCTTTAGAAGTCAAATCAAATGACTGTTAGTAGGTATTTTAACCATTCACAATAAATGAGCCCAGTTTGACGCCAGGTTTCTCTGGCCAATATACGTTTTGGGACCTGACTCCATTTTACTGTGTTCTGACACATTTTCACATAAAATATTCACTAGTGGCCACATTTACTAAGATTAAAGAGTCAGATGAGATCAGGTAAGCCTCATTTCTCCCTTTAGGGAAATTTCTGAAAGATAAATAAACAGGCAGTACAGCGCAGCCAAAGTCAAAGCCAAAAAATCCACATGATCAGTACAGATCTCCATCAGTTTCAGAAACAGTATTACATCACCAAACGAAAGTGGTGGAATAAAGAGTAAAAATATCCAATGAATAAATATAGCATTTACAGATGTCTAATTTAGTGAGAGTAGTAATACATCTACGATGAGCACTGAAATATCTTCAAAAGTCGAGCAGGCTTTGATTTACTTCCACTGAATTTTTCTCAGCTGGAGAAGCTCATTGTACATCTCTTCCTGCTGCCCAACCGTCTTAACTGAGATCCAAAAAGCTCAAATCTCTCTCCATGCTGCCTCTTTGAGTTTGTGCTAATTAAAATCTCAGCCCAAAGTTACCTTCAAAGTCATACCCTCAAAAATAGGCCATGCTGTTCAAAACAGGTCAGGACACAGGTGTGTGTGTATGTGTGTTTAAGAGGCGGAAAGTGTGCATGTGTTCGCTGCATCTGTTAAACCTCACCTGAAGTTCAACAGTGACCCCTATTGGTACTTCTGTATCACTGTTAGACTACAAACCATTATAGTTTCTAATATTCCTTCTTTTGGTGGGGTGGGAGTGATGGGGTGGTGGTTGGTCATTTTGGAGACCATTAAAAAGAAGAAGTTGATATTTTTTTAGATCTTCCTCAAACTGAAAATACAGTTAATGATACTTGGAAAGAAATAGAGCCGAACCTGAAGCCTCAGATGTTTGAATATTGCAAAGCTGAGATACCTTCTGCATGGTAATAGTGAACTCAAACTCTTTTCTGTAATACTCACCTTCATGCTACAAGCCAGCTCCATCAGTTTCTTTGCATTTTCCTCAGACCGGTATCTTTTTGGAACAGGGACACGAAAGAATTTGAGAGCACCCTCAAAGTCTGTTTGGATCAGATCATCTTTTGATGTCTGTGAGGAAAAACAACACGTAGGCCAATCAGGCACATAATTGCCACAGTATTCTGCTAAGCAGAGATTGGTTCCCTTTTTTCTTATGTGAAGTAGCACGATCATTACTTAAACAGACTAGATAGGGTAAAAAATAGACTGGTCTTAAACTTAACATAAAATAAATGTATTCTACAAAAACACACATTCTGCTTTTAGGGGCTCAGTGACACCGTACATGTGTGTCTGCACCTGCTCACATGTGCTGGTGTGTAAAATCTTTCAAACATTTGACTTCCTGTTGGCACGTGCTTTGTGTTTCTGCTTCTCCTCAGAGGTCTGGTTGTCAGTGTTGGGCTCTGTGTGTGCGCACATTCGTGTTTATATGTCTTGTCATTTTTGTGTGGACTAGCTAAGCTTACCTTCAGAAGTGCCAAGGCTACATTGAAGATCACACTGATGCCCTGGGAATAAAGAAGACAAGTCATTGTACAAGTTTTGTAAATGTTGGTTGTTTATAAGTTTTGCATATTTTGATATGTAGGAGATGTCTCCTACTCTTATTTGCTGATTATTTGCTTGTGCCGTAAACAAATAAGGATTTTGGCTGGTCAATGTAAACTACAGATGATTCAGTTGGCTTGCCCTGAACCACCTTGTTTAGAAAAGTAAATATTCACCTTAGTCTGTGGTTATGTGTGATCTTTACTTGAGTCTATGAATCATTTCATAAATCTTGAACCAATTCCCAATTCTTGCTGCTGTGATGCATCAACATCATCACCGCTGCACTGAGTGTGGCACTCTGCTCTGTTAAAGTCATTGTTGGATTTTAGTTACACAACTTAATTTATAAATGTCTAAAATAGGTTTGTTTGTGTAGAATATTGTTTGAGAATTAATTAAACTAGTTGAAACTTAAGCTTATACCTGCAGCATAATGACAGTAAAGTTGTTGTATTACCAACCTCACACAGCAGCAGGTCAATGATATGGAAGACCATGTAAAGAGGGAACTTGGCTGTGAAGAGGGTGAGAAACCACTGAGATGCATACATATGAGCCTCCAGACCCACATTCAGGAAATGGTTGTAAAGGTCTGGTATATATTCCTGTTGAAGATAGAAAGAAAGTAACAGGGAAAGAAAAGAAGGATAACAAATTAAAATATGGCATGGGGAGATGGAGAAGTAGAAGAAAGTATGTGGAGTAATAAAGTAAGTAAGAAGTAACAAAATGTAAAGAAAAATATTAAATGGAAAGAAGAGAAGAGAAAAGCGTAAGAAGAGAAGCGACCACTGCTGCGGCGTACATTCAGAAAAAGCTAATGCAACATACACACACCTGCATGAGTCTCTCGAGTTGGAAGAACTTGCAATGCAGATCCTCAAAGTTCTGCTTGAAAAGGTCCCTGAGCCCGTAATCAAACATGATTTTGACCAGCACACTGAAGGCTTGCTCCTCTGGCATCTGAAGAAGAAAACCAATACATTTACAGCCGAACCCAGTGCTTCATATCCTAATAATATTGAGGCTAATATGACAAACCCTTCAATTCACAGCTCAAAGCATAAATATCTGAATATTAAAACACTGCCTGAACTTGTTATATGATTCATTAACATGGTGTTACTTTGCAAATATCTTGTAGTCAATCATATCCCACGATGACATGTTCATTGTTTCTCCACTAGGTGGAAGTGTTGATCTGTCTCTGGGCTGCAGAAGTATTTTAATATAAGCCACTCTAGAGCTGTTTTCAGACATGCACTGCGACCCTAAACTTACCTAGACATTACCTGGAGGGGCTGTATGAGACAACAAAAATGTCTGAATCATCTGGCTTAGGCATCAAACAGTCTTTATCCTGCCAGCTCCCTAGTACAAATTCCATGTAACGTCCAATTAAATGTGAATAAAGCAGGTCATTGTCCAGAGTATTCACAGTCAGTGTTTCTCTATTGCAAGTTTGATTCTACTTTTGTGTTATAATGTGGCTCCTGCACACTCTACCCAGGCCTAAACCAAACAAAGGAGGAGGACACAGACCAATTTCCTGTTGTGTACTACATGCATGAAAGAGCAACTTTCCATATGAGAAAACTGTTCAGTGTTGTAGATAAACATGAGTATATTAAAATATACATAATTTATATACATGAAATACATTATAATATCAATATTCCAGAGACACCACCTTCTATTTATTCTATGAGTCTACCTTCATTGAGTAACTGTACGTATATTATACCTTTTGTTTCCTACAATGAATATACAGCCTTCAGGGTTCAGGACATTTAAAATATACCAGGCCAGTCCTCCAGTGTTGTAAAACGTCAATAAGATACCGGTGTCAATTGAAAACAAAACAGCCTCTTAGCTTTTTAAATTGTTTGAAAAGTTTGGATTTTTGCCGGACCCTGCTGATATGTGAACTCACGTGCAGCAGCAGTACTGCAGCCAAGAAGGACTGTCCCTGGCAGTAGCCAATCTCCTCATCGTAAACTGAGTAAGCCTGAGGGAGAAGACAAAGAGAGACACAAAGTGAACAGACATCTCCATGAGCACAGATTTAAATTAATATAGTAAAAATGAAAATGATTAAAGACAGGTAAAAAGACAAATGGGGGAAAAAAGGACAGAGCTGGGGGAAAAAGAGATTGGAAAGAAATGTTGCTATAGAGGAAATGGAGTGAAAATGACGAAAGGGAGCAAGTGAGAGAATTTGGAAAATGGCTGTAGTGGCCTACTAAGCTACAAACACAAATAATGAGTCCAAGTCAAATAGACAAAGTGTGGATCAATCCACACAGAAGAAAGGGAGGGCCCACTGAATTATTCAAACACACCTGAGGAGGTGCTTGTCTGGAAAGAGATGGATGCCCTCACCTGAGTTATGCATAATGAATGCATGAAAATGAAGAAAAAATAACACTGAACACACTGGAGCCAGGCTAATTATGTGTGAGTGTGGAACTTCACGTTGAAATGTGTGTGTGTGTGTGTGTGTGTGTGTGTGTGTGTGTGTGTGTGTGTGTGTGTGTGTGTGTGTGTGTGTGTG
>JAUYWH010000014.1:12142809-12159582 GCA_034779795.1 Ctenopoma multispine | reverse complement strand
TGTGTGTGTGTGTGTGTGTGTGTGTGTGTGTGTGTGTGTGTGTGTGTGTGTGTGTGTGTGTGTGTGTGTGTAACTGTATATGCTCAAGTAAATTTTCGTAAGAAATATTTTTGCTTCCCTAGACAGGCGGTGAACTCGCTGAACTACCCAGAAACAGTTCAGTTAATTAATAACACTTTCTACTGCTCCACAAACTCTGTCGTTGCACCTACTGTAAAGCTTGTGTAGTTACATAGTAATTATTATTGTATTATAGGAAATGTGATTCAGTTTAACATGTGGATTGCATTAGACTGCTACCAGTTGTTTACATCACACGTTCCTAATTAAAGTAAGATTGAAAATCCCAGTGTTTATGGCCATGAAGTTGTAAATGTCCCTGATTTTTATTATAACCCCCATAATAATAAAGGTTTAAACAGTTTTTCAGTGTGAAACATGCTGTTCTAAAACTGGTTTTCAAGACTACTGTTTGTGCTTCATTTGTGTTAAATTGAACTAATTCTGTGAAAAAGAATTAAGTCTTATACGAGACAATTCGGTAAAGAGTAGAGATGAGAAGAAACATGCTGATTTGTTTCTTCTTCTTGTCATCCCGTCAGCTGTACCTGATGCTATAGCTTTATGTGCTTAGCTATAGCTAAATGACTTCACAGAAAAAGAAACAACCTCTTGCAGACATAAGTGTGTGTGTGTGTGTGTGTGTGTGTGTGTGTGTGTGTGTGTGTGTGTGAGTGTGTGTGTCCCACCTTGCAGATCTTGTAAAGGGAGTCTTGTCCATCTCCTCCAGTGTCTTTGAAGTAGTCATGAGCTGGGAATGTCCTGTTAATGTCTCTGGTGATGGCGCTGTCCTGAGGGGACTCCTAATAATATAACCAAGACAGAAGAAAAGAGGGGAAAAAATGTATCATTTAAAAATCCACAAGATGTTTTATTATTTACTAGCACTAGTAAAAATGGTCAGTGTGGCGTGACCCCACACACTGCTAAGAGTTATAATATGGGGCAGGATGAATTACTTGTGGCACACAGTGTTCTTTTTAACCGTACAGACATTTCGTACACATTTCCCTTCTCTCCCTATTTATCGGTTTGTCCACTATATTTCAGCCCTATTTTTAATCCATTTTAGGACATGGTATGTACTTTGTTCTGTTATAAAAGTTTAGATAAACAGCACTAACAATAGTTATTAGCACAGCTCTGACAAACAGAGTAAAGGAAAGAAGACTCAAATCTATCATGTGGCAAAAAAATAGAGAAATGCTAATCACTTATCGTTTAAGTGTCCTGTGAAACAGGTATCACAGTAACAATTTAGCTATTACCAGGTTGTTCACTTCATGACATACTGCGCATAACTAAGCACTCGGTACCAAGAACATCTCTGATTCAGTTCTCTAGTCCAGAGTGATATGAACAACTGAACTGTACTGTACTGTACTGTACTACATAACAGCAGCCTGATAAGAGGATGTTTGTCTTCCATCGTCATAACTTCTCCCATAACTAATCAGAATTACAGTGAGTTTAACATATATAAGACCTTTTGTCTGCACAGCAGGATAGATGAGTCGCTACGACAGAGGGCAGGTGATAGGTAAAGATGAATACATAAGTGTATGTGCAAGAAAAAGATGTATTTCTAGACAAGAAAGATGCTATCAGCTCCATAATGGGAGAAATGGGGGAATTGTGCATGAGTGCGCAACTATGGCTCAGTAACCCTCCTAATGGCTTCATAAGACTTATAGTCTAGTAAAATAGTTGAAATATTTCAATAAAGAAATAAGTGGTCAAAAGAGCAATGTTAAGATACACACTCTCATGACATTGTTCAGGGACACACTGAGATAAGCACAAAAGGTGTGGCCACAAGTAGAAATGCACAGAATACATACACATGCCTGGGGTAAAATACATGTCTGGGATATCCTTCTATGGTGATGACAGAGCACGGAAACACCACGGAAACACCACACACACACACACACACACACACACAAAAATCAGTAAAAACTCCAAACTAGCTTTGCTTCTCAAAGATTAATAGCCCCTGACTTCAGTATTGATGAGCCTGTAAATAAGTAATGTTATTCTAAGACACCCCGGCAACTACATGACAAATCTAATACACATTTAAAGATGTCTTGTGTGTGGGGGTGGTGGTGGTGAGGGGGGTTGGATCTGACATTGGGACTGTATATTAAGCAACATTACAAAAACAGGGCTTTTGTTTAACTCTGTAGGCAGGAACCCATTATAATATTCTTTGAAGCTTGGTGCTGGTGCTCCCACACCATGAGTGGATACTGAGACAGTCAGCAGCAGGAAAGCGTTGACGCCATTCACTCAGCAGTAAATAACAATAATGCCAAAACAGATTCATGTTAAGTAAGGAACTTTATGTCACAACATTATTCTACTACAGATGAGAAGTCAGAACGCGCTCCCACAGTCTTTCAGGAGATGAGAAAGTAGATATAAATTGAAGACATATACCTTAGAAATTTTAGATATTTTAATCACGAGTACTTTTTAAATCTCTTGTTCTCTTTGTACCTAACTCTACTGTAACTTCTTGGTCTTTCTGCTATCCATCAAGTCCCTTCCTCTGCTTTTTCCAAAGTTTCTGTTCCAACTTCCACAGAGGAAGAGAGTGAAACAAAAATAATGCAAGTATAAGAAGAAATGCAGGAAGAAAGGAATAGTAAAACAAAGCAAGCTAATGACAATCAGAGACCAACAACTGTGGGCTTTTTATAAGTCCATTCCACAATTTCCACCACACCCAGTAAGTCATAGTTAGCGTGTGTATATAAGCACAGTCAACCTGACTAGATGCTCAGGGAAGTCTGAGTCATGTTTATTGTTAATTCACCATTCAATATAATACATAACATACCCCATGTTCTGAGAGTAGTCAGGGTAATTATATTTTCAAAAACACCCAGATATTTCCTCCTGCCTCTACAGACACTGTACAATCATGACTTAGAACCTCTGAAATGATCACTATTAATTTAATTTATCAACAGAAATATAATCTGTGAAAGTTATCACAAATAATTTAATGGAGAAAATGTTACATTTAACCTTTCACATTCTGTGATTGTTGACACCACAGAAAAGGTACCCACACAGTCGCTCCAGGAATCTGGTAATTTACAGTCAAACTTTCGACTGATCAGTTTTGGAGCACAGGAGTATAGGAGTTACTGCGTTCAGTGTGAAGAGCTCATTACACTGGGGTACAGTCTCTCAGTGAATGATAAGGATCCATGTTTATACAAGCACCACTTAGCCATACTTATCTGAAGTGCTGAGAGCATGTACAAAGACCTCTGACATAATGCCAATTAGCTTCCTCTCTGTATGTCCGTGTATTTGGGTAACGAGAGGCTCTGAATGAAGGTAGCGTGAGAGGAGAGAGAAAAACATATCCAGTGTGTCATGGCAGTGGACGGCATGAATGGCAGAGCAAGTTAAGGTGATACAGAGGAAGAAATAGAGATAGGATGCTAAATATATTTTATGTTTCATTAAGATATATCTTTAAAATGTAACCTCCCCTTTCAACTTGATAGTTACATATACTGTATGTACTGTAGCATATAAAGTGACAGAAAATTTTTTTAGAAAAATTTTAATCTGTATACAGTGCTGTATTACAGAACTGTCAGTGACAGGTGACTGCCAGAGTAGTACGGTAGGAAAATGAAAGCTCTACAATCTATATATAGATCTATAAACTCAATGAAGTCAAAAGGACAAAACATGCTCTAATAATGCAAATAATAGGGGGGTTGGGATGGTGGAGCTAATCCCAGCTGTTCTTCTGACTGACCCACAATAAAAAGTCTTCACTAGAAATCCAAAAATGGCTGAGCTACAGTGTGCGTGTGTGCCTAAAGTTAGGAATAAAGTACCAGAGAAAGACTTCCGTGGGAATTCTGAGTTGCTAGCCTACTCAACTTAGCTATCTATTGTTTATGTCCCTGATTTTCTCTGACTCAACACAATAGCTGACATGTCATACTGTTATTCTTTTTCTGCTCCTACAGGACCCCGCTGGGACGCCATGAGAACAAGGTGAATTTTATCAGCCTAGATATAAACCTTAAACCAAATACCCTTGAGTGCTTTCACTGGAATCTAATTTAAATTAGATTAAAAGAAAACTTTTATGCTTTGTAAATAATCAGCTTTGCCAGATGCTTTCATGACAAATACAAAAGATGTAGACAGTTGACTTTTTAATAAAGCAAATAGTATGTGGTTCAATTCTGTGATTCCTTCAGTGCTTTACAATAATCTGTAATCGACTGCTCCTCAAACTATGCGCTGTGCTGTTTCTTCACCTCAGCACCAACCATAATTAAATCTTAATCGTCTGTCTCATGCCCTACTTTTCGTGCCATTTGTGCACTAGTAAACTGCTTCAGTACAACCTAAGCAGGCAAATGGATCTGATCAGAACTGAGAAGTGATGTAAATAATATTGTCACCACATACTACACACACTGCCTACGATGGTCTACATTTGCTTCTGATATTTTTTTAATCGAGCCTACTGACATTGTCCACTGCAGCTTTGTCACCATGCCAATTCAGCAGACTGACTGCTTGCACAAATCTGGTGCTGCTGTTTTACAGTCCATTTACAGCATGTCCACACAGACACTTAATTTTATTGGTAAACATCTACTGGTTTTCACAGTTTGACAAACTGTGCAAAAATAGGTGTGAATATAATGTGGAATGTTTATTTTAAAAAAGCTGTTACTTTTCTTATGAGCTGCACAACATGATTTTCATCCAGCAGTATTTAGCCTGTTCTCCCAACTCCCTAAATTAAGGGGTTTTGGGTTATCTGCCATAATAATACAGCACTGTACTTGAAAAATGTTTACTAGTGGCACTTAATCTTTGTGGGCACAGAGAATCTGACAGTTTAAGAAAAGATGTGCTCTTATTTTTGACGCGCACACACAAGTCGTGTCTCAGTCTGTAGCAAAATATAAGGAAGTTTGAATATATTGAGATAGAATCACATTTATTTGCTCAGTACAGATACACAACGTGTACATCTTATAATAGCATATATGTTTGTCACCCACAAAGCATCATGTAAAAAATGTCTTGCTTGTAACATACACTCACTTCAATGACAGCAAAATGAAACATGTTTGACCATTAACAATATCCCAGCATTCTCCATCTACAACAAGATGGTCTACAAAAAAAACTTACTACAAACAACCTTGACATATTAAATATTAATTTTGTGTACATGTTAACGACTTAATTTTAATCAGACATTTAAAAAACAAGCCACAGTTCAGCATGAGAAAGTTTCTGTTTACTGTGAAAAAAAACAAAGGCAACGTGAAATTCCGGTAACTTTTGGGACGTTTTCCAGAGCAAGGTTTTGTTGTGGTCAGTCTCACTGAAATATATATATATATATATATATATATATAAATATATAACTAACTATGGAAACTAGGGACCATTTGTGCCATCTTTGCACCTCCTGCGTTTCACTTTCTGTGTTTTATCGATTATTACAGAACATTTTTGGTTTGTTTTTAGTAAGTAGTTACTTATCATTATTCATAATTATTTTCATCTCTCATAGTAGTAAGCTACATTTAACCTACTAATGGCTGGCAGACCAGCCCTCATGTCAATATTACTTCTTGTTCTCTCTTGTCTTACCCAACATGACACTGTCTGTACCTTGATAGAGCCCCACACACACCTCCTCTGTGTGTTTGTGTGCGTGTGTGTGTGTGCATGAATGCTGAGGAATGCATGAATCAGCTAATGTTTTGGCATAATAGTTTCCCAAGGTTTCTGAGGAACTGTACCATTCACTGCTGTAGAAATTATCTGTTTTAGTGGTGAACTTTCAAATGGAGAAAGATGGCAGAAATCTCTTAACAGAATCCGTTAAATATAAAATGCATCTTCATAAAGACACGGCTGCAATCATTTCAATAGATAAGGATGCTGTTAAACCTTAAATCTGCAACATCTCGTCACAATAGACCAGACAAAAACAAAGTAATTTTACAAAAATAAATTTGTGTATTTTGACAATCAGACATTCAATACACCATAATTGTACACACCATTTCTGAAAAAAAGAAGGTACAAATAGAATAGATTAAAATATTTTCTATGTTTTACAGACTACAGAGGGAAGTGATGTGTAGCTAATAAAGTAATGAAAGGTCACAACTTTGTTAGCACCCTTGCTAGAACACCATAACAGTCCAATTCAGCCTGTGGTCACATATTAATTTACTTGCACACTCACTCATACTGTACGACACACTAACAAATAGGGATGGGAATCGAAAACCGGTTCTTGTTGAGAACCGGTTCCCACTGTTTCAATTCCTTGGATTTGTTTGCCATTTTTGCAAACGACTCCCCTATTGATTTCAGTCGCCTCGAATGACGTCACCACGCATGTTGTGTAGTGTCATTTACCCAGCAGGAAACATGGTGCCTAAGCGGCACAAAAGCTCAAAAGTTTGGTTATACTTAACGAGAAAGGATGACAACAGGGCAACTTGCAATACTTGCAAATAACCTTAAATGATAACAAATGAATGTCGTGTTTTTGATCCACTCCGGACTAGTGAATCTCAACCCAGCAGCAGCGGTAACGCTTGCACGTCCTCTCCCGTTAATACGGCGGGGGACTAATCAACTAACACTGCATAATATGTTAGCACGATTTGTCACAGAATAATTTATGTTATACTTTGTTATTGCTACAGAAGAACATTTATTTTATTATTATTTTACATTTACAAATTTGGACCCCATGGCACCCCATCGAGGAGCCGTAGGCTGTGGATCTCACTGTTGGGTTTGTAAGGTCATGCTACTCCTAAATTTCTATCTTGTTCAAAGATAAGATACAAAACAAATTTAGAAGCTAAACGACCTGTGTGTTCTCCTTTTTTAAAAATAAGAATCGATAGGAGAATCGATAAAGAATCAAATTGTTAAACAGAATCGAAAATGGAATCTGAATCGGAAAAATCTTATCAATTCCCATCCCTACTAACAAATACATTTTAAGTCATGTGTTTGTTCCTGGTTATTTTGAATTATAAACCAAATGCTTTTAAAACTGCTTTACAAAACAAATATGGTTCAGATTATTTCCTAATGAACATGGAATTAAATGAAAGAGGATGGTTAATGAACATTTTCATCTCTGCACATCCATACAATTACCAGTCTGTACTCTCTGAAAACAGTTACACGTCCATGAATTGAGCTCTCCCTCGCTACTTTCCCAACAATTCATTTTCATTTGTATCGAAAGGCAACAATATATATCTGTAGACTAAGAACAGTCATATTCATGCGCACAAGGCACCACTGAGCCAACAAAGTGCAGAGGACCTACACTCAATTGTTAAAAAATCTTCATATGTTAAATATTAAGAAAATAATTTAAACTAGGAATATCTTTAAAAACTTTCTTTGGTAGATTAGATCAAGTTATATAAAGCTAAAATAACTGCCCCTAAAAAAATGTGACATGAGTTTCCTTGGTTCAAAATTATGATAAATATTACAACGTTTGAGTTTATGAAACAGTACATACAGTAATTTTTGCTTAATATTGGTCTTGATACATTTGTATTACTTTACTGAAAAGGTCCCACAGTACTACACATCTGGACAAGATGATGGAAACAGACCACAACACATGCATGCACATTGATACAAACATACTGACAGACACATATCTGAAATTGGTATAGTTAGTTGAAAGGTTAGCCTGCTGGCAGAGTGAATGGGCTATTTGTTGTTTCTATTTACATGTGACGTGATGTGAAGCTTGCATGTATGAGCACTAGTCCTCAAATGCAAGAATAATAATACAGCCACAATAGAGCGTACCACCAGATTTGTTGTAAGGTAATTATTTAAAGCAGCATGTGAACGTGAGATTGCCACAATAACACATTAACTGCTTGATCCAGTAGACTGCACCACATAGGAGATCCTTAGGAGGGAATGAGCATCACAGTTCAAAGGTCATTTGCCTAATTAATGTTTTTAAGTTTTGGGACCAAAGACAAAAACATTTTCACTTTGATTTGGTCATGAACCAAAAAGAACTGCCCAATGATGCACCAATATCTTTTTGCAAAATAAGTATAAAAACACATCTTTTCTTGGTCTTGCTTTGCGTTTGATATAAATATGAAACAACTTTAATTACATAAAAACTTTTTTGATTAACTTTAAAAAATAACCAAAAGATAAAGCTTGTCGTACATCTCACATCATATATTACTACAGTACAGAAGGCTGTGAACGCATGAGTGAAAGACATTATGTCTTGTACAACATCAATAAATAATCTAATCTATAGTCTAGTTCAAAAAGTTACTCAGTAAAATTCTTTTGACAACAATTATCAGTTCAGTCAATGCAAACTTTCATTCGGAATCAGTCAGTCAACCAACAGGAGACACAACAAATACACACACAATTACATCACGTGTAGTATTAAGAGCATGTAAAATCATACTTAAATAGCTTGATGTTCACAGTTCATATCAATGCTACATAACTAAATACCAGCAGTAAACTATTGAGTATTAACTACTGAGTTCCATTTGGACTCACTTTGTTCTTTTGCTTTGAATACATACTGTGTCGGCATCAAATGAAGGTCATGTCATATCACATACAGCTTTTCAGTACAGTTATCTTCAGTCACTTGCCTTTAAAGAAAACAAGAAATATGTTGTTCAGCCTTCAAAGGGTTCAGTTCTCCTAAAACTGTCAGCCACCTTTTCCTCCTTCTTCCTAACCCCTTTCCCCTATCACCACTGTTTGTACACAGTATGCTGGGTTTCCTTGACCATTTTCAAGCGCATTGCAGGACGACTTGTGCCTCTTCAACCTTCAGTCCTTTGCTCTTGATTCCCTTTCTTTGTGTTTGCCAGCTGCGCTATGTGCGGAGAGGACTTCTGTGTAACCTCCAAATGCAACATAAACAGCAATGGCAGATTGACGCCTCCTTCCTTTTCTTTACAACACAATTCATCTTAACAGATGAAACATTTTACAGCAATCACATCTGGCATCTTTTAAAAAGTTCAAATGCCAATTTGGCCCAAGGGTTTCTTCTGTGTGTACATTACACATGACATGTTTTGCCTATTCCTAATTCCCTATGGCCATATCCATACCCGTACCCTGCATATCCTTTTTCAATAGAGCCAACAAAAGCGTTTTTGGTGTTCCTAACCCCAAAGCCAGTGCCACTGCGTTGTAAACAGAATGAGCACAAGCGTTTGAGACCCTTCCTGAAGACAGAGTTGGAGAGGCTGTAGATGAGACAGTTACAGAAGCTGTTGCTGATGGCCAGCCATGTGGTGAGGAATGAGGCTGCCGGGTGGTGGTAGATCCCACCACTCTCCAACAGAAAGTAGAGGATGTAGGGCAACCAAAGGATGTAAAACACGCTGGTAATGCGGAAAAGGACCATAGCGTATCGCTTGTCTGGGTATGTTGATGTGGGCTGCTGATATTGTGGTTGGTGGTGTTGGGTTTTTAGATGAGACAAGTGGGGAAACTGCCCTTGTTCTACAGCATTGCTGTTCTTGACCGCAGATCTTACTGTCATTCCTGGGCCCTGCGGCTGTTGGGGTCTGTATCGTGCGTTACGCTCACTGATCTCTCTGGTGTGCTGTCGGCAGATCTTAAAGATATTTGCGTAGGTGAAACAGACAGTGAGAGCAGCAGGTGCGTAGAGCAGTGCAACAATAAAGCTTGTGAACGCCGGACTAGTCCTCCACTGAACTGCGCACCACTCCACCACATCACCGTGGTAACCAGGTTTTCCCCAGCCGAGAAAAGATGGGAGAAACACCAGAGCAGAATACAACCATATCAGAACGATGCAGCAGCGCACACGACAAGGTGTCACTAGAGATGCATAAGTCAGAGGTCGTGTGATGGCAATGTAGCGGTCTACACTTACACATGCTAATGATGCCATAGAAACCGATTTCAAGACACATACCATGTACCCAAACACCTGGCAGGTGAGTTTGGGGTCGAGGCCCTGTAGGTGATGGAGAAGGGACAGTGAGGGGAACAGGCAGCTAGCCCCCACCAGCAGATCAGCATATGCCATAGTCTGGATAAAAGCACTGGTGGTGTGCTGGCTAAGCAGGGGCGCACAGTGAAACACAAAAATCACCACTAAATTACCAGAAATAATGAGAACAGTGAGAAGAAGTATAATTGAGACTTCAAGGATGCAGGTGCTGAAAATCTGGGAATAGCCTATCTCAAGCAGGCAGAAAGGGGCAGATACGTTTGACAGGTCAGCAGAGGTTTGGTTCAGTGAATCCAGGGAGGAATTAATCATCTTGGGCAGAAATATGTGTCGCAGGGGCCCCTTTGGGTATCACCCAAGAACCCACTATTTTTTCAGGTAGCTGGTCGTCTCTGAAGGAAGCTGTATAGTTTCAATCCAAATGAAAAGCTCCATGCTGTGATTCCATGATGAGACTGCAGCCATCTGCCATTTCAAATGCAGGAGGGACGGTGGTGAGGAACCCCACGGGTTTGCTCTCAGTTCAGGCAGTTGTGGATTTACACAAAGATACAGAGGCACCAGGGTAAAAAAAAGGAATTAACACACAATAGGAAACGTCTGTATTCCTTTTTTAGTTTTCCAGCAAAGCAAATTTCCCAGCAGAAGGCACGAAAAGAAAAAAGCTGAAAGAAACGTGACTTTGTTTGAAGAAATTCCTGTCCAATCTATGCTGGAAATGCCTCCACTCCCTATAAAGTCAGAGATGTCTTCAACATCTGCTGCAGCTGCAGACAGTGCAGATTTAAGCTCTCTCTTATCTGTCTGTATTCCACAGTCACAAACACAGCTTCCAGTGCAAAGACATTACTGTGTAACTGCATACATAATTTGAGGGAAAGAGACATTAAGCATAATTTCTCCTTTATTTAGTCCTTTAACTCCTCCTCTGTCCTGCTTCTTTTCCTCTTCTTCTCCGTCTTCACTACTCTCCCACGTCCACTTGGTCTTTTCTTGGGTTCTGACTGGTCCTTTGCAGTAAGATCACGGCAGACTGCCGCGTGCTGAGAGGATGAAGGCAGTGCGTGAGGTGGCTGATGTTTAAAAAAAATGCACACACACATACAAACACACCTCTGCTATTATTTCTTTTCAAAAGAGCAGCAACTATGTCTGGAGTGGACATGAGGTAGGCACGCATACCGATGCTGGGAGAACCCCCTGTGTTCATTTATCCTCCCTTGCTGCCCCTCTCTCTCTCTCTCTCTCTCTCAATCTTGTTCCCTCTGCCTCACTCTTTACAGAAACAGTGGCACTGAAGCCCCTCCCCTTCTCTGCGGGTCCAACCAATGATCAACTATATGGTCACAGGGTTCCTCCCTCTCCCACCCTCTCACTTCCCCTCCTCTTTTTATGCAAGTGTTTCTCATATTTACCCAAAATTCTCATAACCATGTTTCACACTTTCAAAAATTGGTAGCATTCACTGTTAACCCAGCTCTCCAACTTCTTATCTTATTTGATGTACTTTGCTGAACACTGAAGTTATAAGTTTTGGAATTTGGAATCTGCTATTTAAAATTGCTGCAACCTTAAAGCACAGGAGACTATGAGACAGATTTAAATACATGAATGCACACCACAAATGACACAGCATGAGTTGTAATTTTCTGCTGATTCACTAATGCAGCGAGCAATTTTGTAATTAGCAAGTGGGTCTGCCTTCTAGGTGCAAACTGCAAGCAAAGGTAAGCTTGTAAGGTGCAATTCTGTGAAGTTCAGATAAGTAAAACTGCAGTGATGCTTAAATAAACATTAAATGAGAATCACTGCTCAAGGTTATATTCTTAAAAAAAACATCTGTTAACGTATTAAAACAGGAAGAACCTCTAAGAACTTGCCCGGCTGTGATATTCTTTTGTAACAAATCACTGGTTACTTAAGACATGGATGAAGGCTGCAGAACATGTGAAAATGTCATGATCTGAAGCATTATGAAAAACCTTTTCTTGACTCTTTTAACTGTATCAGGAAAGTCCTGATGGCGATGTTAACAACAACAACACCATTCATAGAGAATGCCCACGATCACACACACAGTGCTACTGTCTTTGAAAATGTAAAACTTGCCTAACAATGATACTTATGTAAGTTATAATTACATAAAAGACCTTCAGTCCTCTAAGGGTATTTAGATATGAAAGTGTTTTTTCTGTCTAACTTTGTGACTGTGTGAGTGTTTCTGAAAGGTACTCAGTAGCAAAATTTTAATTTCTTGTAAAAATATCCTTAAGATGATACTGGAGCCAATGTACTACCTGTAAGCACATGACAACACGATCCAACATTTTCACATTGTATTTGTACTTTTCATGTTGCTGAACATCTGCATTTAAACTGTGACTTTGTCCATGTTTTTTTGTGTAGATGTCTTTCTGTCTATTTGGCTTAGATTTCTTAACAGATATGTACCTGCTCCTGATTTTGCATGAATCAGCAGATACTGAACCTCCACTTAGAATGAAAGTGGCTTTGATAGAGTCAGCTCCCCAGGTAGCATGACCTCACCAGACATTTTAATCTCCCCACAAACAATACCAACTGTACAAGGCTCTAAAGAGTAGTTACTCAGTTAAATATTTCTTTTTAGAACTGGGATCATATGATGCGATTAAAACATTTAATTACTCAGAATCCTGCACTAAAATTAGAAACATCTGTGGGCATTAATCACCGTCAGATTTCATGCTGTACAGTCTACATCCTAATGCATTTCTGAGGACTGCAGAGTTTGTCTCGTGCAGAGCAATTTGGTGTAGCGTGATGGAGACCCAAACACAGACAGACACACACGCACCAGCCTGCACCTTGCTCCCCCGCAATCCAGACACACTCCCATGCTTTCACGCACCTCCTCTGCCCACCACACGAGGAGCTAAAAATAGATGACAGCACGACAAAAAGGGTTGGAAGAAGGAGAGGAATAGGAGAAAAGGATGAGGAAGGGAGTCACAGCTGTTGTCACAGAGCTCATCAAAGATGAGAGGAGGAAGAGCTGGAGATTAAAAAATACAACATAGCAAGAAAAAAAAAAGTAAAAACAAGGCAGTAGGAAAGGCATTATGTACTGTCACTCGGCTGCCAAGCTGAGCACAGCCTTGTTGGCTTCCTACCTAATGCTCCTTCACAGCTTGGTAACCTCTCAAGGACAGACATTCAGTATCCGACACACATGGACCAACAACACAATGGCTCTAAACTCTCTTACAGCATGACTACTTACAAAGGAAAATGCCGATTATTACAATTACTACTAATAAAGTGCTCATTACTGTTTATATACTCAAGATAAATCATACATTCATGGTAAACCTGGTTAAGACTGTGATTTTACTGACACTCATGTAATTATTGTTATGCAATTAATTCTTAATTTGTCTGGTGATTAACATATTGGCAAATTTTTACTAAAATAACACAAAATATAAATGCATTGCCAAGAATGGAATTAATTTTATAATGAAAATATTAACTAATCTCTATTAAAAGGAATAAGATAATTAACATGCCACTGCCATACTGGCTGACTCCCATCTAATTATTATAAAAACCCTCCAAACACCACCACCACCCAGCTGGTGGCTCATAATCCTGATAATTTGGTTGTTTTTATATAAATGTGAAAATAAGCAGTCAGTCCGTGACAGTGGTTGTGTCAGTGTGATATAACAAACACAAAAAGAACTGGTCAGCTGATTCCTGGTGAGGAAACGAATTTCAAAGAACTGAAAAGCTAATTAAAAATTATTTATTTCTGTGAATAGTGACGTTTATCTAGCCTACAGCTAGAAAGTAATACCAATAAGGCAAGAGTGTTGAGAGTTGTTGCATAGATTCATAGACTCAAACACATTACTGTGGGAAGACAACAGAAAATTCTAGGAAAAAGAAGAAGATCCAACTCCAAGAAATACACTGGAATTCTTTCATCTCACTGCCTCTACCTTCTGGCATTCACTGCATATTTTTTGATGTGGGAAGCTAGCTTCAAATGTGGATAAAACAAATCTGATTTCTGATATTTCCAACTTTACCAAGTAGAAGGAAGAGTAGAATACATGAACCTATGGGGCAAAGAGAAATGCAGTCACACAGAAAAAGACGGCAAGAGGAGGAGAGAGAAAAAGGCAACCGGACAGTGTGACAAAACACAGGTGAGCAGACAAAACGAGGTAGGAAGACGCACAAGTTGACAGGAGCACAGACAATCTAGGAAGAAGTCAGAGGGAGTCAGAGTCATGCATATACAAATACAAATGATTACAGAGATATAGACACAGGCCGACAGGCATACAGGTCAGTATGCGGGTCAGACAGAGACGGGCAGACAGATAGTTTCCTAAACACTCCCTGCCATGCCCACTGCCCACGACAACATGATACTGATTATGGACTTAAATATTTCAGTACCCAAAGTGCTTAGTCAATCATCACACTGTTGGCTATCTGATCTGCTTTTGCTGTGTACCTAAAAAAATCATGTCAGCTAGTTGCAACTCTAGACTCTCAGTCAATCAAACATTCAATTTTATGAGTTAGACTTTTCAATGTTTTTTTGCAGGAGGTAAGGATAACAAAAGCACAGATGGGATAAAATGTATGAGGAAAACACAAACTTTTGACTTTTAGTATTTCAGTGTTTCATCCCTCTGGCCCATCCACAATTAAAGTTAAACAAAAAAATACCATAAAATCCATAGTTCTGTATTATTTCAATTATTGCCATTATTTCTACTAACATTACCATAGGTCTGACTGTGGCTGTACTGACCAGCTGCCTACCTGTATCTACAGCTCCAGCTGATGATTAAAATCACTGGACCAGTGTGCTACCAAAACCAGTGACTAGTGACTGACTGACTAGTCACCTGTCAGTGCAAAATATTTTAACAACACCCTAATTGTTACTGGTGTGGTGTTAATTACTCAGTATTTAGATTGGTACTTCCAGTACGTGACAGTAGGGACCCTGATATCAGTATATTAATGCTCCATAGCATGGTGGCCCTGAGAGCTGAAGTATTGCAGCTTAATAAAATGCATGTAAACAGACAAAAACCCAGGCACTTTTGACAACACAGAGACAGCATTTAGAAAAAAATGCTGTAAATGCGTATAATACAATCAAATATGGTGTTTAATACACTTTTATTTCAACTTTTTCAGTGAGGGTCACCAAAGCAGAACAGGCCTTGCAATTTATTTGGCACATGCTTTATGTCTGATGTCTTTCCTGACCCAGTCTTCCATAATTTACACTGTGCTAAGGACTGGTACCCAGAGTTCACTGGTTTCTGCAATCTCAGTGGCTAGGGATTTTTGAACAGCTTGGGGGTTCAACACGGGACAAATTGCCAAGAGGAGTCAGACCTCGAACCAACACTATGGTTGATGGTGAACCACTCTACCAGCTGATCCAATGCCGCCAACACAACCAGATACATAAACGTTACAAAAAAGACAACAATAACAGAAATGTTTCCAAGATGTACATACAGAAACCTACAAGTTAGCTAATTTCCCAACACTATTTGACTTCCCATGTGAGTCTGTGTCCATCACAGCCACCCTGGAGACATTACAGTTCCAGCGAGCACTAAAAATGATGGACACCACATACTTAACTAATTTGACACTAATATAACCTACACATGGTTGAGACTCATAGCTGTCTCACTCCAAAACTGATTTAATCTGATCTAATGAAATGTATTCTAGATAAAAACAATATGACAACAGTTGGGCTGTGTGATCACAAAAAATGGACAGAATCAGTGGCCAGGGATTTCTTTAAATAAAAGAAAGAGCTGATTAGAGTTAAGTCAGTCCTCAACCTGCACAACTCCCACAGCTGTTAACATTTACAAGACCCTGGACAAGGCAAATGCCTTTCTTTGACTGTATTGGTCCTGACTCATAACTGCAGTTTCTCCATAAATGAACAATGGTCTTGTGTGGCAGAACTATCATGAATGGAAATGGAGTAATAGGCTGTTCGAGAGACACAACAAAAGTCCACACTGGTCCACTTGCACGATGGAAACAAAACAGCGACCCCCTACCCTTAACGCTGCCTTTGCATGGTGGTGTTATCCAGCCACTTAAAATTGTTATTAGAACAAGAAGAGAAGTCTGCTTTCACCATTTCATCATCAAATATTTTAGAGTAGCATTTAGACAGTAAAGCATCTCAAACATAAAATATAAACTGCTGAAAAAGTTTAAATGAAGCACCAGGCACATTTAATCAGCTTGGATATATGATATCGTCTGCATAGAAAGCACAGATTTCTCACTGACAGTTTATCGTTGTTGATAAAAAAAAAGTGCCAGCAGAGCGCTTAGCTTTGCTTCATCTGAATAACCTGTTCATTAGGGGTGACAGTGGCTCAGTTAGTAGGGCAGTTGTCTAAGAACCCTAATATTGGTAGTTCAATTCCCTGGTCCTGTCAATTGCTGGAAATATGTTGAAATGTCCATAGATAAGTCCCTAAACCTCACACCCACTGAGATGGCTGCCTGTCCAAAATACTTTCCCCCCAAGTGGAGATAGATAGATAGATAGATAGATAGATAGATAGATAGATAGATAGATAGATAGATAGATAGATAGATAGATA
>JAUYWH010000014.1:12131722-12142709 GCA_034779795.1 Ctenopoma multispine | reverse complement strand
GTAAAAATAAAGTTTATGTCTAGTCAGACTCATTGTTCCTGTTTGTCCCCATCCTCCTGTTCATCCCCTCTCTTCCCACCATTGATTTAATAATAAAGTATTAATAAAGTAAACACATATGTACTTACAGCTAAATTAAAATGTGCCATCATGTCTAAGCTCAGTAATTAATCTGAGCGACAATGTAAGAAATGGTTTCACTGTATGTTATAAATTGACAGTCATTTGCCCTTAAATCTTCAGGATTTCATCTCTTTAGGAGATAAGTCATAATTATAAATAATTAATGAATTAGCAGCAGTTGTGCTGCCTGTGTAAGTGCATGCAGCAGCTCTTACTTAGAAGAGTACCCTGCTGCCGTAAAACTGTACAGATATACACAGCTTAACATCCTGTTAAAGTTTTGGCAATACCAAACTGCATTCAGTGGCACAAAGAGAAATTATTGGCAAGCCTTGTCAATCTAACGTGTTACAACATCTACAGTCTTAATCCCATTGGTAGCTATATTTTATGAACACTTAATATGTATGTGAACTTTTTAAAGAGACAGTTTGCCTGGATTTTGAAACAAATAACTGCTCCTCCTGGTGGACAAATACAGCACTGTAAAAGGTGTCCACACATTGTGCATATTGTGAACAATGCTGTGCTGCATTAACTAGATCATTATTGGGGATCCGTGTCACAGATTGGCCAAAGTCCTGTCACAAACCGGCCAGCAATTTAAGATGGCTAGATCTGTAAATGTCTAACATGATTCCACTTCCATCAGAGTAATCCCTTTACATACAGTGTGTGAATGAATGCCAAGACGGGTTAGGACACAAAAGAGGGCATTAGCTAGTACTTAATATGTGTACGTAACATATGTAATATGTAGTGAAAAAAGGACCAAGACAAATTAGAAGCTAAACTAAATGTGTTATGCAGAGAATCATGCTAAAATATTTAAACACTCTTTTATTTCTTAAAAAAGATAGTTTGTGTCTTAGTTTGATTTTAAAACCGTTCTTAGCTACCTAGCCCTGTCTTGCTCTAACGAGACTAAATAAAATGTAAATCGTCAAAGGCAGATAGAGCTGCACATGCTCTCCTCTGTGCACTTCTTGGCTGACGTACAAACCTGGAATGCTTTAGTACTTCTGTAATAAATTCCTATCCAACATCCTGTCCAATGGCTATCAATACAGTGGCTTTCTGATCCACTGTTATTGTTACAGTGAAAGATGAGCTTCCATTCATACCATTCATGTTAATGGAAAAACTGTTCGGGTTCTATATCATTTTGGTGTAAAACTGCTATAAGAGTTGACCCACTTTAACTGTGTCCAAATCAATACACAGACAGGGAAACGGCAATAAGAACGTAAGTAAAAAAAAAGGCAGAGATAGGAAAAGAGCAAAGGAGAAAACGAGAGTGAAGAATATGAGAGTGGGGGATGAGAGCACAGAGGAGGAAAGGGCAAGACCAACATCTTGTCACCACCTGGGACCCAGCTTGATGCCCAAGGATGTTGCCTTTACATAAGAACATTGTACAGAGCTGTAGCCGAGGGAAACAAAATTACATAAACTAACACACGGCTCTCAGCATGCAGGAGGGCTAACCATATAGAGCAAGGCTAAGTCACCCCTGATCCCTGGCCACACAGACAAAGTTACATGTGCACACACCAGAGCACACATATAAAGGTTTGTAGGATAAAAGCACATAGGCAGAGACAGGAACAAGATAAAGCAGCTTTGACAAACTTAATTCTACATAATCCAACTGAAATTGTCGTAATTTAATTAGCAACATGAAATTATCATTACAGATCACAAAGGGCAAGCACTGTATGTACATAATATATATTGGTAATTTTCACGTCCAGATATTTTGATATGGTAAAAAAAACTACCATCACAAGTTTAAAACACATTGGAAGAAAACTTATGAAACTAAGTTTTCAGTGGCCTCTGAGGTGTACTTTCAAAGAAGTAAAACTTTACAACTGCTGCCAAGGAGAATAACAGTAACACAAAAGAGAAAGGGCAAAAGTGACAGAGAAAAAAAAATCTTTCTCTGGCTCAGGCTAATAATGGCTTAATCTTGAACAACTATTTAGAAATGATCAGGGGTGCACAGTTTGCTGACACATTAAAAACATTTATGGCCTGAATCACCCTGCTGAAGGCCAGCCTATACCACTAACATTTGGGTCTGTGCTGAGACAATACTTGTGTGCGGTCTTACCTTGGTAATAAGAGTGCGGTACTCTTCTACCTGGTGGTCGTTGTTATGGCAGCCTGCCAGGAGCTGCCAAACCTCTCCACGAAGAGCCTCAGGTATGCCACTGCGCACCAAAGCTGGAAGCTGTTTGGGACGCACTGATAAGTTCATATGCCTAAAAGAAGAGCAGAGCAGAGCAGAGCAAAGGTTTATTGAAAACGTACTAATTTGAACTTTACTTCATATTGTTTATTTAGTCTTTAAAAGTATGGCACACAGCTGACACCCTTATACATGCAAAAGCGCAACTGCAATCTTCAGGACAGACCTGCATAAAGTATCTACCCAAAATGTTTTAACTGACACTAAATTGCCTATAAAAGACTGTTACAGTCTTTACACAGGGTCTGCTGGGCCAACTTTATGACAACAAGTATGAGTTATCTCCTCTAATGCTACAAATATAATGATTTATTTGCACAGAACTCTGTAAAGAGTTCCAGTCTTGCCTGCTGTAAGGAATACAATCAATCAAAAACTCAAATGTCACTATTATGGAATGTAAAATATGTGCTGCTGTACATATAATGCATGATACTAAATTTATCCCTGAAATTATTTTCCACTTTTTACCTGACATCAGTTTTGCTTTATTTTAGTTCTGCTTGATTTTTATCAGAATGAGAAAACAATAGACATTAGAAGACAGTAAGGAAACACAAACCTACAGCAACAATACACAGAAAATAATTTCAAATAATTAATCTTCAAATTTAAATATTAAATTCAAAGTACTGCATTACTGCAGGAGATATAGCATTCACTGTATACAACATTTTAAGACATCTACCAGCCTGCTAATACATGCCAGAGATAGCAGAGAGAAATGCTAAAACAGCCGTATCTACCACCCATCACCTTGCTGCAGTCAACAGAAAATATCTGAACCTTGATTCTCTCACTTTTTGAGTGTGTTTACTTGTTCTGAGAATATAGTTATGCAATAAAGTAGATGGCATTTTCTGCTGAAACTTAAATGGGAAGAAAAAAATAGACTGTGCACGTGTGTGTACACGTAAGTAATGCCAGGCCTGGCCCTTAAGGGCATTCAATTGTAAAGGCCTGTCTGTGAGTTACCTCTCATCCCACATCCCACAAGACCACAACACACACTTGCTCACATACAATGAATGGTCCTTATTTTAGACAAATACCTCCGAAAGACTTGGGATTTAATCGTCATGACAACATTTGGTATTCCCAAAGGACATTATAAATATAAAAAATAGAGCACATTTTACTATATTGTTAATTTAATTTGAAAAATACAATGAGAAAGTGAAAGCATATTTTTAGAAATCTCACGCATACTGAGGCATTAATTACAGCATCTTGGATAAGTCTACAAGCTTAATACACTAGGCTTTCTTGGCTAGTTAAACCCTTTCTTCTTGGCAGATGCCCTCAAGCTCCAACAGACCGAATGGTTAGTGTCAGTTAGCTGCCATTTCAGGTCTCTCCACAGATGTTTAATGGGTTTTAAGTTTGGAATTTGGTTTGGCCAATCAAGGATAGTCAGAGACTTGTCTTGAAGCTGCTCCAGTCTCATCTTGGCTGTATGCTCAAAGGTGCCTTGGGTCTCATGTGCTTTGGAGCAGGTTTTCTTCAGGGACCTCTCTGTATTTGGTTGCTTTCATTCTTCCTGATCTTACTGTGTCTTACTGTGTGACTGTGGATGAGAAGCACCCCCACAGCATGATGCTGCCACCATCATGCATTACCATTGGGATGTTATTAGCCAGGTGATAAACAATGCCTGATGTTAACCTAACACAGTGCTTGTTCTGCCCAAAGAGTTTAATTTTGTCTCATCAAACCACAGAATCTTTTTACTCATGCTCTCCTACAAAGTAGTTTAAAGAATGACTAGAGAGTCCTATGAATGCCATTTGGAAATCTCCAGGAAGGTTTTGGCTTCCATCTAACCACTCTGCTTTCATTAATAAAATGTTATCTAGTTTGTTTCTTCTTGTTTGCGTACTCAGTTTGGCTGAATGGATAACTCTAGAAGAAGTCCTGGTGGTTCCATACATCTGAAGGGTGTCAGATATTTGATCAAGCAACTGTATATATGTGTATTCATTTACACTATTGCACAAATGGGGAAGAACATGGTGAATAAGGGAGCAAAATTTTACCATTTGGATAATAAGTCTCCCCAGGTCTCCAGGATCTTCTCTGCACATTCTTTGGAAACATCACCGGACCCACTGAGTAATGGCTCATCATTATCTGGATACAGAGTGAGTTCACAAAATGAGAAGTGGGTTCATTATTACCCTTTTACGTTTTACATATTTGTTTTTTTTGTTCTATTCTACATTCACATTTTCCTTTGTTATATTTTATTCTAGGTATTTTGTTATTGTAATCTTTGCTCACCTGCTGTAACACAACAATTCATTATCTATACATTGTGTTTGGTCTCTTAATATAGCTGAAAAACAGCACAAACATCAATACTGTAGCATCTGTCTATTCACAACAGACATGGGGCAGTCAATGGGCATTTCTAAATTGTACAAAAAAGCCCATTGACTAAAAACTAACAGACACATAATTAGACAGAAAGTATTTTGAGGCTGTCTGCCCTTTATTCTTATTGCTACCTTTTACATTCTAATAAAAAATACAACACATACTGAATGAGGTAAATCCTGACCAAGGACACCCCAGAGGTTCAGCATTCCAGAGTAAAAGTAAACCATGATTTTTTTTTTTACATTATATTACCAGTTAAATGTCTGCTTTGAAGCTTTTAATGTGCCTTACATACTGAAGTATAGCCAATGGTTCAAAAATGTTTAAACTATGTTTAAATGGTTCTGCTTGGTTGTGAAGAACGCATTCGTATAGTTTATATAAAAAAGTCATACGCTTCGCAAAATCAGGAATGTGTTATTTAACAGCAAATTTGCAACTCTTCTCTATACACTGTATGTGCCTTTGATTAAAAAAATACAGTAAGAAATTATAAAAACAGTAAGAGAGCACCCAATCACCTTCCTCTTCATCATCTTCAGGAGGCGAAGGTACCATGGGACCAGATCCCGTGGGCAGAATGCCAGGACTGGCTGTGGTCTTTCGTTTCTCTCTCTCAGTCTCACTTTCCAAACTCACTACTTCATAAAGTGTGTCAGAAGCAGGGCTCTTACGCTCCTTACGCTCCATCTGAAGAGAGAAAAGATTAGATAAACAACAGAAGAAACTGTGAAGAGACCATCTTTGGATCTAGAGTTATTATAAGCTCACAGTGTATTAACAAACTGATTGCTTTACATCATTTCACAGATATCTTGTGTGATTCACAGTCAACACTGCAGTCATTTAATCACAGACAACTAACTGTAGCATGACTTTCCTTACCTGTCGTAGTTTAAGGTAGAAGGTCTCAGTGTAGCTGCGTTTGCTGAAGGGCCAGAACAGTCTGTCATTTGGGGAGCACACTCTGACCCTTGTCTCCAGCAAAAAACGAACCGGCTCCTCCACTTCAGTAATCACCAGGTCCACTGCTGTGGTCATGTACATGAATTTATCTAGAAAAACAAAGACCATCCCTATGAGTAATTCACATTGGTTCATTCAAGTCGGCTAATTCATGAAAACACTGTAGTTTGACTTATAGCGCACTACATGTAAGGTATCTCTACAGAGAAACAGAAAGATACTTCTAAGCCTCACGTTTGGCATAAAGATGGAACAATGATGGTGTCTCGGTCGACTGAAGTGATTGTCAACATTTCATTAATTTGCCTGCAATATTCATATGTTCATATGCATATATTGTATGCAACATTATTTTTAACAGACAGTTATTTAAAGAATAAGGTTAATCACATAACTGCATATTTCTTCTTTTTGTGACTTCACTTTTTATTTGATTGTTATACTTAATTCACTTGTTACCAGCAGCATGGTTGACTATTGTGTTTGAATTTTTTTTTATTCGTTTTTGAACAACACTGGTGGTCGAAATCAGCTAAAATCAGGTTCTGGATTTTTAGATGTTACACTGAGTAGATGAGATTCATTTTGGTTTTAGTCTTTTTATGGGATTGGTATACAACAAAAACACAGAAAATCACCAGTTATAAAATTTAGGGACAGTTCCGATGGCTGTTTACCGTAGCATTCATTTTACGAATAATTTGTACTTGAAAGTTTGAAATGAGAATTTATGCAACCACTGTAAAGTATGTTAAACACTTGGAAATGTGTCAAATACTGATGTGTAAATGTGAGTGAATAAATAACCAACTTTCCAATAAAATATAAATCAAGGAAAAAACAGTTGAAAATCACTGGTTCATTTGAACTGTTGACAGATTTCTGGCTGTTACCTTTGGGCGTTTCTTCATTCACAGCCTGGAACTGAGGCGTGTTGGGGTTCCAACTTCCTGTAATGATGTAAGACTTCCCGTCAGAGCTCTTTCCCATTGATTCCTGAAGGGGCACAAGATGGAGGAAGTTAGCAAGAACACAAACACAAGACAGCACAAACAGGCACACATGAAAATATATACCTACCAGGTCCAGCAAATGCATGTCACTGTTCTTTACATTCTTCCCTGGACTGAGCAGAAGACCAAAGCACCTGGAGAAAAGTGTACCACACATAAGCAAACAAACATATGGACACAGACAAACACAACACAAACAGGGATGCACAAGAGAAAGAACATTGAAATGAATTTGATTACATAAGAAAAAGGAGAAAAAAATGAAAGAACAAGAGTGGGAACCAGAGAGAGAACAATAAATCTCTCTATAGAGTAAAACCAGTTGAAACAATCACATATGTTCCTGCAAATAGCTTCCTTGACTGATCCCCTAACACAGTCCAGAACATTGAGAAAATTAAACACAGCTCTTCAATCCTCACAGTCTCTAGGTTCATTAAACAATAACAAAACTGAGAAAATGGAAGTCTGCAAAAAGGTGATGGAATGTTTAAATGTCAACAGCTTTATTAAACCGTGGAAAATGAGGAGCCTTAGAGACGGACTCACATCAATCACCATCTTATAACTGTGCCGGAACACTTAAAACCTGACAGGGGCCAACATACGGATGTAAAGATTTTGACCTGTGTGTGTTTATCAATTATGGCTGAGTGATTCCTTTCTTGTGAATGTCTGGAAGACACATTTTAACAGTAGCAAATGTGGGGATCTGTGACTGTGTGAGTGTATGTGTTTTATTTACCTCTCGATGGCCAGTTCCTTATTGGAGGTCTGCTGGACATAAATTACAATTTTCTTGTCCATTCCTGCACGTAACTTGAAGCTCTGCTTGTCCTTGTCTTTTGCTACAGCACTGAGTATGACAAAATAAGATAAAAATAAAGTTTTGACAAAATCCTATTTGCTGTGATTATGTAGTAAAATCTTGTAGCAGATAACTCAATGACAACATTCTGACATTTTTTTTAATTATATCTTTTAATATTTATAAAATACGACATCAAATTAAATCTACTTTTGTTTATTTCTGCTAAAACATAACTCATAATCCATTTATTGTAAAAACAAGCATAAGAGCCATTTTCAAACATGCTCAGCATTCAGAGGAAGATAAGAACCAGGTTTGAGACAAGAATAGTAATCAATGTTCTTCAAGCCCCTAGTGACACAAAATGTTGAGGAAATTCTGAACAGACTTAGGTAAAAGAGGTAAAAAGATTCTTTAGTGAAAAACGTCCATTAATCATTTTGAAATCTACTGTAAACATCTGGGACCTGTCACAATTTCAGGCAGGTTCCACAGTTTTTAGAGTCCAAATTTCAGCGTCATGGTTTAACACTGTTAAAAAGTAGTTCTCCAGCTACTGATAAACAAACTTGTTTATACCCTATCCAAGGAAAAAAATATCTATTTATATTTTACATGTCTTCATAAAAAGGACAAAAGAAAAACCGTTCACACACAAAATATACCGGCATGTAAGGGGCTTGCTTTTAAATTAGCAAACTAAAAATAACCAACCAAGTGCTAATGAGGAGAAAATACACCCAAGCTAAAAATAATCACTGGGAATTTTTTGTTCTTTTGTTTTTTCAACAATCTGAATATCTAGAGCAGTTTGCAAAAACATGGAAACCGCAAAGTGTGGCAGTAGGTTTAGGGGGCAATTACCTTTTCCACATAGGGCCAGGCAGGATTGGACAGCTTTAATGATGTCATTATTTAAAGACACCATTTTGAATTTACAAGAAGGGGGTAAATACTTCTTCATAGTGCTGTACATCCATTTTACACACTTATTATTATATATAGGATATAATTATCCTATACTCTACACACTGAAATACAGTGTCCCACCTGAAGGTACCCTTCCCATCATCCTCTCTGATCTCCAGACTGACAGTAAAGGTAAACAAGTCACTGTCAGGGGTGAGTGGAGCAGCCTGCTGAGATAACAGAAGTGCCTTCTTAGCTGACCGCCGAAACGCTGTGGCAAAGCTGTACAGTATCCTACTCACCTGTAGAGAGAGGGGTAACAACATTTTATAAAAAAACACAAAATCAAGGTATAACAATGGTAAAGCGTAATAACCCAGAAATACAATTTATTCAAGATAACTCAGAAACACAATCGAGAACAATACATTCCCACCAACCAAACAACATAAGTAACATTGCAGTGGTAAATTGTACAAAATGTTTCTCATACAACGTGAAGAAAAAAATACTGAACATCAATGATCATTTGATGTGTTTAAATCTGTGTAACTTACTTTGTTACTACAATTTTGTAGCAGTCACAAAGCGTTTTTGCTTAAAATGACACTATAACAAAAAGACAGAGACTGAATACACAGTATCACAAGACAAAATACTGTACTATGTTTTTGCTTCTGACACAACATTTAGCAGCTCCTGAAGCTGCAAGTCTTGTGGAACATAAGGTTGAGTGTTCTCCAAAAACATCAGCACCAGGCAAAACAATCGCCAAGTCATTAGTATTGATTAAAAACTCCATTAGGCCACTGCATTTGTTATTTTGTGATTTGGGACACAGAAAAGCTTACCTAATGACCTACTACTCTTGTGACTGCACACTCTCCAACCTATTAACCATTCTGAGTTTTAATCAACATACTGATTCATATTTGTCTGTGAATCTGGATGTTTCTATTAACAATAAACAGTTACTTCTACAGAGCACAGTCGAAAAGCGGCCAGCTAGAGACTGCCAAGTGTGGAAAACTGGGTGGCAGTGATTTATTCACATTCACTAAATGTGCTTTTGTGCTCACTCAGTTTAGATTTATGAGCTTTGCATTTAGTCGAGAAAAAGTATTTTATTTTATTTTTGATTACTAAGCAGACATGTGTGTGACAGTAAACACAGCTCTCCATGAACTAGAGGCCCACAGCACAGTGGTTTCGGGTCATCTCTAATTCTGGTAAACAGCAGAGCTGAGACTAAAAGATGATGTGGGTAAACTGCTGTTATCGATAAATAACAGCACTGCTGATTTTTTTTCAAGAGTATAAAGCGTCTTTTACACAAAGTCTTTGTTATGTTTCTGGCAAAGAAGAGCGATGTTAGGGGGTTGCAGGGGGGTGTTATTTATTCAGAGACAACACAAAACTCAATGTAAGAGATGAGCGATAAGCAGAGTTAGATGGGGGTCACCCCCTGTATTGATGAAATTGTAACATTTCACACAAAGGTACTGTTGTTCTCCGCTGTTTCAATCAATGCTTAAGTCAAAACTAACCAGTGTCAAATGTTTCAAAATTGTATATTTATTCTTTGGGTGCAATTGTAATGAGCTCTATCAGGATACTTCTGCAAAAATATCAAGTATGACATTTAATTTATGCTGGTATTAGGTGCGCCTCTTATGGTAAAGAAACACTGTGCCATGCTGTCTTTTCTTTTTTCATTGAAGGTGTCAATTTGCCCACCTAAGAAAAAAATAGAACTAAAAAATATCACCTGATTCCACAAAGGTGGTAAATAAATGTTTGTCTACTGGAAACAAGTAGAGCTGGTTAAGCTCATTTGCAAATGCTGTCTGAGGCGCTAGAGTTTTGTTCAAAGGTTCTGTCCGTGGTCATTTTTGTACTTTTATACAGGCTCGGGGGAAAAAAAATGAAATTAATCATGAAATGCAATTACATAAGACATAAGACAAAAACTGAAATTTACTTTTTCTAATTTTTTTAGAAAAAGTAATTTTTTTAACTCTGTCCAAGATATATACAGTATATAAATTTTTTTCCCACTTGGCAGAACTATTTTATGTGCCTGCTGACATGATGCCTAGAGACATTTTAACTGAGTTGAAGAGAATTTGTGTTTTCTAATTTAATTTGTTGTATTTCACTGACTTGCTTCAGTGAGTTTGACCTATTAAAGCCATATTGGTTTGAATCACAGAACACTTTATAAAATCTCTGGATGGGAGGAGCAAGTTTATTGGCACAAAAGAGGATGGTGGTTATGAGACCCAGCACGGTTTTTGCATCACCAGGAAACTGGGAATTGTTAGAAACTAGCCTTAGGGCCTGACTAGGAGGTCTGGCACAAAGGAAGCAGTGTACAACTGGGGAGGTGGTTTGCTTTATGTATGAACACTGCTTTTTCAAAATCTACAAAGCTGTTTAGAAAAACACAAAGTACTTATGTCTGAGGATTGAGTCATGGCAACTGGACTTCTTTCTTCCAAGTAGAGACGTTTCGTTCTGCATCCACAGAAC
>JAUYWH010000014.1:12103988-12126483 GCA_034779795.1 Ctenopoma multispine | reverse complement strand
AGGAGAGGAGAGGAGAGGAGAGGAGAGGAGAGGAGAGGAGAGGAGAGGAGAGGAGAGGAGAGGAGAGGAGAGGAGCTAAACCCGTCAAGGTCACACACAGGATGCTGGCTAGCATCTACATCTACTCTTCTCTTTATGGAGAGGCACACCCTAGTCACAAAATATTATTCTATGACAATGGGATCAAGGCACTTGCATGACTACACTGTTGGTAAATCAATATTTGCAAAGCGACTGCTAACTGCAGAACTGAACTGAACCACGCAGAGCATACTGTGTATCAGACATACTGCAGTTTGGTAGAATACGTATACAAACAGAAGCAGCTGACTGGCTGATGTAATATATCAGTTATGTTTTCACGGACAAGAGTTTTTCTTCAGTTGTTTAACCTGTGCATGCAACAATTATTCCTTGTCCACTACCCCATGCTACCAAAATAATACAATCAACTGTGGGAGAAGTGGAAGATCAAGTTATTCACTACAAACAAAAGCCTTTGACAACGTGTGGGAAGTGCAGACATCAACAATGACTTAAGGGCTTATTTCCTGTACACAGAGATCTAAGACCAAACAAAAGAAGAAGGTAGAGAACGTGGAAAAAGCAAAACAGGAAATGGTTAGCCTTATAGCTACAGTGTAGGAGTATATGTTTAAAAGATGGATGAGAACAAGTGATTGGGGCAGCCTGTTAACAATAGAAGCTTCATGAGTTTTGACCCCTGAAATGCAATTTTAACACTTTTAATGAATAAGTCAAAGATGAAATGAACATGCTGTGATGAGTGTAATACACTCTTACACTCTTAAGTTGTTACTCTGTTATTCTGCTGGTAGCCTGAAAATAACTATAGCTTTACAGTTGATGTAATTTATCTTACATAATTAGGACCAGACTGACTATTATCAGAACTGAAGATACTCCTAAGAATCAAGACGTATTGTAAGAAAAGATTTATATCCATGAGGTTCCCTGTATTCGCTGATTAATGTACATGTCAAGAGACCAGTGGGCTTGACTAGTTCAGCTCTGAAATCTTTCTTTAACCCCTTGTGCTTGTGTCCATACCTACACCCGACCAATCTTACCTTCAGTCCTGTCTTTTCGTCATCACTACCATTATTAGTGGAGGAGGGTGTCTCATCCCCCAGTCGGGACACAAGGACAAAGTCCTCACTGTTGAGAGTGGACACTGAGTCCGAAGACACGCTAATCTTCCCGACTGAGCCCTTGTCATCCATGGCTGCCGCTGTTAAACTCAGTCACGCTGCTCATGAATGGGAGACAGGAGGAGGAAGTGGAGGGAGATGATGTACAAAATCACCTAGAAAAAGAACAAAAAGAAAGAAAGAAAGAAAGAAAGAAAGCAGAAAAAAGACATGATGTGATGAAATCCATAAAAAAGCAAACTTGGCCATTTGTAAGCTAACCCTCTAAAAGTAGTAAAACTATTTCTTAAAGACTTTTAGAGGTCTATTGGACACCTAAAGAGGGAACAAGCAATAGGAGAAAATAGAGGGTGCAAAAACAAACTTTAAGCAAAAGCTCAGTTCAATTTAAAATTATTTGCAAAAGAGCAGGTCACAATGAAGAGGCAAATACAAGGCAAAGATCAGAACACAGAAAGATCTATAGATCATTTGGAACATTTTCACTTCTGATCTCAGCAAAATAAATGTCAGCAAAATAGCTTCATGGAATGCTATGGTGAAGTGTCATTTTTAAAAGGGAGCATGCTTATGAAAGTGAGGAATTAAGGAATCTACCAGCTTCCTACAACCACCAATCACCTGTTTGATGTCACTATTTTCGTCTACCACAGCATTAGATACATGCACCAGAAACATATTACAAAACATCTGTAGTTCACAACCTCTCTTGGTCTGCTACCACAACCACAGATACCTCTAAGCGGAGATCCTGTGGGAAATGTTTCTCATCATCTGCTCATCATTCACTCTGCCTTTCACCTCAGCTCCCTCCATCAATCTATCAATAAAATGTTAACATAATGTCATAGCTTGGCACAACACAAGTTCATTTAACAAACTCTTTACTCCATTTACAGAAAGCAGGTAGTATGGTAAGATTTTATTGTATTTATTGTAAGCAAAATAAGGTAAAACCTCTATCTTTACAGTCATTTTTTTTTATTAGTGCACAAGCCTATTGGACAAAGAAGGACAAAGTGGTACAACATCAGTGGATACAAGCACACAAAAAACACCACAAGACAGAAGACAAAAATAAGTAAATAAATACAAAAATAAATGTTATTATCATTAGTAATCAATATAGTTACTGAAATGAATTAATGAATATAGTTACAAGATACTTCCCGATCTTTCGCAATCATCTTTATCTGTTGTTGTGTCATGACACCGGGCCTTGTCCTAGGCCTTAAGACGGTGTTGATGCAGACCATCATGGAGGAGACTAATCCACCATGACTTGTTAGATTTTGTTTACCAATATAATGCATTACATTCAGCATGATCAGCCCAGGAGGACCCTGACGCATGAGGTAACAAATGGAGGTGCCACTGTGTATAACAGGAAGAACGGCACAACAAGATGTTTCTGGCAGAGGTTCAAGAAGAGACCATAATAAGCTATGTGTGGATGTTTTCCCCATCAACTCCTCCATTGTACTCCGTCCTCCTAAAGTGTCTTCTATTTTCTGAGTTCCTATGTCTCTCATCTCTTCTCCTATGCCTTGAGCCTCACCCATTTTCTCACAGATTTCAGGTGCCGTTTTATCTGCTTTGCTCTTTTGTCAAACCACTCTGCTTCTTATTTAAAGCAAGTCCAACAAAGGAAAGGTAAATGGAAAAAGGTCTACACCAGAAAGGTCAAAGCAGTTAATAATGTGCATTACTTAAGATAACATGGTTATACTGAGCCACAGGAAACCGCAGTATGAATAGCAACTGTGACTAAAAGGTTTACAGTACAACATCTCATGCCGCTATTATTAGGCTTCGAAACACAGACTGAGTAAAATACGGATAAGGGATAAGTTAGCTTTGCTCTCTATATTTTCAAAGCAAATGAAGGAAATGAGTAACTGTTATTTAGCTAAAAGAACTGGGTGTTGTATTTCACTTGTACTGCAAAACTGAATTTGAAAGACAAGGTCACAGACTACATTTATTTTGCCCGAGCTGACTGCAGCACAAATTACCAATAACCATAAAGCTATATGGACTAACAAGCTAACAAGTCATTGGAGGTCAGATAAACACAATGAAAATCATAATGATTATAATTAAAATCTGAATCTGAGAAGATTCTTTATGGATCAGATTTATGGATCCCACATATATACACAGGCTGTAATATGAACACAAATAACACACAAGCAAAGGCGAGTGTACACAAAAATGTGTAACACTTTGTATTTCACTAGCTCATAGCACCAACAGACCAATAATGGTTGCCTTGTCACGCCGCTTCCTCTCCAGCCTCAGCAACAGCTCTCTGCCTGCTCCTGACAAGCTACACTGTTCGTTATCAACCTTTCAGTGCCTTGGTACCCGTCCCAAAGACATCCAATACTGTGCCTCACAAAATTGGAATTTCCCTTCTAAATGATTAACAGGATACTACATTTCTTAAATAATATCACATTTATAGGATCAACTCTATTAAATATTTGCACTTCATATTCACTGTGCTTATTTTTGAGTACAGGACACCTCAGCAGTGGAATGTTTCCTAATTCCCTGTCACTATTTTATGAACCTTGTCTTTTTCTTTTTAATTCTTGCTTTATAAAACTTATATTTCTTTTCTATCTTCTGACTCATTTCCCCTTTTCTTTTGTAGTGTAAAGTAAGAGGGACCAGTACAGTACAGCACAGCACAGCACAGCACAGCACAGTATAGTATAGTATAGTATAGTTTAGAGAAAAGGAGAGGAGGAGAGCTAATTGACCTTAACACTGTACATCTGTACAGTTTCATTGTCATCATTTGTTCTGTTACTGTTACTTCAGACAGAATTTATTTTTGGTTGTCAGTTCAAGTATAATCAGACCTCGCACTTTTCTAAAAAAATATAAAAAGTATAATCATGAGGATGGTGTGAACTTTGCTGTATATTTTGGATTTAAATTGTCACCATGTATTATCTTACCGTGATATTCAGGTATTGATAATATCATGAGGAGTAATTATCATAATATATCATAAATACAATATGACATAGCCCTAATTTATATAAGTCACAAATGTTTCTTGGAGCAATTTCTAAACAACTGCAAATTCCAAGATCATCAGTTCAAACAATGGTAAGTACAAGGTATTGGGAGATGCAGCCTGAGAAGACCTTGCCAACTGCACACTTGCACAACTGGGAATGCTGTGGAATAGCGAAAGCAGGTTTCTGTTATAGGCTCTCACAAATGTGGGTAACATGCCTAAAAGTCAGGTCTGTGCGTGAAAACCAAAAATTTAAATGAATTCTGAGAATTCTGCCAAGAAGAGTTGTCAAATATCCAACCACAATTCTACCAGAAGCTTTCTGATGGCTACTAAAAACATCTGCTAAAGGTGAAACTTGATAAGTGAAATTCCACCAATTATTAGGTACTATATGTATATTTTAATTATTGATATAAATTTTATTTGTGTAATCTTATTGATCCTGTGTTGATTTTAGAAAACCCAACATTATTAAAATTATATGCATCAAAATTCTTTGGTGTTTCTTTAATTAAAGATTTATTTGATTCAAATCATTCTTATCCATCAAAAAAAAAGCATAGGCATAATTTCAGCTACAACTGTAGTTGATGGCTTCTAGTCTGTGACCTGCAATGCAGAATGCAGAGTGCAGTTTCATATTGGTACCAAATGAGTTACTGTACTGTCTTAGCTGTTTGTCACAGTTAAAAACAGAAGCTAAATATCTGACAATGACAATGTCAACCCTTGTCAATCCATGCGCAAAAACATGCACATTAGAAACCTTTTTTTCCCCTCTCTTCCACTCTCCAGCTGAACGGCTTGTTCTGGGTTGCCAGCTGGGCCCTGCATGCACCTCACAAAGGAGAGGAAGACACAGCCAGAGAGCATTCAAGCTTTCAACACGGTCCCTTTTGACTCGCTTCACAGCAGACAACGATAGCAGGGAGAAAGATACGAGAGAAAGAAAAAAGAATAACAGAAAAAGCCTGAACAAGGTGAGTTACAAGGTATGGTATGGAAAAGAAAAGGAACAAAAGAGGAACAGGTCATGACTTGTACAAATCAAGGAAATACACACGTACGCACACACACACACACACACACACACACACATATCTCTGCATATTTCTCACTTGATAGCATAACAACAACAACTCAATCCCACAGTGCAGACCTGCCTTTACCTTCTAAAATGAAGCACTGGCTGCAACAAACTCCTCCACTGTGCGACAGTGAGCTGCACAACTTGTGTAATTAATTTAGTAGTGCTTGATAAACAGAACTATGGCTCATAAAGGACACTTGACATCTGTTCATGTAAGTGAATATGTGCTCTAGCAATAATCACTTGTTAAGGGTGTTGAACAGTGCTTAATTAAATAATTTGCACTACTTTAATTACTCCAGCTCTTCATGTTCTTGACCCACTCTTTCGATTCTGCTTTCAGTGGTTCTGCTCTTCCTGTATTATTGCATTGCACTTGGGAGTACACCATCGAAGGTTCTCTGGAGAACAGGGCAAGTAGAGGACTAGCGTGGTGAATAAAAATGATATGAAAAAAATGATTGTGACAAAAATGTTTTCTATATTTGCCAATGAGCAGGCGAACACCGAACTGGTGGTCAAAATAAAAAAAACTACGCATCAATCACCAATATGGAGATATTTAGAATACAAGATAAGTGACACTGAGCAGAGAGAGGTACTCTGTAAAAAAATATATAATGGATACTTAATAATAAAAGCCCTGCCTACTACCCCTTTTCACCAAATCATGCAGACATAAAAATAATTAAATTAGTCAATGACTTTTCTTATGTCAATTATCAGTAGTGTGTTTTAAAGGGACGCTCAAAGACACACACACGGTGATCACAAGGCTCCACAGTGATTATGAACAGACTCTCAGTGATGTTCCCAAATACTTTAATATATTACCAGCTACAGTACATTTAGGTTAAAATTGACAGTTAACCCTCTAGCTTGAAACAACAGATTCAGCAGTTCAGACAGCGAGCTGAATCAGCATGTTACAAAGTGCTTTATTTTTTAGTAATAAAATGTATTTCCATGCTTTTGACCGCACAGAGTCTCCTATCATCTTATCCAGATCAAATGCAAGGAAACACTAATCCATTACAGCTGATGCGAGCCCCAGGCCATTCAGTCTCCACCAGTACCCCAAATAACAGGTGCATAAAAGGGAAACCACACAGGTCCAAATCCAGTTACAGACAGAGCCCACACAGGAAAGAAACAAGGTGACACTTAGAAACAAATATGTAATATCTCAACAGCAAAATTAGGCTTAATTAGCGTTAGCATATTTGCTCCTCTGGAAGGTACACTGATATAGTGCTAGAAAGCTCTGTACTAATACGACCATCTGTGGCAGCATCGTAACTTAAATATACAGTTGTGATTCATAACTTCATGACTCCCCTATTTAATTATGGATCGGTTGACACTTTCGGTCTCTTCGGTTGAGACTTTTCAAAAAAATCCCTACTTGTCATGTGACAATAACAGAACTTATACTAACTAAATGCTAATGAGTATATTAAATGTTCATCCTGACAGAGAACCTGACTAACAGCACATAACGTTCATTCAAAAAGTTAAGTTCCACCTTTAAACATTTTTTAAACAGGTATTGACTGTCAAGCTCAGATACAATAATATTTTTCTTCTTATTATTAAAATAATCTATTACCTGAGTTAAAGCAGCTTAAACCAATCTAATTATCAATGTTCTTTCAATTTGATTGCTTCGTCTATTGTAATTTAATGTGTGTCTTCATGCATATGGACAAGTAAGATGGTATTTACAGGGTATTACATATAAAACACAATGGTGGATGTGATGATCTGTATATTGTGAAGTATTATTCAGTAAGTACATTTGCTATAAGAACTAACTATAAACCACCCTTTAGCAGCCTGTACACACTTCATGTTAAAACAAGTTAAAGCTACTCCACAGTGGTTGTTCGCTGTCTAACAGATAGAGACAGAGATACACAGTAATTGGCTTTCAGATCTCGCTGGTCCAGCACTTAATATGGACACAAGCAAACCTGCTAAAGCTAGCCTTAATGTAGCATGTTAAGCATGACAGACTCCTCGATACATTTCAAAGCCTACAGATCTTTAACAGATAATTTAACCAAGGCTAAATAACGTAAATCAATAACACTGGGAGAGGCCACTGTAACTAGCTGTACTGTTGGTGTTAACTTAATGCCCCAGTTGGCCCTTTCCAGCCTACCTAACGTAAGCTAAGACAACGTTAGCTATCCATCACTTATCGATTCAAAGTGCGACAAAAATGTTGAAACACACACCGAACAAATAGCGAAGCTACTCTGTCAGCTTAAAGCCATCAGTGTATATCTCGATGCAAATCTGTTCGCAGTAGTTTGGTAAAGAAACTCGCTGACTGGCCCTCGGTTTTGAAAGCCTTGATACAGGCCATTACTTGATTTAGGTTAGCTAGATAGCTAACCCCCTGCTAGCCATGCTACCCTGACAGTCACAACCAACAAAAAGCTACATTTCTTCATAACCGAGGAGACAGCTGCATTTAACTATAATGGTAAAGACGTGTGCAAGTACAAAACAGCTTACCTTTATCCCCACTGTTGTATTTGTTCCAATGGTGGTTGGCACAACATTGCACTCTCCCAATATTATCAACAGCCAACAGCATCCAGCCGAGCTGTAAACACAAGCCCAACCAACAGCCGACATCCGCACTGCGCATGCGCCTGTCAGTGCCACTCGCTCTCGGTTTTGTAATGAAACGATGCTGTCTTTGGGTCCTCAGAACAAGCCCAGGTTAGACCGCAAGTCAAATTAGTTAAATCACTTAGTTAAGTCGGATAAGTCCGAAACTCGAGGCTCGACCATTGTCAAAACAAGTCTTAGTCCTTAGGGCCTAGTCAAGTCATCAGTCTTAAATATTACTCATACTGCCAATATTTCAATTGTCAGTTTGAACGTTTTTTCATTTGTATGGTGTGTTTGCTGTGCTTTTAAATTTTTGAGTCCTATGTGGATTTGTAGCAATTTATTTTATGATTTGTTTTCCAATCTTAACACTCTTCATTAAATCAAGTATATGATTCTTGAGAGTACATTTCTGGATGAAAATTAGTTCGGATTAAAAATTTAACAACTAACTCAAACCTACATAGATCCCCTTTTTTGTATTAATTTAGTGTAGATTGTAGCTACTAATTTTTATGTGGGTACCAAGAACAGATATTGAGTGGAGTAGTGAGGGGAGCCAGCTTTTGTTAATCTATATCCTTGAACCAGTCACTAAACCACATGTGAGAAACACACCCACTGTTTTCTCATTGTGCTGTGGTCTTCATGGCCCTTTTTGTGCATCCTGTTAGGGAAACAACAAACAAACTAACATACTGTAAATCAATTCTCCTCACTCCTTCTGAAGCAGGTCTTAACACAGTCACCGTCTCCCTGAGTCATGAGCAAAGGTGATCATGAAGAATAAAGTGGATGAGTGATGCTGCAGTCACTTTAGTTTTTATTAATACTGACATGATCTTTGTATCTGTGCTGACAAGAGGCAAGCCTTCATAGCAGCCATTGAAAGGCAAAAGAAGAAACTCACTGGTGATTATGAATCATTACAATTTTATCCAGTAATATCAGGCCTTCACCATTTAACACACGAGATTATTTGGTTGTGCCTCACGTTGTAATCTGACATATTATGACAAGAATCACAAAGAGACATTCTTTGTTGTTGGTTTATTGTAGCATGCAGTTTCATGTGCTGAGATCTTCCTTCTCATAAGTCTATCTCTCAGTGCAGCACAGAAGCAGTACGCTGCTCGGCCAAGCTTTCTGTAAGTCAGTGTAACACAGGTGAACAAGCCATTAAATGCACAGCAGAGTCAAACAATACTCAAACAGTTTCATCAACCATTAGTAACACACATTTCATCATCACCATAGATAAGACTTACTCCAGTCCTGCTTCACCATACAGTAAGTAAAAGGGAAACCTTTCACAATGTGATATTTCCAAGGAAATAAATGGAATACATAACAGTATTATTCATTATGGGGACATTTTAGATATGTCTGTCTCTTAAGGACTACTTTCCTCGTTCTGAAACATTACACAACTGCCCCAATGATTTAAACATTTAAATATATCTGATTATCACAGGTTGTATAAATGAGTGTCTATACTATAAGTCCATCTAATGATGGTGCCAGGCTGTATAAAATGACGGATGTGTACCATCTCTTAATAGTTCATTTACATTTCAATCGAACAATAGATTTGCAAATAAAATGTCTAATACAGACATGAATAGTCAGAAAACATCAGTTCATCTTATGTTTCACAATCAACAAACAGGCTTTTCCATATAATATAGAATAATGAGACACTTTCTTGTCTAATAAAAATGTTCAATATTTTGAGCAAACTCTCAAATTCAAAACAAAGAGGCAGACAGAATATCACAACAACCAAATGTGGTAATTACAATAATAGTAATAACAATATATTCTTTATTTAACAATAAGTTTCATGAGCAAACAAGTAAGATGCTGCAAGCAATCTTCAGCACTTGACGTGGCCACACAGTGGACATGTGCAGAACTGTTACAGCGCTGGGTGTGTTGTATCACAACTACAGAATCATCAATACTCCTCTGCCATCACAAGAGGGACTATATTGCATGCATGACACAGGATGTGGGGAGGATGGAGATGGCGGGGTGAAGGAAGGGGCATTGGGGGGCACCCATTGGCAGAGTGCACCTGCTGGTAGTGGTGGGATGGGAATTAGTACAGTGCAATTAGCAACTACAACAGTGCTCTACAGACACTTTGAAGGAAACAGGGAGTGTCACTCATAATTTAAATACTCACAATACTGTTTTATATACAGCAGTACCCAGCCCTTTCCCATGAGAGCAAGAATAGCAAAGCTAATACTGATACTGAGAGGCAAAAAGAAACACTGGCAAACAATAGAATTAGCATTAACACTTTAACCCACTAAAAGGATGAAAGGGTCATTTATCAGCAAGTGCTATTCAGTTAAATACCTCCACAGAATATTTAATGTTATGAATACAGAAAAAGCAAAAGTAGCTGAGCAACCTAAGTCTTCCCTGAGCAATTCAGACAAGGATCTAGCATCCTCTAATGGAACCAAAGTAGAACTACAAGAGAAGTATTGTCAGCTTGAGCCGTTCCTTCCTCACATACTTATCAGTTCACAAATATGAAAAGCTGTACGAAAATAGCAGGGGTTGATTGTACTGCACTGTATACAACATGGCACTTACATTACTTCAAAGGTGAAGTTGTAAACAGTAGCGAGCGACAGTAGAGAGCAGCTAAATCCCTGCACCAGCTCTTACTTATTAAAGTCCAGCGTTTCCATCAACCCTAACAAACATTTTTCAAAAGCACATTATCCCATCAACTGACACTAGATCATCCTCTACCCACTTCTCTCAGCAGTTGTGTGGAAGATAAGAGAGAAGCCCCCAAAATGTCATCGATCCAGCATTTCATTGCTTCTCGGGGAGTTTCTGTGATGTTACAGTAGCTAAGGTGACAGGGAATTTCAACGATACAAAGATTATTTAACGCTTCTCTTCACATTCTACACAAACCTTACAAGATATAGAATAGGTGTAAACAAGCTCAGTGGATTCTTCATTAGTTCATTACAAATCCTGTCAGTCTAAAATTGGTTAATGTTTTATTTTCATTAAGACTAAGACACATGATAAGATGCCTCATATCTCTTAAAGGGAGAGAGGCGAGGCTGGGTTGTATGAAAATCATCCTGCACAAAATTACAGTGAACCAGACAAAAGCGAATCTAATGTCCACAAAACAACGTTAAACCAGATGATCAGTTTAGTCTTTGTGAATTAACCTATAACAAACAAAGATCCTGATACAAAATACTCACACAAACAACTTCACAGAAGTTAGCAATGCAAAAAAACCCCAACAACAGCTAAAACTTTAAAAAAGTTAAACAAAGATAAACTGTAGCATGAAGAGAAAAAAACAGAACAAGAAGTGATGCCCCTCACATTTGTAGGCTTCAGTTTGAAACATCATACATGACCTCTGAATATTGTTTACACAGTACATATATGTCACTGGACTGGAAAGCGCATAAAAAGCCACAGGCTTACACAAATGTGTTTCCAGTGTTCAGTTTCTGAGATCACACTTAGGTGTAAGGTAACACCTCTGAAATAAGACAGGAGTCTGTCAGTGAGAATTGGACAAAAGTCACTGTCAAGCTTCATATTTCGTTTTATACACCAAGGAGCAAAAGGCCACTGTAGCAAATGTTTGTGCCTGTGTAGATGGTGTGAATGAAAACATGTACCCTGTGTGACTGCAAGACTGTTCCTGGATTACAGTCTGCAGGGTTAAATGCCAGTAACTACAGGCACACAGAATTTAAATATGTTTGTTGTTTGTAGGAAACTTCCAAATAAATGTCATCTGCAGCTCAATATACACTTACTGTAAGAAAATGATCTGCTATGTATGAAACATATTCTGAATGCAAAAACATACACGTTTACTTTGTTGTTACCCCTCATTTCCACCACTGATCAACCACCATTTATAAATTTAGTGTATGACTGTGTCCTTGTGCTCTGTGATCTCGTGACAGTCAAGAGAATTCAGAGGTCACCATTATAAAAACATCATATGACTGAAATGAGAAAGGCTTGTTTTACTATCAACATAGCAAATACCTCTGTTTTGTCATTTTAGTGCTCTACCCATTTTTGCTGTCAGTTTTCTAGCATATATCTCATCATTTTCAGGAAATACTATTGAATTATGGAACCACAATAAAGGCTATTGGCCGCTTAAATGGAAAAAGGCCTTAACTTGTAAAGAGAAAGACGTGAAATACAACTGTCAGATATCCGTAAGGTGGCAAATAGTTTCAAAAGGTGATAGATAAAGCCACTGAAAATTACTATGTGTGGGGCTCTTCTATAAAAGGAAACACATTTTTTCCAAGGCACAAGCTGTAGAGCGAATACATGCGCTAAATTATATTAATTACACTATAAATAAGTGGGTGATTTACTACAGCAAATTGCTTGTTATCAATTTCCACAGCTAATTTAGGTTGAGTATACGGAAAAATTAAGATTGTGTTAGTGGAAAAAGTGGCATTACTGAAGAGAACTTGCATTGTCACCTACTTTAAAGACTGACACACTATGTGTCTTTCTCCGCTGTTGACGATGTGACATCTCCAGCCTTTTTTACAAATTAAACCAGAATTTAAACTGCAAACATGGACAAGTTTACTTCTGCTAGGAAAATGTACCTTACGAGGCATTAACAGTTATATGAATAACTATTTGAGAAGCTATCCACTGACGAAAATGACCACTTTATAGGGCAACGTGTTTTCTCTTGCCCTATGCAGTGTGACACCACTCAGACTGTTGAACCCCTGTCAAGTTTAATTTAGGCAAGTGATTGGCAAATGTGAAGGCTGGAATTAAATGGTCTTCCCTTGAACCGGGATCTGGTTGTGGATTAGCAACTCAGCTCTAGTTGTTGCATGTCAGTGCATGACTTTGTGTCTTCTTAGCTTCCATTGAGTAGCATCTCTGTCCCGGGTGTGTCAGGACAGGCTCGCGTGGAAGTGTCCCCTAGTCGCGGGGGTCCAGTTCGCAGCACAAGCTTTCCGACACCCAGACCTCCTGAGACCAACCCTCCCGGAGACAGAGACTTCCTGGGAGACAGAGAAGAAGGAAGAAAAGAATGGAAAGGATGTAAGAAGGGAAGAAAAAGAGTAAGAAGAAAGTATGTTCAAAGCTTCTGTGCTGTCTGCTCATCGTGTTAATCTCATGAGGATCAACATCTCAAAAAAATGACTCAAGCTGAGCACTGTGAAACACCAGTAACCACGCTAATTCACCTGAAAGCCATCTTTTTCAGTAGGTGAGCATCCATTTTTTCTGATGAAGCACCCTCTGTTTGGGGGTGCTCCTCCACTGGGGTGGAGAGGAGAGGAGAGGAGCAGGGTGGTGGGAGGATGTGAGAAGCATCCTGAGACTGAGGGGTTGCCAAGTCTAATGACTCCTGGGTGGCAGAAATAATAATAAAAAAAAGAAAAATGGTAAATATGGTTTATTCTAATTCCACACCTGCAGTAAAACAGACAAAATGTTCACATCTTCCATCTGGATAAATCTAACTGGAAGCCTCAAAACATTCCTGAAGGAATTATCAAGCACCAACACTGTAGGCATGTCTCTTAACAATATATGATCCACCACTCTGGTCTGATTATGTATGCTTTGACACCAACCTGAGACTTGAGCTCCTGGTGGTCTGAATCCTCTAAGTCGAGAGCACACAATTCAAGCTCAATGTCTTGGTCAGGATCTGGTTCACTCTCTGCCCGGTCCCTGCAGTAGGCATTCTGATGGGCTTGAAGATCAGAAACTATTTTCTCTCCGCTGCTTATTGAAGTTCGACGGCCATGAAGCTCTGACGCACATAGCTGTTCACTAAAACATATAAAGACACAAAGAGCCACAACAGAAATGACAGTGAATAAAGGAGCACATTGTTTCAGTATCCTTGGTGTCAACAGACAGCCAATAATACAATTAAAACTAAAATAGTAGCTCATCAAAACATAAGACGAATGGATAAAAAACTAAACAAATGTCTACCTCTCTAAGAAACTGGAGTGGCTGGAAGAGTCTGATCCTCTGGAGCTCCACCTGTAGTCACCGTGTTCTAAGTGGGGATTGTAATCTGTGAGAGAAAAACGAACAATCACCCTTACAAAATTTGTACAAAAACTATAACATGGTTATAACACCAAAGATCAAATGTGACTAAATAAAAAAAAAAGGAATCACTTTATTTCATCTATCCTTGCCTTTAAAGTTGATGGGGGTGGTGCTGGCACCGCTCTGGCAGGCAGTGGCTTGGACCGGGTCTGTGGTGTGATAACCCGTGCGTGATGCCCTGGAAATGGCACCCCACTTAGAGATAATGGGCCCCTCACTAAAGGGAATGATTGGATCCTCATCTTTCAAGCGCCGGTAGTGATCCAACGAATGCAGCCATCGCTTCCCAACACCAGCACTGCTAATGCCACCACCTCCATTACTGTCCAGCTCCTTCATCAGAAAAACACGGATGCTGTTAGAAAGACAGCCCACACACTCATACCAACATGACTCCCACAGACACTGATACTGAATCGGAAAAATGAAATGTCTTTAGAAGTATGTCTGCGCCTGCCTTTGGGCGTGGGAAGAGTCTCACCGAGTGCTCTGAGCAGGAGTGAGCTGAAGAGCGTGTGAGTGTTTCAGGCTCAAAGGGGCTGAGGCAGGGACCAATGGTACCACAGGACCATGGAGAATAGTGTGCTAAATTTTCCTCGCCACTGAACCTGCACCCCATGCACTGACCTCCACTGCTCTCCACATGCTGAAAAACAGATAGACATTTGAAATTGAAAGTGAAACACATTACCTCTTCTTCTTTAATGTGCGAGAGACTTGATAAATCTAGATTAACCTGCTCAAAGGTCACAGGGATTGTGTGGATTTGTAGATTTTCTTGACCTTGGGGGCACCTGAGCACCATAGTTACAACCTTTGCTAGTTTCAGGAAATCATTTGTTTTGAAGAGAGTATTTCTGGAAAGCAGTGTATAAGCAGTAGGATAATACACTCTCTTAATTGCAGCTATGTAATATTCATAACTATACAACGGCAGTTGACAGGTGTACGTTTTAGGAGGGTTCATACACTTCATTTAAGAGCCTTGGTTGCTCACTAATTTGAATTTATGCTCTCATTGTTGGTGCTGACTTAATGCCACACTGCTCTCCCATCCTTTTAGCAAGGAAAGGATATCATTAAGTAGAAAGAACTGGTCTTTTTGCAGACAGTCTTATTTGTTTATACTTTTCATGCAAATGGGTAAACAAACACTTAAAGACTGTTTTTTTTAATAAGAGCTGCATTTTAAAGTGGATGTCTTCAGAAAAACATATCTGATGTGATCTAAACAATTTTACTCAGCTGATTGTCTGAGTCACCGCTTGTTAAACTTTCTCTTCTTACTTCCTCTTATTATCTGTCTCCCTCTCTCTCTCTCTCTCTCTCTCTCTCTCTCTCTCTCTCTCTCTCTCACACTCTCTCACACACACACCTACACATGCACACACGCCACAATTGTACATTGCTATGATATCTTCCTCCACAGTTGCTAAGCAACTATCTCCCACCTAAATAGTATTGGACACAGCAGAAATGCAAGCTTTTGGGACAGGAATTAAATGGAACGTATTTTAAAAATGGTAAAATGCACAAGCAATTCATGACTCTCATATTCAAGTCACAGGTCAGTGACGGCCCTGATGATATTTAAATTTAAGAGTCATTCTTTTAAATGCTCTGTGAGTTTGTTTGTTTACATATGCTGTCGCCCTTATTTGCTTCCTACCTCAGATCCAAAGTCGACGGTGAAGATGGGGGAGGACTGGGAGGGCCTGTTGGTGTTGTGATGGTGGTGATGATGAGCCCACTGTTCCTGCTTCCTTCTGAAAAGATCCTCATAGCCCAGAGGAACACGGCCATAATCCTGATGAAGTGAAGAAGTTTGAGGAAGAGATTTTGGCATAATTACAATAATAATATATTTATAACAAGATAATTAAGTAATAATGCATTGTGTAGCCACAAATGAAAACTGATAAATACAATTCTGAATCAAATCACGCTGCTGGAATTAAAAATTCAGGTGTATCTGAAAAAATAACCAGGTTTGTTTTCTTTTCAGCTATTCAGCAGTTTATAATGTTAGAGCCAATGTCAACATTGGTCATTTTTGAAGAGGGGTATTAGCTTGCCTAATAATTTTTTTTATTCCTGCGTTGCCTTGCCACTTAAAATGTATAAACTGTGTCCCTCATTACAAATTTGTATCACAGACTATGAGCCCCCACACATAGAATTGTTGGTAAAATACACTGTAGCGTTGCAGTAGTCATACTGGTACTGTTATACGATGATGTGAAAAGGAGAGCAGTGAGTGGGGGAGGTAGAGACATATTTGGTTGAGAAGTGGGAGGACTAAAGAGGAGGTTGAAGCAACATACTGCAGCTCTGTAGCTGGCAGGGAAGGTAGAGGTGAGATGATAGGTGGGTGTTAAAAGAGAAATTGAAGGAAAGAAAATGTTGCTGAAAAGAGCGCAGCAATAAATCTGTTCATTGAAACATGAGGTGGATGCTATCCAAGAAATGTTTCATGAGGAAAAGGGATCATCAATCATAAAGAAAAGAAAAACAGAAAGAAAATCTTTTTATCTTTACCCTCAACAGAAATCATTATTTTTAATTAATGTAATGCCCGGATTATCACTCTTATGGTGTGTCCACCTCAGTGGGTGACTTCCCACTTTATTCTTTCACCCAAACAAGTGGGAGAAGCTAGAGCATGTTTGTACAGTTTTAAAACAAATATCTATCCAAATCAAACAGTAATGTGGAAGCTTGACTAGGTAACTTCACCTACCCTGTGTAGTCCTGGACGGTGTTCAGCTCCAGAACAGTAGTTGCTATCTAGAGAGTTAAATCTCTCCCTGAGTGGAGGCTGGTAGACAGAGGAATGTAGCACCTCTGGAGGCAGTGAGTTACTCCTGGCATCCTCTCTGTGGTACAGCTGTAATAATGAACATCATCATCATCAAAAACATTTCAGAAAGAGCAGATTAGATAGTCACAAGATAGTTAACTGAAGGCTCACCTGAGGTCTCCATACTCTCCTGCTGTCATAGAGGGGAGCGTAAACCCCATGAGCAGGAGCCAGAGGCCCATACTGGGGCTGCCCTGGGTGGGGATGGAAGGTAGGGGGACCCATTCGATCTCTAGGCGGGTGTGATGGGTACCCTGAGGATGAGGAGGAAGGCGGGTGTGGATTTTGAGGATCACTGGGGTAGGAAGGTGCTGTTGGACCAATGGAGGGCTGTAGAGAGGTTTCAGGGACGTTGGATGATCGGAGGAAGTGAGCCATGCAGGGTTTGTGAGAAGTGTGAAGAGTAGATGGGTAGTAGGAACCTGCTGGAGAGGAAAAGGAAAGAAAAGATGGTAAGAAAACAGCAACTCCTTTTCACTTTCACAACACAAATCATTTTTTAAAAACGGACTCACATGTTGCTTGATAATGGGCTGTGTCATAAGCAGAGTGGTGCTCCTGATAGTACAGCTCTGACGCCTGAGAAGGATGGGTTGCACGCAGCATGTACTGACCATGTTTGTGTATCAGAGCACCACTATCACTCCTCCCAAGTGTGGTCAAGGGAGACGATGCTGAAGAATGGCTCACCGGAGTCCTGGGAGGAGAAATGGACTTTCTAATGGAAAGAATGAGAGCATAAATAGAAAGAATGAGCATATGAAGGTACCATGGGCTGTGTTCAGTATATCCACTGTAATAATATTTATGTACAGCACTCTTTTTATTTTTAATTTTGTATGCACTAATACATGCAACATCAGGCTGGTCACATGGTTAAATGCCAACCACTTAAGATGTAAAAGAAGATGAATAATCTTACTGTTCTGTTAAACACTGCATTGTTCTGTTGGTGCCAGATAACCCTTTCGGCCCGTTAGCCCCATTGGATCCGTTTGGGACCGCTCTCTTCATGTCCTCCATCATGTCAGACCCTCTTGAGATAAGCTGGGGGTGGCTCAGGCTGGGAACTCCCTCTGTCAGGCTGGTTGAGTTCTCACCCGTACCTTTGAGCCCCTGTCCAACTCCTGCAGACAAATCTGTATGGATGTTGCCCTCCATAGTGAGAGTTTTACTCAAAACCCCAGGTGCTAAAGGAAATGCACGACCCACACTGCTGCTCTTCTTGTTTCTCAGTCTAAATCTGTACAGAGAAGGAAGCACAACAGTAAGGTTCAATACAATGGGGAACGATTTGCATTGAACACAGTACAGTATATGTGTGCATGTATTCACATGTGTATCCTAGGTATTGTAATAACAGGTCACAGTGGACCACTTCTTAATAAATATATGATTAGTAAAATGCATTTCAAGTAAATATGGGGAGCTGGTAGAGGTCGTTAGACATATATACCTATTTTTTTGTTAGCATAGGCTATATATAGTTAATTAGTGTAATTTAGCTTTTATATTAGGTAACAGTTCTCACCCCAACCAGTCGAGGCAGATGGCCGCCCACCCTGAACCTGGTTCTGCTAGAGATTTCTTCCCTTTAAAGGGAGTTTTTCCTCACTGTCACCTAAAGTGGGACTGTTGGGGTTTTATTGCATAACTCTGTATCTATAGTTATATAGTGTTATATAGTTTGTTGTGATTTGGTGTTGGACAAATAAACTCAAGCGAACTCAGTTGAAGAACAAAGCAAGTCATTTGACTGGATAAAACTAACTGACAGAGAAAGGGGGTCTTCCTGAGCATAAGTGGTGAGTGGTGACTTACTTCTCCAGCTCATCCTGTGTATGTGCAAATGTGCAGTTGGTTCCTCGGGGACAGCCTCCCTGCTGACGAAGGTCTCGGCACATGCTGGTCTTATACTTGCTGTTGGCCTGTGGCTACAAAATGCACATATGCAATACAATCCATATTATGTGATTAAATTATATTGATAAATCATCCCCATTCTAACACATTTATGTAAACAGGGTGGCCAAAACATTAGAAACATTTGTTAATATAATGCACTCCAGTAACTCCACCACCCACTTTGAACTTAATAATAAACATACAGTAGAATTATCTTGTGTACCTTAAAAAGAGGTCAACAGTGTCTACTATAATTGTTATAATCCCATCCTAATACACCAGCGTACCTGTGGAGTATCGTGGCTCTTCTTACTAAAGTTCTGTATAAATTCCACCAGTCCATGAACCACCAATTTTACAGCCAGCAGCACATTTTCCAGCTCCTCCCATGATGGTGCTGAGGCATCTGCAGACAGATCATCAGCAGTAAAAAATTAACAAACAGAAAACATTAGGACAGGATGAGGTATTCTCACTATCTCCATCGTACAGAGCGCTAACTATAGATGACAACAAAAGAAGGGAAATCCAAGTATTTGATGAGCTTATCTGTATGAACAAAGGATAATACATTTTAATTTAGACTCTCAGAAAGGCTGTGCTAAATGCTATGGTATGAAAGATAACATGCTCAGAAATATCATCTGTGTTGATTTTTAACAGACCATGTTCACCATCATAGTTTAGTAGCATGAGAGCACGCTAAAATTTGCTAATAAGCACAAAGGTTAGACAAGGTTGTTAAAAGTTGTTGTTAATGTCAAAATATGTTTATGATGAAAAGGGACCAAATTTCAATATAATCCAGCAAATAGGTGGAGAAATTACATTTATTACCTGATGATGGTGCTACATAAACCCAATAGAAGAATATATAGTAAACATTTCAATCAAATGTCATGACAATCAATTTAATACAGCCATTATTCCGATCTCTAGAGCTACGCCACTATTTGCTCTGCTAAAAACTATACTTTAACTTAGCATTTGTCCTGTCTTGAAATTGAGTTTCTAAACAAGCCAATACAAGACACTATGACTAATTATGTCTTTTTGTGAGTTCATACATTATAATAATTACATTAATTGTCATAATATTTTACAACTAAAACATCAAATACCTTGTTTAACCACTGTGCTTAAATGTTCAGTAATTTTAACCTTCTGCTTTTGGTATGAAGCAAGGTTTTTTGCCTCACTTCTTAATCTGTTTCATCCTTGTTGAACTGCACAAACTATTTATTCTGAGAAGTGTTAATCATTCAGATTTATCAGTCAACTGAATGTGATTAACTTTGAGGTACCTGGATTGTGGTCTATGTTGGCAAGTAGCTCTAGGTGCTGTCTAAGGCTTGCAAGGTTGGCAGGGTCTCCTGTCCTCTGCAGAACTATTGTCAGCTCCTGAACGCTCTTTGCAAACGACTCTGGAGACTGCAACTGGAGCACAAGACAGAAGATGAGAGTCAGTTATGAACTCACCAATAGGAATTTAAAAATGCTGATGACAGGTGTTTCAATGGTACACGACCAATCATTACAATGAATACCTGATTTAAACTCAACCATCTGGTTATTCATGTTGCTTACCTTGACCCAAGCGAGCGCAGACTTAACTTAACCATATACTGTAAAGCATTCTGGTACCTTGTCAATGATGGACTGCATATGTGACTTGTGGACCAGATCTCCATACAACAGCGATGACCATTGCTCGGGTGAGATTCTTAGGCCAGCCTCCATGGCGATGTGGACAATCTGAGCATCATGCTCTCTCCTAAGAGCCTCGTATGTACGAAACTCTTCCTTCAGCTGCATCAGTGAGGAGTCCTCATCACGCTTGGTCACCTGAGAGAAAGGAGACAACAAGGAGAGAGGGTGAATTGAGAGACAGGAGAGTGAGAAGAAGGAAAAAGGTATGAACTTCTTAAAATATGCTATAGACCTTGTTTGGAACTATTATGTTTGAATTATTTTATATATATATTATATATAATTATTTACTGAACAGTTAGTTTATCTGCATGTGGCGTCTTCAGACTAATAAACTCAAATTCAGATCAGACAAAGGGGTTACCCCCTTCTCAGAATCTGCCCTATGAGTAATCATCATAAGACACCAACACAGTTAGCACCAGCTATCATTTACAAATCTGGCGAGCTCAAAAATCTAAATTACAACAGATTTACTCTTTAACCAAGCATAGAAAAACACAAGCATGGTGTTTTTATCTATCTTTCTCTGTATGTCTGTGCTATCTGTCACTGTCCAGCGAGGCAAGGCAACAAGTGTAAATATAGACCGCTGTTATATCACAAGCAGATAGTTGGCATATCTGCCCTACCAGCGATGTCTGTCATCAGATAACAGCTACAAAAATACTCATACACAAAATATATACAGATACATATATATATATATTGGAGAATTATCAACAATTGAAAAGTCACTCAAACACTTTGACTTACTTCAAGATAAGACATAAAAACCATCATTATGTAGCAGCATCTCTATGGTAAAGGATGGTGGTAAGTGAGGATCTATTTAAACACTCTTCAGTTAATCAGGTCATTTATTATGGCTTGGGTTCTTGGGACAGCAGAATACTGAGGCTCTTTTGTTCAGTTTGACACAGACTACATTCAAAGAGCAGTGCTTAGCTTCTTATTTTTTAAACCAAGCCATTAATAGCACTCACATGTTTATCTGGTACATGCACATATATTTGTAGTTTTGTGTAGCTATGTGTGTATGCTTAATCATATCCCCTGTACAGTACCTTAAAGCAGGAGGCTCTGTAGAGCAACTGCACCACATGGCCTATGCTGGTTTTGGAGGCCTGGGGGAACCGAGCCTCGAGTTTCTGGACTACAAACAAAACCAACACCTTCCTGGATAGAGCTGAGCCATCCTCAAGAGCCAGTAAAACCAGCTTCAGTGCATCTTCTTGCATAGCTGATAAGGAAGAGTTGGAGTGGTAAAGCAAATGGGAATGGTAGGAGGACACAAGAAAGAGAATCAGAGAATGCGAAGGGGACATGAGGATAGAATCAGATAGAAATATTCAGCTCAAACAAATTCAGTCACAGATGAACATCCATATGCATGCTAATGCTACAAGCAATGCAAATTTTAATGTTCTCCAATGATCAAACAAAGGTCAAACAACAAACTTGTCTATTTCTTAGAACCAGGTGTCCTCAGATTTTTAAATGAACTCGTTCTGTTATCATGATGAGAAACAGTTTCCCAGTCAGAATCTGCCCTATGAGTAATCATCACAGGACACAAGCACCGGCAGACGGTTTGATGAGGCTATCTAAACTGGTCCTTAGCAATTTATACAATTCAAAAAGAAACGGTTGGAACCAATGAGCCCAGTCAACTAAAAGAAGACCAATCCCTTCAACATTACATTCCCAACAGTAGTTATGACTCTTTCAGGTGTTTAAATCTACTCAATTTTGATACGAGTATTTTATAAAGACTAAACAATATCAGGAATAGGCTTCAAAAATGATTCTGTATGCAAGAAAGCAATAAAAACTAGAAAGTTCCTGGGGAAACTTTGAAGGTGCCTGCCACCTTGCGCCTGGGAACCTTAAACGCATCACGCCAATGAGAAAGCAGGATTTATTGAGCAGAGTCTTTTTGATGTAATTTCTGTCTGATA
>JAUYWH010000014.1:12089075-12103888 GCA_034779795.1 Ctenopoma multispine | reverse complement strand
GAGCCAGTTGGTTTGATGTATAACATGTGTGGTAGATATCCACAGTCTGTGCTGTGAGAATCTCGTGTTTGGTTTTGGCGAGTTACGTTGCCATGGTAACTCAAAATGCTATTTGACCACAACAGGGGACATGTCATGATTGAGCCGGTCGATTTGATGTATAACATGTGTGGTTGGAATCCACAGTCTGTCCTGTGGGAATCTTGTTTCTTCGCCATGCTATGCATTGCCTCCTATTCATTTTCAATGGCAGGTACCAATAAAGAAGCCAGTTTAGCGGTGGATAATAATATGTGCCTCCATTGAAAATGAATAGGAGGCAATGCATAGCATGGCGAAGGCCATGCAATGCATTGCATATTGCATGCATTCACCCCTATGTGAGGTTAACTTAGATCTACATTATGAAACAATGACATCGGTTGAATTGGCCAGCAACATTTATATCACTCATGTGTATACTGTTAGTCATGTACACTCACCAGGACCCAGGAACTGGCAACCACGTGCCCTCACCGCTGCCCAGAGGTTGGCTGATAGCTGCTGGGGATTCTGGTGCTGCAGGATGAGCTCAGTTACTGTCCGTTCACCCAGCGACCGGCCTGCTCGCACTGCCCGCACACGGCCCTCCTCCTCCACCAGCTGGCAGTTCACCAACGTCACCAGCTTCCGCTGCATGGGTCGACTGAGCACGCTCGAACTCAGGTTTGTTACACCTACAACAGATGATATCTCATTGGTAAAGCAGTGTAAGGACTTCATCACAGTGAGAACATTTAATTTAGTTAAAGTTAAAGTTAAAGTGCTCATGTAATGACATGTCTCAATTTATCGCAGTACAATAAAAAACTGAAAGAAACTCCGTGAACAAACTAAACTCCATTGTCTAGAAAAACACTAGAAAACACAGAAACTTTAAGGTGTCATGACAAGTGTGAGAAGCATTAATGCCAAATTACAAAGACAGCTCAACTGCAACCCTCACACACTGAAGAAGACTCTCTGTTTCACAAATGTCTCTACAAACATACCACCAAAAGCACACATTCATTACTGAACACCAGTTTTTGGACATGCACATGATACCTTTTGCTCCGCTGATAGGTTTTAGGTAGAGAGCCAGCTCTTCCACACACACCCGGCAGACCTCATAGTGCTCAACCTCTGCCGCACTGCTCAGGCTCACCGGCTGCGCATCTGGGACCTATGACACACACCACAATGCACATAAATGCATGAGATATACACACACAGAACAAGGACAATGTTTGCTCACTGTCTCAACAGTGTCATCATCACTTGTATAAGCATTTTCTTCTTTCTTCCTAACTCACCTGAGTTCCAACCAGCTGCAGCAGGGCGCAGTTGACTGGCAGCAGGTCAATATCTGTGCTGATTGGCGTCTGATCAAAGGGGCAGGCCTTGCGGTGCAGTTTGTGAAGGCAGGTCTTACACACTGTGTGGGAGCAGCCCAGACTGATGGGCTGGTGGCTGCTGCTGTCAAACTCATTGTAGCAGATTGGACAGGACAGGAACTCTGTCCACTGGGCCGCCTGCACTGGCATGCTGCCACCACACCACTGAAGGAGGTGTCGCCAAGCTCAGTGGGAATGCATGTCAACGAGCCCCTACAACAGCTCCTGCTCGCCAGTGCCGACACTGATTGTAAAGGGAAGGACAGCACAATGATGTACATTATTCATTTTTGTTAAACTTCATTTTAACTGCCCCCATTTGACGCTGAAATATTAGTGATATCTAAACATTTGGCTTATAACAAATGGTTTATAACTTATGTTAATGTACATGAAAACAGCTAAAAGGTTTTTTATGAAAAAATGAAGCACCTATAACTATTTGAACAAATAATTATTATATGTGATACATTTATTATTTAAAACAGATATTTATTATCATGACATTCAACGAATCAGTTTCTAGTCTAGTTGTTTCAGCACAAAAACTACTTTGGCACTTATGATATTATTACTCTTTCAGCTGTGTGAAGTGAAATAAACATTTAACTAAATACACAGGCAGTTTCTAACCTCTCCTGCTGTAAAAGTCACTGATTTATTTAATCTCACAAAGGCCAATAAAAGCTTTGCCTTCTCTCTTAAAAGAAGTAGCTGCCAACACTTTCCTTATAAGACAGCTCATAAAGACATAACTATGAACACAATTTGTACAGTATTAGACAAAGTTCAAGCATCTATTTTAGTCATGTCATTAGAAACACACTGTAAGCAGCATCATAAAAGATTAAATTATTTTGTTAAATTGGCAAATCAACTTAATTTAGCTGGTTAACTTCTTCAAAAGCAAAAGGCCAAGCCAATAAGATGCCACAATATTAAGTTTACTGGGAAACAAAATAATCTAATAAGACAATATTCATAATAATAAACAGCAGAATTTTTTTTTAAATGTTTGTTGTTTTCTAAAACAACTGATCAAAATGTGAGATTACATGTCTTAGAGAAACAAAAAACAGATGCAGAATCATCTTCCCCTTGTCCTTTCAAAACAAACCTCCATTTTCTCTTTTGTTATGATTGATTAATAATAAAAATTACATAGGAATGATTTCAACAACACCATTAGTGCAATGTATCACATGAGTTCTGAGTTAATTTCTGTTTTATTTTGAATGAGCTCTTTCTCAATTCTAGTCACTTTTACTCAAATATTCCACTTTGTGCTTTGCATACCAGGAAATAAGCCTTGTCTGACATAACATTACAGCACAGTTGGGTGTTTTTGCTTTTTCTACATCCTCCTCTGTGTTATTTGATGTCTCATCCCACCAGCCAAAAGCAAAACCTTACATAAATACAAAAACTTCTGATTCCATGATGCAAAGTGAACACAGATTGCAGACAGTCAGCACCTGCTGCATTTAGAGTTTCTCTTACAGCTGTTCAGTTCAACAAAAATAACAGCTGGATCCCACACAGAGCAGCTGTTATAAAGAATATCTATTCATATGGGTTTGGAAATACAGTAAAACAAAATACACATGCACATTCTTGTCTTTTTACTGTTGTGAGGGACCCCCATGCTTAACCATCAACTAAATGCCTGACTCAACTCCAACTTTAACATAATTTAACCCTATGAAATTATGAAATTGGTTAAGGCATGTGTGTATGAATCTCCATTACATGTGCACAAAATGAGAGCTACAACAAAATGTATAGATGTATTTTTATTTGTCTGTAACACTGCGTGCTCATGAAGCCTGATAATTGAACAAGCACTTTGATAAAGTAATAATAAACTTTAAAATATGTAATACGTCTTCGCTCACAAAGTTAAACTGAAAGAGAACGCGCATTACGCACGACACGTACGCCATAATGAACAACGGATATACCCAGAGCTTCATCATACAGTTAAATAACTACTGCATCGTGTATAATCACATATATACCACTCATAATACCAGTTATACTCACATTAAAAACTGCCCTCAGCACGCGGTGCCCGCAATGCCTCTTTGGCCGCGTGGACAGCTCGGCTCTGTCCCCGCGCGTCATATTTCCTTCCGCAAGGAGCCCAAATATAACACCGATTAAGGCTATTGTAGCCCACAAAGCTTGAGGAAGAGTGAGGTAAGGCTCATGTGATGAAGCATGTTCAGGGGTATGTTTGGACACCACGAAGGTGGGAGTTTCATCCTAACGCGTGAGCCTTGATAAAAGCCCCTTTTCTCTGTATTGGCAGACTGGAGGGTGGTGCAAACTCTGGGGGCAACTGTCAACCGCGATTCACTGCCTGTAGATAACGTTGGCAGCCACCTGTTCCTGCTCTGAGCAACTGGTACGTCCTGTTTTTACAGAGACCCTGGCAGAATACAAGAAACGTGTCCTTTACTCGTGTTCTAAGCCTCTGTGTGTACAGAAATGATTCCTGCACACATATCTGAATATAACTCCGCACACTGCCAGAGCACGTTTAGTCTAATATTATGCATAGGTACTGCACATCACATGGGAAGTACAAAATATCATGTTGTACACAAGGACTGCCATTACTTGCACGAAGGGATCACGACTCATGTATGCGCGCACACGCACGCACGTACACACAGTCACGAATAAGTCTGGTCTTGTGACAGGGAGAAGTGGGCGTGTTGAATTACAACAGCAGACCTAAACTTCCTCATCAGCCTCATCTTAAAATGAGGAAATCGAACTACGAGCTCTCTTTTCCTTTCAGACGTGTTCCTGCCTGCAGTTTACCTTGAGTGCATTACTCAGGATAACTTTGTGTATTATTCTGTATGTTGTACTGCATGCTCTCTACAGCTCTGTTATTGCAGCCTGTTGGGGAAATGTGTGGGAGGCCATGTTACCTACTTACCACTCACCTAGTGAGTATCTTTATCAAGGCTTAAATCCTTGTTCACTGGGGGGCACTATGTGTTTCTCTATAAACCCCATGAATGTCTTTGTCTGTACTGATAGACATGCACGCCCAGCTTCATCCTATTTCACTCACTTCCTCTGTTTCAAGTTTCGCGTGAAGCCCATGGGAACAGGTCTTTAAGCCTCTCTGATTATTTAGTATCTGTGGCATTTAAAAAACACAAAGAAAGACATAGACCTAAAAATCACAGCTTTGTGGTTTAAAATGTGGGTTCTGTTGAACTGTGATACTGTGAAAGATGTAGCACATTATATATTCAACTAAAAACAAAATATGCCCCATATTGTTGAAAGAAAGCTGTGTAATGATTTACTGTAGTGCCCTGTTGAGCTAGCCACTCTACTGCGTGAAGGATAAGAAGTACATTGTGTCTTTACAGCCAACAGTTGGCCGAGCTATCATCTGGCTCAGGACAGCAAGTCCTCACTTGGCCCCCTCTCTGTGGCGGGGAGGGCATCTGGATTTTCCTCGGCATGAGCCAGAGAGAAAGAACAATAAGGAGAGAGGCTGTTTTGTAAGTGTTGTGTTGAAAGTTTGAGGTAGAAAAAAATATATATGTTTGGATGAGACTATGGTTGATTAATAGGTAGGAAAATAAATAAATACAATCATGTTATAGCTGTAAAAACTAGCCTTTGTAAGCATGTTTTAGATCAAGTATAGGCATTTGTGGTATTTTATCTACAGTACAGACACAATGCAACTGAAAGAGAAAGTGGAAGAAGGCAGAAGGAAGCATTCTGTCAATAAGAGGCTGATCTATGCAGTGCACTCCCACTAGACATGTAGGATTAGGTTATGGTTAGAGTAAGAGCTAAGGATAAGCATGTAATGCTGTATGCGGTTATTATGGGAAGTCATTCCTTCAGTTTGTATTTTGCTTTCTCTATATTTCCTTGCAGGCATTAGTTTCAGATTGTGATGTGCCATGTTTTCATCTTTCCTTCTCAGTCCTTCTTCTCTCATTCCGTGTGTCCAGTCAATCTCAACTATAAACGATCAAATAAAGGCAAGAAAGTATTAAAAAATAATATTCAGCAAGATTTAACTAGTTCGTAGTTGCACAACAACCAGTAGCTGTGATAATAATCTCACTGGCTGTTCAAGTAGGCCCTGCATCTTGTGGACAAACACTCGTGCTCATATAGTCAAAAATAGATAATAAAATGAATACACAGACACAAACATGAGGCAGAAAACGTGAAAAAATATGTAGATTCCTGGCATTAGTATTGTCACCAGAGATGCAGATTTATGAAATTATGCATTATGCATATCATTTTAAAAAATAAGTAAAAAAAATGAACATGCCAATTATTCTATTCTCATTCTACTATTTCAAACAATATCTCTACAGCACTGTAGTAATTTTGAGAAATATGTGCAATAGTGCCCACACCTTCCAATGAGCCTGTGGGGAGTTTTTATAAAAGTTAAAATAAACCTCACTGTCATTCACTTTACAATCTAACTTTGTTTTCATTTTCATAAATGTGCCAATGACCTTTTCAATGCCCCCCCAAATAATGTCTTGCACGCCCCACGCGGTCCCTTCTACGACATGAATCAAAAGTTTGACATAAACTCAAAACCTGTGACACAGCCTTCTGGGAACAATGTAGAGGGTAAAGTACAGAAGGACTGAAACTTCACACCCTGCATAAAAATGAGTCCTCAAACATATTTCTGTTCACAACAAAAAGAGAAAGTTAAACTTTAACACTGTGCACTGACAATATTTGTTAATGTTTTCAAAGACTCAACGGGCATACACACACACACAGCATTCTGAGACACATCCAGCCTGCAATGACAAATCACATCACATACTCACATTGTCATACACATAATTTTGAATGTGTGTATGGCACCACTTGGCTAATTTTATTGTACATGTTTAACTCCACAGTTTATTACACGATTACTACATTTGTTGTTTCACCACGTTTGCTCACTTGGTTTTGAGAGTACAGTGGGGGTATGTGGATATGTGTGGTTATTTATTCATTATGCCTGTCATCACAGTGTGCGGGGGCAGTGTCTGGATGGAAGGCAGGGCAGTCACACAGCTTACAAGCTACTGTATTATACAGGACATACAGTGCAGGCCTACTTTATCACCCTTAATGTGTCTGCAGTAACAGGAGCAACCAAGAGTTATGCAATCTTGGCAAAGCATCAGTTTGTTGCAGCCTTGGATGATATTGTCGGAAGATGAGATGTGTTGAGTTGCAAATCATCAAGTTATAGAGTAACCTCCAATATGACGGGCTTTAACTTTACGGTGGCAGTGCTGTATTTCACGCTGAACGCTACCGTAAATATATGCACAACACCTGAGCTAAATCTACTTTGCTGTAGCCCAGGAGTCACTTTGACAGCAGAAGTGATTTCCCTCCATAAATTTCACATTCACACAAACTCACCATGCTTGGTAGGCAACACTAACCAGTCATCAATTACAGAACCATATGCAGTTCAACGTGTGCATTTAAAGTGTGCAACGCTCTTCTGAACTCCTCCTGAAAACCTTGTTTTTATATTTGGAACTGATAACTACATCATATTCCATCAGCACCAGTTGCAGAAATTGGTGCTGTTGCTCTTACAGGTATAATGGTATGATTTCTGACATGTGTAGATTTTCAACTAAGGGAAACAGAAGCAATTGCATAGGCCTGAAATGATAAAAGCCTTTGCACAGTCTCCACAGGCAAAGGAAGTAGAAGTAGTGCACACCCCCAAATAAGTCACTTACCTCACGCACTACACCAGAGCTCCAGAATAAACGTATTCATAGACATCCACAGGAGCGCATCAAAATAATGACAAAAAAAATCTCCATCAGTTGCAAAACCACCACAGTCGGCAGCCCTGTGAGACTGTTCCTGATGCGAGAGCGATGTGACACTGCATTTCAGGGCATCAGAGGCAAGTCCCTCGGTCCAGTCTTGATCCCCTGCCCTCCTTCTGACAGTACGTGACGAACGCGTCCGCTCAGGTACAGTGAGCCACACACCCTAGGCTTGGCAAACCGGGGCTGAGCAGTGATGGTGGTATCGCTCCGCGGGTGATGGTGCCTGAACTGCGCCTCAGACTCATCACCGGGCTGCACAGGCAGAGAGCTGCTGCTGCACGGCTACGCATCATGCATAGTCAGCCTGAGATGCGGTGTTGACAACCCTCCGACGATTCAACAAAATATGCTTGTGAGTAATTGTCGGAGGTGCGCTGGGCGGCACTATTTTAATGTTCTGAGCAAGGATAAAAAGATGTAAAGGGGCAAGCCGGAACAAGCCGCTTTTCGAGGCGTGGGCTGTCTGTTTTTAAAGGAACAGACCGAGCGGCAGAGGATGCTCTTTGACAAGTGCGTCTGTTTAGAGGAAGTTCTCACCACAAACACGCACAACGCTGCGTTTGGAGCCCTGCGTTCACAGAAGTGTAACAGTGAAAGAAATACACTGACTAAACTCACTATGCTGCAGTTCTCTTCCATAATCTGACGATAGATGCATGATCTAAATCTTTTGAAAGGCTTGGATTGAATTTTGTTTGCATGGTACACTTAGCCATTAGTACGCAGTTGCTAAGTCAGTGAGTCAATAGTAGCTTATGTGCAAATTTATTTTGTATTCATTTCTGTTTATAATAGCACTTCAAATAGATACTACATACTGTAGTGATTAATACAACATTGGACGATGTAATCCAATTAGGTGGATAACTTCATCCTGTACACTATAATGGACTTAGTCTGGAATCTCAGTAATAGTTTATTCAGCAGGTTAATTGGATGAGTAGGGTTCACCTCCTGGTTTTATTATTGTGTCACATTATAAAAACGCTTTGCCCAGTACAGGAACTACAGGCCTCAGTTAAGGTCAGTGTTCATGATTCAACAGTAAGAAGGACACTGGGAAGAAATGACATCCATGGGGAAAGTTCCAAGGCAGCACAAGCCACAACCTATAGTCTTTAGGAGACAGGTGCTTTAAAGCATCTTACTGATGCGACAAGACAGGGGGAGGCTGAGGCAGTTCAGCAGCATGTAGGAGCTCACATCTCCTTCACTCCCAAGTTCCCTTAAGCATCGCTGTAGCAAGCTGTTTGAAGTCTCAACTGGTTCCTTTTTCTGTGGTAAAAAGTGACATTGTGAGGAGCCCAGATTTTATTACATGATGAATCTGGATAAGTTCAATAACACATTGAACGTCCATATCTTTATTTAAGTGTTTCATTTATGCGTGACTCACTGTCTGGAGTGAGCTGTTTGCATAATCAGAGTCCCTAATAAAGTGTTGCATCCTCTAATATTATCCTGCATTGAAAGCGAAATTAATGTTTAACGCTTCAACCCTAATTAAGATAATAAACCAACCTACTGAGGGTTCAACACTTAACCCTAGTAGTAAAATATTCTGCAATGCATTGTGAAATGTTTCAGTAGAGAGACACGTTTTTATGACTTTTCTATGAAGCAGTATGTCAACATTTTAGTTTTTTTAATTACTGTAAAAAACGGCCTTATGTAAAGTTTAACTTAGGCTTGGGTGAACTGACGATAACTGAATATAGGATTTTCATATCACATAGAAACACATTTGTCTTTACTTATTCATCAAGTTCACATCACCTCACACAGTTAAACATGCTCAACTGTCTAACTTCAGTCTGACCTACTGGCCAAGGCTGAGCGCCTTGCTAAAGGACACTTCAGTGGTGGGTCTTCCTTGCAGCTCATCTAGATAAATTGTGGACATAGGTGTATGAAAGCCATCTTCCCCACCAACATTAGAGTAAACAGACTCCTCAGTACAGTTTATTTATAATCATAATGTGCATAGACAGTACAGTGCACTGCAAATTTATTTTCCTCAATATTTGTGTGTGTTATGTGTGCAGGGAATGTATGTTTGATCTACATAAGGGGGATACAATACTGGGTGTAACTGAAAGGAATTTGAGAAGACTCATCAAACATCAGGGAAACAATGCCTTCAACAAAAAGAAAATTGTACAGAATGCATTATGTGCACAAATAAAGTTGGATCACTGTGACTTACGCATTTTATTGTTTAATGTACATTTTAGGTGCCCTTGTCTATTTTAATGCAAAGAAATGTAGATAGACTAAACATGCTTTGAAATATCTTTTACTATATTATATTTCTGTGTAATCTGTCTTCCTTGGTCACACACGCTAACATTCATACTTGCACTAATTTCTGCACTGATTACACATCATGCATTCAGTATTTGTCAGCACACAGACTCACAGATTTCTTGCATGGGGTGTCCCAGACGCCCCAGAAGGGCAACAACTAGTGCTCCATTCACTGAGATGAGTGAAAATGACATTTCTGGGCCAAAAGGAGAAAAGAAGGAGAAAAGGAGACGTGAAGGAAAGGAATGGAGTGGGAGAGCATGGAAATCCTTTTTAGCCATGCGGGAGAACCCATTCACTTATAAGATAATGCTCAGTGAGCTGTACAGTGGGGTCAAATGGAGAAGCAAGGCTTGTAACACAGAAAGTATCTATCTATCTATGACAGCAATGATTACAGCAATGTCCAAACACTTTTACACTGTTTTACAAAATTTTGACTTAACATATTTTCTCTCAGTGTGTACTTCACTTACACACAGCTTACCTTCTTGCTGGAGCAGAATAATCTTGAAGGAACTGAGGCTCATATTGTACACACTATAAAATGTATACAGTGTCTCTAATGTGTGGGAAATGAGGTCCATCTTGACCTTATGAGATTACATTCACTATCACACATGGCAGATAATATTCTATAATGCAATTTTAGGCTGAATACAGAACAGGTCTTAAGTCGGTGAAAGGAACCCACAGGAAAACACTGCAGAAAGCACAGAGGGATCCATTCTACTTTCCATTAGCCAAATGTTACAGTGCAAATGCATTAACCTATACTCAGTCAGCACAAATAAAGACATTGGTGTTGCAGTCTGTAGATCTTGCTTAAATGTTTAACATATTAGTGTAACCAAAATAGTCCATTTTAACTGAAACGCCTCATGTTTATTACCCTCCAAGTGATTTTATGTTACATAGCATATTGTATTTTCTGTCACCTTATTTGACATACTTCCAAAATAATACAGAAAAATATCATATAATCAGAGCACAGCCTCCTCAAGCACATTTTGCTGGCCAACATTTCCATGGGTTTCCATCAGGTGGCGCCTGAGGCCAGGCTTGTGTGAAAAGAGCACAGCACACTGGTTACACTTATGGGGCTTATCCCCTGTGTGCAGATTGAAGTGATCCTGCAAGGTGGCTTTCTGGGAAAATGTCTTGTGACACAGTGGGCATCTGAAAGACCTGATACCAGTGCAGACACCGACATGGCAAGTCAGGTTACTCTTCTGGGAAAAACTTTTCCCACAAACCAAACACAGATACTGTCTGTGCTCCTTTAAGTGCCCCACGTAGCTCTCCAGATGCTGGAAGACTCTGTCACACTTCCTGCACAGGTATGGCCTCTGGACCAATATACTGTCAGCATCCTCTGTCAGCCCATCTCCAGAACAATGACTCTTTGGCAGATGACCTCTAGAAAGGCAAAACACATTGGAGTCCACCAGCTCTCCACAATCTTGCAGCTGTGCAGCCACTGAGAACATTTCATCCTCTTCTCTTTGCCCTTCTCCTGTTTCTTCGTCTTGGTTTCGGGAGCTATCCACCGTCTCTTCATGTTGACTAGAGCTTCCTTTGGCTGTGGAGGATATATGATCTCTTACAGTTGCAAGAGGGCAGAGCTTACATCTCAGGGCTCCTCTAATGCGGTGAACTTGATAAGATAGCTTGTTTGTGTGAACAGGCTGGATGCCTCCACCTTCCTCTGACTCAGTGATATTGAAACAACATGATGCATCTTCAGAAGAATCTACGTTAGCTGTTACCACCTTCCTATTCTCTCTGACCTCCCTTGGCCCTTGACTATACACTTTAGTTCCTTGGCTAACCCTCGGCTTGGACTGAATTACAGCCGCTCCCTGTTCCTCAGAGTTTGCTTCATGGATGTTGGTGCTTGACTGGGGTGCAACCTTTTCCGTCTGACGTTTGACGCTGGTACCTGGCCAGTTGCTGTCTAGCCAGCTGCTGTCTGGCTGCTGGATGTGCTCTTCCTCTGACTTTCTCTCCACTTTCAAGAAGGCAAGAGTGGGATTGAGATACTGAGAGACAGCTTGGGCACACTTCTCCACCACCAGGCTCATCTGGAGCGCACTGGCTGCAGTCAGGTAGCTCACCAGCTGTCTCACAGGGACCTGCAGCAGTAGCATAAACTAAATATGACATAAACTAAGAGAAATGCTGAATTTAAAATATAAAAATAAAGAAAAATAACTAACTGTGATTCACAACAAACTTACACTTACACACTCTAAACAAGATACACGCAAGAACAGAACTACAACCAATAGTTAAAGTTGTTTCAGTCATCTATAACTTTTCATATTACTTTCACATCATAACACTTTTGTTGTTGTAGCACTATGTTTGTTTTGGCGCTGTAAGTCTTTTATCCTGTGACTCTAACTCTGTTTTGCAGTGATTTTTATCTTCAGATAACAGAAAGCTGCTGTAATATACAGTAATAGATTATACCCAAGATAGGGTACATGGCTATATTTTACATATTCTATACACTATAATGTACCTCCAGGAGCCCGGTGTAGCAGCACAAGAGCAGTCTCTCGCCAACCTCCACACTGGAAACTACACCCACACTCAGCTCGGCCTGTCCTTCATGGAGCAAGAACTGATCACGTAGGAAGTCTGAAGATGCTGCAAGCACAACTTTGTGACCATGGAAATGCAGAGGTTGGACATTTTCATCCTGTAGACCCCCAAGGAGGAGTGTGACATCACAGAAACGGTAATCCTCTCTCAGACCATTCATTTTTCTGAGGATGGTGTCACCGTGGGTGGGGAGATGAAACTGTAGGGTGTCAGAGGAACTTGACATGATGGCCTCTCTGTGTTTAAAACAACAGGCCAGTTTTGTTATATACATTCAGTTGGATGATAATTAGACTATACACAACAGTCCTGCCTTTCGTGAATGGAATTTTGCTGTGTTTTGCAGTGTGTTAAATAAACTGGATTAATGATGTATTTTGTTATGCACTTGCTTCCATTCTTTGTCCACTCCATTTGTTTTAGCTCTTAACACCTGCTTTAAACGCCTCTTTTTATAATGAGATATATACTTACACCTAAACACATTATCTGTATAATGATGTACAGTTCAACAGCAACACAAACTACATCTTGCAAAATAAATCTGAATCAACACCAGTCACTTTGAACATTATTACCTTCATAAATTCATAAGATTATACATAGTGAACTGTGGTCTATGGCCTTTTGTGATGAAACAATTACAAATGTTAAACTGACAAAAGTTTGGGTGGTGAAACCAGCCAGCCCAGAGTACATTAGCACAATAATCAATAGCTTGAGATACCTCATAATCATGAGGAATTTTTGGTCTGGAATTTAGTAATTGAGCTAAAATGATAGACAGTTAAATACGAGATAGAAGACAACCCGATGCTGCAGCCCCACCTTTTACAAGCTCATCCCGTGATGAGAAAGCTGCTTCTCTTGGTCGAAAACCAAGACGAGAACAGAAAGTCTCTGTTCGCCAGATGCTTGCCAGTTTTACTACCGACACTGAAAGGAACGGAATGCTAATGTACTTCCTTTGCGAGAGGATGGTCTGTATCTATCAGCGGCGGAGAAACGTCCATCCCGACATCCTGCAGTTTTCTGGTGTGCACCTTTAATTCTGGCAGGAGCGTGTGCGGCGCAGCACCGCATTGGACGAATTAACCCATTCATCGCCTTTACTTCACACGGGTTTTATACTGAGCGGTCTTATATAAGATGAGATCAAATGAACTCAAGAGAATACTGAATACCCTAAACTCGCTAAAAAATGTTTGAATTTCCTTTTATTTTCCCATGTATTTTTAAGGACTAGAGGACAGGGATGAGGACAGTTAAATGATAGAGATCAATAAAAAAGACATTTTAATGTGTACCAGTCAATAAACCGTCAGTGTAGTACTTACAGTACTTACCCTAGTACTTACTGAAAGTATGTGCAGAAAGGTGCAAAGAAAAATCTGTTGGGGCAGTTTGAGCTGTCATTATGCGGTTTCTCTGGGGGACTTTTTGGAAGCGCTCTTCTGTATTGTACAAAGAGTACTCAAGTTGGATCATAATCTCTGTATATTTTGACAATATGCAGTGTTTGTGGTAAATTGTGAAATGTACTGTACTTTTCTGCCATCATTATTATGCACTGAGAGTTCTGCATTCCATCTCTGATACAGCAGAGATGAGACAGATCCTGTCAAACACATCTTCTGTTTTTCAAGACTGAAGTAAAATTCTGTCTCCACATATTATATATTATTTGCATGAATCTAAATAGGAACATATGTTAGCACAATCAGTAGTAAGAGAAGTCCTAAGGAGCTGGGACGTTCGATGTTAGTTCAGTTGATTTTAGAACTTGTTCTTTTAAAATGTTTTCACAGACAATGAGCGAAGTGGCCATGCCCAAAACTGACACTAGATTGGATGTCTTTTTTTTTTTTTGGTAAACGCAGTTGTTACCATCATCCTGCCAAAAGGTGTGTCACTTATTCATCAGATTACAGAATGTGCTAAATGGGGCCAAATGCTTTCTATTGTAAATATGGCATCATGTGCTTGTTATAACTTGGCAGGCGGTTTAATTTGCAGGACGAAAGGTAACACAGCAGCACATATTGTGTAATATGCTTCAGGTATGAGACTCAGTTTTAGTATTTAGGTGCATCCAGCATTTTGAAGGAACAAAAGTATTAGAGCTGTAGTTTTAAGTAAATAAAACTCAATATTTCAAATCTCTTCTGTTGTCTGCTCGGCAGTAGTGGGGTCCCATTTTAATCTCCTCTTCATCCGATGAAATGCATGTTCAATTGCATTTGTTGATTGACAAATGGTTCAGTTCACGTGTGAATGACCTATAGCATCTATCAGGATTAGTGACCCTGTTCCAGGAGCAGCTATGCAGACTTAAACCATGACACAACCACCACTGTGCTGCACAAATAAGCTCGATCATCTGGATGATGCGTAGATCCTTTCTTCTTCTACACTTTGGTCTTTCCCATTACTTCGGTAGAATTTAGTCTTGTTCTCATCAACCCATGAATCTTTGTGCAACTGCTGTAGCTCATCTCTGTATTTTTATTTTTTTAAGTGTAATTATTCTTAGAATGTCTGTGAAGATTCTCAGTCATCCAGGTAAAGTAGTCTGAGGATTGAGTCATGGCAACTGGACTTCTTTCTT
>JAUYWH010000014.1:12051708-12088537 GCA_034779795.1 Ctenopoma multispine | reverse complement strand
AACTCAGATTGATAAAGTTCTGTGGATGCAGAACGAAACGTCTCTACTTGGAAGAAAGAAGTCCAGTTGCCATGACTGTATAAAGAATAGTATATACTATGGTTATTTACACAAATGACATAAATAATCTAACTTTAGTTGATTTTGAAAATGCAGACGTTTATCAGCATTTGAAATAAAAAAACAATGAACAGATTGATATAGGCTATTTGATGAACTGGCATGATTGACCCAGGTTTTCTTTAGGATGTCTGGCACCAACTTAAATGGATTGCTGTAACGTAGCATTATTAAAAAAACTGTACCGTTGAACACGGAAGACACAAACCCGGAGGCACCGTGACTGAAAGCAGACTGCACAGTGTGGAGGCATCCTGCTCCGCCCCTCACCATCGTTATCATCTAAAGCTACAGCTGCTGCAGCATCGGCTAAGAGCGGCAGAGACTTCAGTGGGACAGAAAGGCAGGAGTCAGTGAACTGTCTCCACTTTTACTCAAGCGTCACGTCGAGCAAACAACGATGAAGTAGTTTGAAGGTACCGAGCGGTTCGCAGTGAAGAGTAAAAGGCGACAACGTGGCTGAGGAAGCGATGTGAAGACCGACGAAATGAAGAATAACGAAGGAACTGTACAGTCGTTGACAGCCAATGTGAGTCGTTAGGTGTTCAGCTAGCTAAGGCCGTGAGCACATCCTGTAACCGGGCTGACCCCGCCGGACTACAAACTCCGAAAAGACTGTGCTGACTCAGAGAAAACTCAGGAGGCCGCAGCACGTCGAGGTACAACAGGTAGAGTAAGAAGAAGTTGTGTTACTGTGTGTCCCTGCACAGTTAACTAAAGTTAGCATAGCAGATGTCAGTTTGTTTATACCATATGTTAACCACATGACCTGCTCCACTTGTGTTTATGTCCTTAAGAAAACCAGAGAGTCAGATCTGAAATATTAAAGGGCGACCCTAATTTTCTTTATGGCTCTAGTTTGGGGAGATCATGTATATGGATGGTATTTAAACTCCCTCTGCCTTTACTATATTAAAATATCCCTCTGCTGTTAGCTGAAAATCAGTTCAGATGACAAATCATTGATGAATCCATCTTATGTCACCTGGAGGAGTGATTCAGTCAATAATACAGTATTCGTACTGTTAGCAATCAAAAGCTTAGTAGAGGGGTGTTTTAATATCTCATATAATCTCCCCAAACTAGACTAATTGTAAGCAACTTAATTTGCTACTATCACAAGTGTGATATTTCATTTTAGTTTTGTCTACAGTGTCGTTATTATGGAGCTTTAATTAGTCGGTTAGTGTAGAAAATATTCTGAAAATAAATGTAACATTATTCAAATATATCCACAGTGCAATAAAGCCTACCTGTTGTGAGTGTCTTAATGGTTGAAGATGATTAGAGCCATGTTTATATGGCAGGTAATATTGATATTTGTTTTTTTTTGAGAACTGTTAACAGTTTCAACTCAATCTGAAGGTTATAATCTTTATGAAGGTAGTGTTTATTACAGTGATGTGTATTAGACTGAATTAGCTTTAGTGTTCCCCATACTCTATCAACTAGGAGATCATTCTATAAGCCAGTTAATTCTCTTCAGTGCTGTCAGTTCATTTTCCAGTTCAGGCTTCTTAATGATGTTTTCTCTGAGTCATCTTCAACCAGGGATACTAATATAGATTCTTAAATTGACTGTCTGTGTGTTAAGGGACTGCTGGGCTGGGGTAGTAACCACACAAAGGATACACTTAGCTGTATATACAGTAGGTAGGCAGTCTTGGTTTGTTCAGTTATTTGTTCAAGAAGTTGTCAAATTTAGCATTTATTTAGGTCTTTACTGGAAGAACAGAATCAGTGATACAGACATGTAGACGGTTATGGGGAAAGTACATAATTCGTTCATCAGTGATATGATGATGTGATGTGTAACACTGTACATTTTATTCAGGTCACAAAGAACTGCACTGTCAGCTGCTGTAATGGAGAAACATTAGTTTGTTAGTTTAAGTTGGGAAAAGTAGCAACAGCAAAGTTATAGCTGCTTGTTTTTCCGTGTCACATTTTTGACAAAATTATGTCTGATGCGATCTTAAGAGTGCCGGATCACAGAGAGGCTAGATCTAAACACAAGTGAAGTGTGAAATGACAGCTTGTGTTTACTGGAGCCTTTTATCCATTTATCTTTTGAAGCATGCTAGGCAACTTCACTGACTTTTGTCATGGGTGACATTTCAGTTAGCTGATACCTGTTTACAGTGTTGACCATCTGTCCAAGTATATTCTTCCATTGCTTTTCTTTCGTGGTTTCTAAATGTTTCCCATAATGTGTATTTATATATAACTTTAAATCACAGTAGTGTCCTTATAACATACCACATGTTACTATGCTAAGCTGTGGTCTGTTCACATTTAAAAAATATATATTTAAAAATATTAGGTGTCAACCAACAATAGTGACCTCTGACAAAACTGCTTGTAAAGCCTTTTTCTCACATTTTATTGTTTTTCTTCTGTGAAATGGTGGTGGTTTAATGAAAATAACCCTCTAAGAAAGTGGTATATTGTTGTGCAGAACTCAGTATTACAGAACAGACAGTACCTGAAATACAGAACAATGTACAATCGTTACTAAAAAAGTGACAACAGCAATGGGTAATAGTGCCATTCACAGGACTATCGTGTTGATTTGAAACCAGTTTTTCACATAGAACCTGCAGTCACTAGTTAAGTTTTGTGGACCCTTTCAGGGAAGTGTAAAAAGGCTAAAACAACCAAAGCATTGCATCATTATAGTGGGAAGTGGTTGAGCAGTAGCACCAAGGACAATTTGAACTTTAGACACAACACTCTTATAGTACTGTTTGCTCAGTGACTAAAGATCACATCCCACCAGTGCTTTTGGTACACTTTTGCAGCCTCCTGTTGCCCTCTTTTGATTGATTTCCTTTTTAGCATGTCAGAACAATAGGTAAGGGGAGGCATTGAAAAAGAAATCTGAGGTACGGTATCTTGTCAGAAGGCAGAAGGGGATTTTCATAAGTAACCTCTTAAAAGATTGATGAGCAATAACACATTTGCTTGAGTAGATGAGTGTGTGGTTACTTGTCAGAATATGAAACACTCTAAAGTCATTGTTCAGTAGTAGTCAAGATTAGTAACGATGCAAAAAATGCAAACACCACCTGCTATCTGAATTTTCCATTTTTGATGACTGCTCTAACCTAAAACAACCACATAGCACACTTTAGGTTGTTAATAACTTGTTTTGCATGTTCTCCCTAATGCTGGCATAGTTAGGTTAAGTGGTGACTTTAAAATTGTGTGCAGGTGTGAATGTGAGTCTGAACAATAGACTGGAGACATGTCCAGTGTGTACCCTGTCTTTCGCCCAGTAACGGCTGAGATCAGGTCCAGCGTCCCCATGACTCTTAACAGGATAAGTGGTTTAGATAATGAATGGATGAGCTCTAAAAAGTGTTTGTTCCTAGCTACAGAAACAACATATTCTGCCAGGTATACCAAACCTTCATTTTCATGATTAGGCACAAAAACTGGTTAGGTAGGTTTAGCAAAAGATTGTGGTTTGGGTTAAAATAAGTATTTCCTTCCTTACTGATTAACAAGAGCAATTTTCATCTATATCTTGTGAAAAAAATGTAATAATTTAAAGTTGTCATTATTACAGCTGTTTTAAAGTGTTCGCCATTGAAATGTGACAAACAGTAACCACCCAGAGTTTGTCTCTGCTGTTTTTTTCCCCATGTTTCCAGGACAACTTAGGCTGGATCAAGAGCTGTTAAAATTACCTAAAGCCACATGAAACAAAGTCAAATCGCCTAAATAATTATGTGAATATGGACACTTGATCCTTTTCGTTTTATTTGCGTGTTGTTCTAGACAACAATGCTAAACTAACAAACTGGAGGAAACTTTGGTGAAGTTTTTTTATGGTCATTTAAAAACGGCTTGTTTATTCTGCCCTACAAACCAAACTCCAATGGGTTTTTACTGTGGTGGAGGACAAAAAAAAAAGAAAATATTGACATTTGAGAGGATGATGACAGATTTCTCTGTTTCACTTGATAAGTCAGCAACATTACAAATATTCATTTGAGAGTACAAAACAGGGTAATGAATTTAAATGTTTTCCATGCTTGTTGAGTTTGTCTTATATTATCATTTTGATACTGGCATTTCCTGATTTACAGAGGGAAGAGAGGAAAGCAGCTGCTGCATTTAGTATTGTGTAATGTTGTAGGTAGATGACTACAGTATATTTGCTAAGGCAGTCAATAAAACACCCTATCAATCTTTTTAGACCTTTAGACACGATTATGGAACATTTGGATTTGCTGGTTCTCTTCCATTTTCTGTCCTGATGCTGTGAAGGGGAGAACAGCAGTTTTATGTTGGGTTCTTTCCCCTGGTTTCATTGGGACGTTATAATGATAATGATTGTGGGCGGCGGTTGTGTTTTGGCAGCACTCTTCTATTCTCCAGTCCAAATTCATTTCAAGTAGTAAACTTGATCTTTACCTCCTGCGGCTTGTCTAGATTGATAAGAAGAACAAAGTGAAAAAACTGTGCCACAGTTTAACTAGTCTCATAGATAGAACTTAAAATAGAATAGAATGACTGTTGTGTCCTGTGGGCAAAGAGTAATTTGAAGTGGACTGTTTAAAAGTTGGAAAGTGTTCTATGGTCAGACGAGTCCAAATTTGGCATTCTTGTTTGTAATCATGGACGCCATGTCCTCCAGGCTAAAGAGGAGGGAGACCTTCCAGCATGTTATCAGCGTTTAGTTCAAAAGCCAGCATCTCTGATGGTATGGGTCTGCATAAGTGCGTACAGTATGGGTAGCTTGCTTGTTTTGGAAGGAACTATGAATGCTGAAAGATATATAAAGGTTTTAGAGCAACATATGCTCCCCTCCAGACAACGTCTATTTCAGGGAAGGCCTTGTCTATTTCAGCAGGACATTGCAAAACCACATACTGCAGCTATTTAAACAGCAGGGCTTTGTCAGAGAAGAGTCCGGGTGCTGAATTGGTCTGCCAGCAGTCCGGATCTTTCACCTATAGAGAACATTTGGCGCATCATTAAATGAGAGATACGTCAAAGACAACCACAAACTATTCAGCAGCTCAGATCCTATATCGGGCAAGATTGGGACCAATTTCCAACACAAAAACTCCAGATACTCATAACCTCGATGCCCAGGTGTCTGTTTTGAAAAGAAGAGATGTTACACCGTAGTAAACATGACCCTGTCAAAACAATTTTGAGACCTGTAGCAGTCATCAGATTTAAAATGAGCTCATTTTGTGCATAAAACTGTACAATTTCTCAGTTTGAACATTTTTTTTGTTGTCTATGTTCTCTTGTGAATAAAATATTGGCTCGTGTGATTTGAAAGTCTTTTAGTTTTAATTTTATTTCGTTCCAACTTTTCCGCAATTCGGGTTGTACATAAATCACAGCTATTATTACTGCCTCAGACAGATTTTTCTGGTCATTTACCATTACACAATAATTGTGTAATAATTGTGATTCTAGTTCTTCTCATAAATAATTAATAATTATTAAAAATTATTTTAGCTGTTCAACATGTAATGTGATCCAAACTTTAAATAAAGCCTAGCAGTTAACTGGTTAAACAAACATAACAACAAAATGTGATCAGGGGCCAATTGAAGAAGGGGCACGAGCAGCCAGTAATGGAGCAGAGCAGCCATAAAAGGCAAAATGTGGCTGAGCTGATAGCTCCGACTTCAACTATCACCAAGACCCTGATAAGACCCAGTAAGGAACTGGTCTAACTCTCTGAATGTCTGCTTCATGATAAACGTTTTGGGTGTGTAAACACACTGACAAACTGGTGGCAGTGCTTTCCTGTATTCTTAACAGGCCTTCCTCCAACCTTCCTCCAAAGGTCTCCATCTGAATAACATCAGTAACGTTCAGCCTCACCTGCTCAATAATTTGCATCACTCTTTGACTACATATCAGGTTTCCTTTTTAGCAGAACAGAACAGCTGCAGCAGTGTTTTTAAGTCAGTTATTGTTTGTAAGGAACATTTTTATGCTAGCTCTTATATTTGTTTGCAAGTAGAATTAGTTTGGTTGGAAATCTTCAAGTTAGAGCCGTAACTATATGTTACAAAGTGGCCAATTATAACGATATTGGAGATACATGTCATCCATATGAATGAATGAATATGCAGTTTTCTTATTGCACACTATGAATTTATGTGTTTGTTTTTTTTAGTTACAGTATTGGGCAGAATTCAAAACATATTGTGTATTTAAGCCTGATGGATTTAGATTCAGATTAGATTTTTTTGTCTCACTATTCAAATGAAACCCATGTTAAAGTATACATTATTTAGTTTTTTCTGTTGTGCAGTTTGTTCTTAGTTCTGTCTAGACTGTCGCACTTCCTTATCGTTCGTTTTGACTCTTATCAGCTTATAAAAACATGCTTGTGTGGTATTGCTGTATCATCTCAAAGATGAGATGCTGTGAATGTTGTTGTGGGTTTGTAACTCGACTATAGGTCATGTACCTTGAGTAACCATACACTTTGCTAACTTTCATCACAGTACAGAACAGTTACGCATGGGGGAACAAATGTAACAAAGTTATAAAATGTTTGATTAGTAAATGTCAAAAACTGATTTAACAATTCAATTACACTGCATAACATTATTTTTTTCTTTAAGCCATCTTTAACTCACTGGTCACTTTATCAGGTAGACTCATAAAATCCAATGCAATCCAATCCAGGAGATATTCTATGAATACCCATTATGGTAAGAGTTGTTTCTCGTGTTTCTAATAATAGAATTTCTAATAAAGTGGCCAGTGAGTATCCTGAGATTGTTTCAGACTGTAAAAATAGAATTTGAATCTCTAAAATAAGGCAAAATATGTTATGAACTATTGAAAATGTTAATGATTGGTGTTGATGCTGAATTTCTATTTGTTACATGATTCTTTTACATGTTATGTACCTGTGGAAAAAAACACATGTACTTAGTTTTGATCTTAGTCTTTTCTATTTTTTTTCTTCATCTGTTGAGGCACTGACACAAAGTAAAAACAATTTAATAGTGTACATGTTTTCCAAATTGCTGTGACTAAGGACAGTTGTGCTATTCACTTCTGACTTTAGGTATTACTCTTCTTCTTTGTCACATTTAAAATATAGTATTTTATTCTATATAAATAACTGAGATCTCTGCAGGCAAAACAGTGAACATTTTAAATCCTAAACATTACTGATCCAACTTCTCTTAACTCCTTGGCCAGCAGAGGTAATTGAAATGAAAGAACTTTTAAATGAGTTTGTCCAGGTGTGGCTTATCATCTTTATCTCAGCCTCTACTTCTGAGTTTTTATTTGCTTAGTTTTTATTTCAGAAGACTCCTTTTCTTCCTAAGTAAGGTGCACTTAAATGCTTGCCTTTCAAAAGTTATACATATTTATCACCCTCTTTCTCTCTTGTTTTTATTTCACTAACTGTAATTGATTTAAGTAAGTGGAATAAAAGGCTTAAGGATTTGATTTGATTTTTCCACCTATTTCTTTCTCCCTTGACAGGTAGATGTTTGTTTTAAGCGACACATGGCCTGTATTCTACTAACTGAGATGGACCCAGTCACATCTAGTCCCACAGCACATTCTAATGGCCACCACCATGACACTGACCCAGTGGCAGGACTCTACCCAAAGCAGGACATGGATGCTGTGTGCCTCACTCTCCACCTTTACTATGTGGATAAGGATGGAGGAGGAACTGGGGCCAAGGATTTGGAAAGTGTGCTTACATTTCCACTTGGGGAGTATGTAGCAGAGGAACTGTGCGTCAGTGCGGCAAAAATGTGTGGTGAGTCACAAGAGGATTTAATTTCTTATGTCTTTCCACATATAATATATCTGTTATTAATGTAAAGTTTATTTGTTGGGCAACATCAGTTTATTATGGGATTTACATGATGGGTAACATATCATGTATGCATCAAATATATTAAAAAACAGAGAGAAAATTAGAGACATCAAAAAAACATACTGTAATAGTGTGAAAAGAAAAAGATACAGTACATACCACTCTCTTCTATTTATGGACAATAAGCTGTTGACGCACCGTCTATGATTTGAACAACTAAACAAGTCAAAGTGTTATTTTCAAAACCTTGACTTGTTCACTGGTTTGATGATGCCATTGTTTTTTATCACCACATATGTGGTTGTTCCTGCTAAACTGTGAAGTTGTTGCTGACATGTCAAACTTTAAATGTGTCAGGCTGCATACACGTTATTTTGTTGAAACATTTCAAACACTTGTTTTACACAAAATCTTTAAATGTAAAGAATGGTTTTACCCACTCAGACAATTTCTGTTGTATTGAAAATATATAGTAACAATACAAGTAGTAGTTGAGAAATTCTAGCTTGTAGAAACATAATTAATTACTGTATATGGAGTTGCAAGAAAAAGTAAGGGGGCTAATTACTGGTTTGCTGCTTAAATTGGTCATGAAATGTGATCTTATCCTCAACAAAGTCACCAGTATCATCAAACACAATATTCCTAAGCAAAAAGCCATTATTCTTTATTGAACACACACATTAAACATATCACATAATTTTGGTAAATGTATTGTAGCAACTGGGTGCTTTCTGTAGCTGTCAATTAGACTTGCAGAATCTTCAGCAGGAATTTTGGACCTTTGGTTTCTTTCTCACAGAACAACTTCAGCTCAGGTATATTTTTAGGACATCTGGTGTGAGCGACTCACTTTGAGGTCTACTACTAGGTTGAGGTCTGGGTCATTCTACAAAAGAGATTTTGTGTCTGTGAAACCATTCTGTATTAGAGTTAGTTTGCTGTATAGTGTTGTTATCTTGCTTCAGCACCCAGCGTCAGATTGCATACAGCCACTTTGACACTATCCTGTTGGATAACTACTTTGATAAACTTGGGACTTCATTTTCCCCTCCACCATGGCAAGTGATACAGTTCCAGAGGCAGCAAAACAGCTGTACTGCACTGATGGGATGATGTTTTCATGGTTGCACATTCTTTGCAAACAATTCTATCTTTGTTTCATCTGTCCGCAAGACATTTTCCCTGTAGTGTCTTTGTCAAACTTTAGGCGTGCTGCACTATTTGGTTTGGAGAGCGAAGGCTTCTTCCATGGCGTCCTGGTATACCATGCCTGTTTAATGATTTGCATGTGGTTGTCTAATGAATGGAGATGTTAATCTGCTCCAATTAATTCTTCATATGTTTAAATGTTACTGTAACAGCTGTAATAACTCTTTTCCAACTTATTGTGCTTGTGTCTTTAGAGTCACCTTGGCTGGATTCCCACTTCTGTGGAGATCAGCCAAAGAAATGCAATAACTTTTTATAGCAACTAAAAAGAAATGTTGACATTTCTATTGGTGCTGTGCATATCATGAACTTACACACAGACGGAAATGTGACCTTTACTTAGCTTTCAAATTTTTAAGCTGGGATTTTGAATATTTACAGGCATCTCCACACCAAATGAGGGAATCTATTTTGTAAGAATGTTGTTTATCCCTCTAATATACTTCAGATGCCAGGCAGCTCTGAATGTATGCTGGGGACTTGGGACCCACCACCTTATTAGGATATTTAACTTGTTTTTTCACTTAATTTATCTCTAATCTGTTTATGTAGAAAAAGCAGGGTATTTTTTTTAACCCTTCAGTATCGCTGTAGTAGTCTTTGAATCATTGTTCAGTAGCCATTTACCTCGATCAACCACTAAATTAAATCCACATCAGTTTTAATGTTATGGAAGACAAGAGTAAGCATGGGCTCTCTGGCCAGTCCCTGGCTACAAGGGGATGTTGGTTGCCTTGATTGTATTTGCTGTTTATTGACATGTCTTCTTCAGTTTTAATGTTTGGTATGAGAGGGTTAGGTTTAATCCATATGAAGATGCCACTAGGTCTGATGAATCAGTAGGACTTTTATACACCACCATATTGGTGGGAAGGCAGCCTCTTTAAGAGCTATTTCCCTATTTACACTGAACCTGAAAAGGTTGCCCTCAAGGCGTTCCAGTATTCCTTTCACACAGGTACTGGCACCCTGGTATTATTAGCGTGTCGTTTACTATGACCTCTGGCATGATGGGCAATATGACAGGTAAAATGCACGTCAGATATACATCACTTTCAAAAAATTACTGGTATGTGCTTTTGCTGGTGTTGCACATTTAAGACATGATTTGGACTCTGTTGATGTGTGTTTAGTACAATATAAATATTCAGTTTCCTGAAGCAATGTGTAGTTGAATGGAGGAGAAACCGAATCTTTAGGATGGCTATTACTTGCAGCTCTTGCAAAAGTAACTGACTAAAGTTAGAGGTGGAGTAAGATTTGTTTTCTGCTTAAGCATCATTTATTTTGTTCAGAACTGTAATAATGTCATAAATGCATCGATGTGAGAGAGCCTCCCAGGAGAATTGACATGAGATCACCAATATTTCACACACTTTTCCCCTCAAACAAGACACTGCTTCTGGTCTTTTACACAGATGCCGGGATGAAAGCACCCCTTACCTGACACTACATTTCGGGGCAGTTTAAAAGAATGTCAACACACTACAGCGATGTCGTGGCTGTTACACAGAACAGTCAGGCAACATATTGGCATGGTAAATACACAATAAATGTGTAAAAGGGGCTATCATTCCGCAAGCCACCCTTCTTCTGGTTCTTTCTGAAAATTATGTTTAAATAATATTATGACGAAATATAAATAAGTAACTTTTCACTTACCGACTCCACCAAAGTAAAATCTTATTTTATATGGCACGTGTGTTCATTATTTATGCACTTCTGAGTATTTATTTTCTTGTTTTTTAAGATTAGATTCAGACCCAATCTAGTGTTTATTTTGTGTAAATAGAACTACAATGTTCAAAATGGGCTTTTCACCCTGTCTTTCTAGCAAACTCAAATCAGGAAGTTATCAACTGTGGAGGCTTTTGTCTCTGTCGTAGCTCTATCTTTCTCTGCCACACACTCTTGTTCCATTCCCTCTTGAGGTGATAAGAAACAACCCCTCCCTCTCTCTCCTTTTATTTCTGCCTTTTCTGTTTCTGCTTGCATTTCTTTTTTCATTGTTTATTTTCTGCCCTTTGTCCTTGTTTTTCATCCTCTATGAAATACCGTTTCAAGGCGTGTGCTTTCTCCTCAACGTTTACGTAGGTAATGTGTCAAAATAACATCCACATGAAAACCAGAACCCAAGTGTTCCCAGTAGAAGGGTTGCCTTGAGAATCACTTCCTCCTCCCCATAGTGCATCCCTGTACCATCTCTTCACCAGGTAGACAACCCTTGTGCACCTGACCGTCCACATGATGTGAAAGAAAATGTGATTCATCAGACCAGCCCACTTTCTTATATTGCTCCACGGTCCATGGAGCATGGAGATTCCAGTATAAACTTCAGCATCAGCACTCTGACCGGTCTGCTTCATACACATGTTACATGTTTCAGTACATTCTTCTGAGGGATCAGTCCAGATGGGCTAACCGTTACTTCCCACATACATCAATGGGCCTCGAGCGTTCATTGCCTTGCCATCATTTCACTGGGAACATCCCACAGGATGTGCTGAGATGTTCTGACATAGTGTTCAAATATCACAATCTGTTCCTTCTCAGAGTCGCTCAGATCCTTATGCTTGCACATTTTTCCTGCTTCAGCATCATTTACACTGCAGTGCAATATTTACTTCATCATTTAATATTGTAAGAAGCAATACAGGGTTGGGTTTGCCTGTATCAACCTTATTGGTTCTTTGACTTGACTTCCTCTGTTGTGGCTAAGTATACTTCCTCTAATGCAGACCTCCTCACACCATTGCTTCACTCTTGTGAGTGCTTCCTGCCAAATGATGACATTTAGCAGCAACTACTGACCCACTTGGACTGGATGCAAAAACATTTTGCTTCTGGTGTTGCTTGGGATGATCAGAAATAAAAACAGACATTTGGGTGAAGCGGTAACAGTTATGCTTACTGAGAGTGTTAGCCTGTGTCTTTTTGATCATGACTGTTAATATTATCTTTTGATATAAACAAAACTTCTGGCACACAGACAAACATGGAAAACAGTTCACGGGAAGTTTCCATCTTTTTCAGACTCTGACTAGAAAACCACTCATTACTGTGATAAAACTAGATGTGTGTAAGACTTGACTCAGTCCTGACAGATTTAAAAGAAAAACAAAAAACAAACTTTTTCTCTCTCTAGGAATTGCTCCCGTGTACTGCAGTTTGTTTGGCTTGATGAGGGACAGTGACCGGATATGGTTCCCTCCTAATCACATCTTTAAACTGCACCAGACGGACAGGGAGAAACTGCTCTTCAGAATCAGGTAGATGCTGATTTCTTTTTTTTTTTCCTTTTTTTTTATATGCTTGCATTCCTTGTCTTTTAATTTCTGTGGCATCCTCTTCTGTCCAGGCACTATTTTCCGGGCTGGTATAACAATGGGAATTCATTCTATGCCCATCGTTACGGTGTGTCCAAGGGGACGGAGAGCCCTGTAGTGGATGATTGTGTCATGGCATACCTGTTTTCTCAGGTTAGCATTATTTCAGTATTAAGTCAGATATTTTCTTTTTTGTGTTGATATATGGCATTGTACATTTATTCTATATATTTGTTTTTTTAAAAGTGCTTTCTTGTTCTGTATAATCATGTTTTTCTCCTCAGCTTCCATTACTCTTTTATATTTCCTACTTTTTTCAGCTTTTATCAGTACAGTGATAAGCAGCAATGCTGGGTGGTCTAGGACTATAATGTGCATTTCTGACTGACTGTCAATTTGTCTGTCATGTCAGCCCATTCTTTGAGTAAGTTGAGAAAACAGGAAGTGGGGTAGTAAGAGTGTTGAAGAAGAACAAATGAGGAACTAGGGTATGTTAGGGTGCTTCTCACACAGGGTGTGTGTGTGTGCACTCATGCATGTTTGTTTGTGTGCATTTTAAATAGTTTCTTTTTTTCTTTCTTGCATGTGTGTGAAAATGAGACACATGAAGCTGTGTTTGAGGTGTTTTTTTTTCTTACAGCCACAGAATGGCCTGTGTGTCAACATATTGACCAACATAATTGTAACATATTCTGTAGAACTTGACTTGTACATTCATAATAATGAAATCAGTGACGTGCTTGGTAGTAAAATATTACCTCTTTATCACAATATAAAATTTTCTTTATGTCACAAAGAGTCGCTTATCTGTCTGATTACTGTGTACATGGTTGTGCTGCTTAATGAGTCTTCATTTAAAGGTTTAAATGCATACTGGGTACCCTAAAGTCATGTTTAGGGACAGTGATTAATTCAAGTGCTCTCTTGCTAAAATAGTTGGTTTCTGTTTGCCCTGTTCCTTCCCATCTAATTACTTTATTCTTCTGCTTCTTTCTTTCACTCACCTGATCATTTTTTTAATGCATTTTGTTTTTTGCTTTCCCTAGTGGCGTAGTGACTTTCTTAATGGCTGGGTTCAGATCCCAGTGAGCCATGAGTCCCAGGAAGAGTGTCTGGGCATGGCGGTGCTGGATATGATGAGACTTGCTAAAGAGCGCAGTAAGTCACCTGTGGACATCTACAATGATAACAGGTAGGATGCACTGACTCACTGGATATACCACAAAAAATATGACTGAGTGAGTCATGTCAAAGCATTTTAAGTGTTAAAGTTGAGACCTTACAGAATTACAGAATGAAAAATCCAACAAATTCCCCTTGAGTGCCAAGCTCAGTGTGGCTGGCCATCTGCCTAGACTGGTTGGGTTGAGTGGAAAGCAGAGAGAGAGAAAAGAAGAGCAAAGAAACAATAACAAGGTCACACACCCTCCTCGCACAATGAAGACCTGGAAGAAGAATGCACAAAAAAGAGAAGGAGAGAGAGGTGCACACAGCTTGTCTGGTCATTTGCTTAAAAGAAAGAGTTAGAGAAATGCAGTGATTTTTGATACTGTAATCTTGTAGGCAGGACTACACTGTCAATAAATAATTGAGACTGAAATTGAAACACTACAGAGTGTAAGGTTTGAGGAGATCAGACAGGAATAAAGTCTAACAGGACAATAATCCAGTCTGGATGATACAAAAGTATGAATTAAAGTCTCTGATTCCGCCATGGAGTGAGAAGAGAAGATAGTTATGTTACATAGGTGAAAGGAGGTTGTCTTAGTGACCTCAAAAGAGTTCAGGATCAAATATGACTGCAAGATTTTTGGCTGTCAGGCTCTGAGAAATCACACAGTTGTCAAGAGATAAACTTAAATCAAACTGGTGGTGGTGTTGGGTGGGCCAATGACCACCATGTCAGTTTTATCCGAGGAACAGGATAATATGTCTTTATAAACAACAACCTGGTTGAATCATTGGTACAGTAGAGGAAAAAAAATTATTAGAAAAAAAAAAACATTAAACTTGTATTATTGTCCAAATTTCTGTATGGATGTATTTGGATTTATGTATGATTGTTTTTAATCTCTCGCTTTTTCTGCACAGTCTGCTACCTCGATAATGTAAAAGACTGTTAATGTGCATGTGATACAGCTTATGAGCAATAATTTCAAAGCAGTTTTATTCCTTAGCTCCTTGGGACACATGGAGCCTCGAGATAGTTAGATTGTGTCTGTGCATAAATCTAAAGGAATTATCTCAGTGTGAGATAATGTGTCTAAAATGTCTGTGTCCATGCATGAAATGTTAACTCTCCTGGAATATCTATTTTATATGTAATTCATCATTACCTATATTTTGAATTACCTTTACATTTGAATAACATTTTGTAGTAATTATGGACATATTCTCCTTCTGTGGGGGACTCCAGATGAACTGGTGCAGTACAGGAAAGTGTATTGTACATAGTGTTTAAGTGTTCACTCTTTATCCTTTCACATGCTCCCTCTGGTCTTTGTCGTCAACGGTATTTCTTCTTCATTCCATCTTTTTATTCTTCGGAATTCCATCTCCTCCTAACCACCTGTTCCTCCCCCACCATATAGCTACAAATCCTTTCTGCCAAGATGCATGCGAAGCTGCATCCAAGAATATAACATCTTGACTCGGAAGAGGATCCGGTATCGCTTCAGGAGGTTCATTCAGCAGTTCAGTGAATGCAAGGCCACTGTGTGTAACCTCAAGCTGAAGTACCTGATGAGCCTGGAGATGCTACTGCCCTCCCTCTACTCTGAGCGTTTCCAAGTGACTGACCTCTCAGCACATGATGTTACCATCGTTGTCATGGGCAACAAGGGGATCCAGTGGTCAAAAAGGAAAGAGGAGGAGGGAGCAGAGGAGGTGAGAACCAGGAGATTCACTTTTCCATGGTAGTTGATTTCCACCAGAGTGTGATGCTGTTATGGTTGTTTTTTACCAATAGATGGAGCCGTAGGAGTTGTTTAAATTTGCCAGCAACAACAATATTGTGTATGCAAGCTTCGTGATCTAATAAGTGTTTTCTTCTCTGTTTCTCCAGGAGCTGCAGACATTCTGTGACTTCCCAGAGGTGATTGACATCAGCATCAAACAGGGCAATAAGGAAGGGTCTGTGGAGAGCCGCATAGTTACCCTAACAAGACAGGACAACCAGATTCTGGTATAGTAGAGGCTACTTTATGTGATTCCTATATTACTTTATACTCATTCATTGTAACTACAGTTTAGTACGCTGATGTATTTTAAGTATCATCTAACTAAATGTGAACTTTTGTCAGTTTGTTGCACTAGTAACATAAATATATTGTGTAGTTTAAAAAGTTATGTATACATTGATTTAAAGTTCAAAGCCGGTATTGAGTGGTTTATGGTGATTTATAATTTTCCTTGTGCATCATCTCTCTGTGTCTACATCTGACCACAAAGGAACTGGAGTTTCCTTCACTCCCAGAGGCCCTATCATTTGTATCGTTGGTTGATGGATATTACAGACTAGTTGCCGATGCCCATCATTACCTGTGTAAAGAGGTGACTCCACCAAGACTTCTGGAGTGCATTCAGAGTTACTGTCATGGCCCTGTATCGTGAGTACAACACATATGCACAGATGCAACTTGTCACATATGTACTCTATGCAGTTACAACCACAGAAACTCTCGCTCTCACACAAACACACAGAGACACACTGCATTCCCCAGTCCCTTCCTAACTTTAACCATCACAACTAAATACCTAATACCAGGTCTTACCCTCACTCTAACCCTGATCTAATTCAAGCCTGAAACCTAAAGTCGAGTCATAAATGTAAGACTGAAAAGTGTTGTACAAAAATATGTCCACACAATGTAGTAAAAGCATGAACACACATGTGAACATACAGACACATTCTGTCTCTTTGATCACAGGATGGAGTTTACAATTGCTAAACTGCGTCGCTCTGGAAACCACCAAGGCCTGTACATTCTTCGCTGCAGCCCAAGAGACTATGATAAATACTTCATGTCTTTTGTCGTGGGCGTAAGTAGTTAATGTTTGCTCATCATCATTGTGTAGTATGTGACTTTTAACATAGTCTTGGCTGATGCTAAAATCACTTCTTTATTGCATGACCACATGCTTCTCAGCTCCTCCATGGGCTGATACAACACATCACAACAACCAGGGTATTCAAAGTATCATGGAAATATAATGTAGTGGATTATTTGCTGCACAGTAACTGCTGCCGCACTACATTTGATCAGTAGCAAACTGTGTTTGCACACTGGTCTGCTAAAACACAGGTAGTCAAACAATCTCCCAGATTAGTTAGAATAATTGATTTCCACATGAAATGGACAATCTATCTAAAATACATATATACTACATACTATAAAACTATCTTTACTTTATTCTGTTAGTCACTGCATCAGATGTATGATTCTTGACCTCATCATTTGTGCACACAGTTAGTATTGTTCTGGTTTTTGTTTAGACTTGTTTTTGTATGTGAAAACTGGGAGGTTAGAAATCAGTGACTTAATTAGTGCATGTAATTTTTAATAATATATAATTATAATTTTAACTTTATAATTTGTCTATTTTCAGTATGACACTATGGTGGACTGTAAGCACTGTCAGATTATGAAGACTGAGTCAGGAGAGTACATTTTGAGTGGTGCCAAGAGGAGCTTTGGCTCACTGAGAGAACTTCTGCACTGCTACCAAAAGGAGGCCCTCCGCACTGATGGTTACACATTTCAGCTGACTAGGTGCTGCCCACCCAGCCCCAAAGGTCAGTGTTCACATTTAATGTGTACAGTGAGAACAGTGCATACAGCTTAACATGTAAGACAGCACAGCAATTAGTTAATTTAAGGCGTAGTTGAAACATATATCCAATTCAATGCCCATTATCCTGTATCAAGGCAACTATAGGCCTTGTTCAGAGACCAAGAGAATTCCTTACAAGGGGTCTTTGAACCTGTCATCTTGTGGTTTCTCTTAATCTTCAATACACAAAAGTTTGAGTTGAGTTTCTTAAGATTTAGTTTTTAGTGCAATTTTAATCAGAAATGTATCACTTATTGTATTGTATGACATACTGCATCAGAAGCACTGTTTCTTTCTTCTTTCTGTGATTTAATGATTACTTTACTAAGTTTCTCACTGGCAAAACTTCTGTTTCTGAGCAAGATTATATGTCTGTAAATGCCAAAAAATAAACACAGTCTTTTATTCATGCAGAGTTTCATGATTAGGAAAGCCAGAAAAACTTAATCTAATTAACTAACAATCTCACTATTGATAGTTTGCTTTTCTGCTCAAATTTGACGCCACCAGTGTAACACTGAAGTGCACTAACCTGTAGTGATAATCAGATATCAAATGTTGAAATGTGAGTTTGAAAGGTCTTCATCCTGGTCCACCTTTACCCTTCTTCAGATAAATCCAACCTGCTGGTCTGCAGAAATAATCAAGGGTCAGAGGTTTGTCTGTCTCCCTTGCTTCACAAACACGACATCAGTCAGATGGTGTTCCACAAAATCCGAAAAGAGGATCTCATCATCGTAAGTGACTTCTTGCATTAGTATTTCCTCTGAGCAGAAGAAAATATAGTATATAGTATATAAGTATTGGGACACCCCTCCAAACCAATGAATCCAGTGCACAAGGAAAGGAAGGAAAGGACATGGATGAGTGAGTTTGGTGTGGAGGAAGTTGATCATAGGCCTGCATGCATAGGCCATATTAGTTCATAGGATTAGAAGAAGCTTACAGTAGTATCAAAAATGCCCTTGAACAGTATGAAATGACTAGATCAAGATTTTTAAAGTTGAACTGTTCTTAAGTGGATATATAGCCCACCTAATTATGAGGAATTCAGCATGTAAAGCAAGGCAAAAAACATGCCACATCCCACCCTGAGTTGTCACTATGATTGAGTGCACCAAAATGATCATCAGGGACTGGACGGACTCATGCAGTGTCAGTCAGGTCATTGCAGTTAACTAAGACTTCCTCAATTGATCCACCTGCAGCATCATCAGTAGCAGTCTATGTGTACATGTGTGAGAGCACTGTGTTTGTGTTAATGTGGCAGTGTGTTAGCTGTGATGTCACCTCAGTGACTGGTCGATTTCCGTCCCACTGTAGGTTCTGTTGTTTTAGCTTTGTACAACAGGTCTGTCACAGGAAAACCACAGATGTCATTGCTGTGGCTTCTCTGTATTGCTAAATAGTCACTCCTTATTTAGCAGGTACACAAAGTGCTTTTTCATGTTCCTGTTTTTAACTTTGGTACAGCTGTGTTGTGCACTTGATTTAGAGCTTTGGAGACCATGGCCTAAATAAATCCTCTTGGTCAGATAGTCTTTCTGGCTGACTCACAGCTCAGTCTTGGTTTAAGGAAGACAGTAGTGTTATATCTATCCACATTTGTTAAATGTTCATCAGTACATTTTCTCTGGTAGATATGATTGTATCACTGATGAAGCTTCAAGCTCTGAAGTGTGTCCTTTTTGAAAATGCCTGCTTCCTTTCAAAACCACTTTTCAACATAACAATAATACTGTTTTAGAATGAGAGTCTAGGCCAAGGAACCTTCACCAAGATCTTCTGTGGTGTGAGGAAAGAACTTGTAGACTACAGAGAGATGCACCAGATAGATGTCGTTATCAAGATCCTGGACAAGGCTCACCGCAACTTTTCAGAGGTTGGCTTGACGCTTGATTTTGTCTCTTTGAGAGCACTTTAATAGTATCAAATTATTTGTGCTCTAATCTTCTTATCTCTTTTCCCCCACCCCCATTTTTGTCTCTCCTAGTCATTTTTCGAAGCAGCCAGTATGATGAGTCAGCTCTCTCATAAGCACTTACTCCTCAACTACGGAGTGTGTGTTTGTGGCAATGAGAGTAAGTCTACCAGTGTACAACATACACAAAAGAAACAATACTGGGCAGAGGTGATCACAAAGAAAGGGATTATTATTTACATGGGCTTAAGTAAGCCAGTTGATTTAATGATTAGTAAGAAGAAAGACAGCAAAAGTCAACTCATATTAAAAAAAAATTAAGTGAAGACAAGTGAAACTAGTGTAACACAAGTGGTCTGTAGTGTTTTTGTTAATTAAACTCAGACAGTTGGTGCAGTGAAAAAGGTGCTCTGGTCTGTCTGTCTTTAACTGTGCTGTAAAGTCTTCTGTGACACAGGCACACTTAAAAAAATTAAGAAAATAAAAAGTCTGGTTACCTAAGTGCAGGTAGATGTACTGATTGTTACAATAAAAAGACCAGAATAAAACATGCGTAATAACATGGAGTCAAGTGGAAACAGAAACATCTATGAGATTTTCACACTGGAGCGGTTGTGTTGACATCGAAGGAGCACAGAACTAGATCAATCAGAGGGGAAATAAGGTGTCTGACCTGCTGACCTGCTCTGTCCTGACCTTTCCACTCTGACTACATTAGGCCCAGTATCAACAAGTCACTAATGTGCACTCTGCAGTGATCTTTACTCTACCTGTAACAGCCCACACATATCGCAGCAGGATGTATTTAAGAAGGTTTCTGTTCAAATTTCATTGCCAAACCCAGATTTCACATGTGGGACGGCAAAAACCTAAATGAAAACCGACTGAATCAGGTCTGAAAATACAGATAAATAAATGAATGAGAGGCAGAAACTTTTGCTTAGAAAATTCTGAATATGGGACCGTTTGATTAATAAAGTACTCTTGCTTTTATCTCCCTGACAGACATGATGGTGCAGGAGTACGGTAAATTTGGTTCTCTGGACATCTATCTGAAAAAGAATAAAAGCTCTGTTAACATCACCTGGAAGCTAGAAGTGGCCAAACAACTGGCCTGGGCTATGCACTACCTGGTAAGATTACCCATATATACATACACAGTTAAACATGCTGTTTTATGACTGACAGCAAATGAAATGCCAGAGGTATTCCTTTACAACAAGCACATTTATGTTATCTTTATTTAAATCTGCACACAGGAGGATAAGAGCCTCATTCATGGAAATGTGTGCGCCAAAAATGTCCTTTTAATCAGAGAGGAGGACCGGAAGACAGGCAGCCTGCCCTTCATCAAGCTCAGTGACCCCGGTATCAGCATTACTGTGCTGCCCAGAGAAGGTGAGATACATGGCCTGATGTACTGACCTGATGTGAGAAGAGGTGTAACTCATTCATTCATTTCAAGTGGGAATAATGTTCTCAAATACAGTTTTAGTGTGATTGTCTGAGTTGCTGAGTTTCATCAGCCTTGGTCTTTCTTCTATTTCAATCATATACAGTATCTCCTTCTTTAAATGTTGTCGTTTCCTCTTTCTTTTCTTCATGTCTGTTCTTCAGTGCTGGTGGAGCGTATCCCATGGGTGCCCCCTGAGTGCATTAAAAATCCCCAAAACCTGAGTTTAGCCACAGACAAATGGGGCTTTGGGACCACGCTGTGGGAGATCTGCAGTGGTGGAGACAAACCACTAAGCACTCTGGACTGCTCTAAGGTCACAAACAAAGGATGCATTGAGATTATTGACTTAGTGAGACTGATCTTTGTTATTTTGAAAAGGAAAGGTTGAATTAAGTGTAGTCATTTAGTTAGTGCTGGTTTCCTGGCTGACTCCTGGATTTCACTGCTACTTGTCAGTTAGCCTTATTTCACGAAGTGTAATCTGTACTGTTTAAAACATGCCTTCAGTTTCTTATGTTTGAGTGACCCTCTTAACTGTACAAACTTGTTGTAATTACTTGTTTCAAACTGATTAGTGCCATATCTTCATGGGAAACTGTGCATCCACGAGATTTGGTCATTCACATAATAAGTACCCCTAAAACTAACCACTTTCCACTCGTACATAGATGTTGAGGACAAATCTGTTAGTACAAGTGATTCTTGCATGATGCCCAATGTATCATCTCTGCCTAGCACCTAAAACATTTTCCAGCCCAAGTGTAAAACATGCAGATGCTGACTTTTGATGTTTTCCAGAAAAACCTCTTCTATGAGGATAGACACCAGCTGCCAGCTCCCAAATGGACAGAGCTGGCCAATCTGATTAACAGCTGCATGGACTATGAGCCTTTATACCGACCATCCTTCAGAGCAATTATCAGAGATCTCAACAGCCTCTTCACACCAGGTAGGGAAACAAAAGCAATATTCTCTAATAACACATTCACTGATTCCATCCTCACATATGGTAGTTAGATCTATAAATAATGTTGTATATTGTATACACCACACCCACACTTGTGATGTCTGTGCATGTATAACATGTCTCTGCACCTTGTTCTATTAAAGACTATGAGCTGCTGGTGGAGAGTGACATGGTGCCTAACAAGACGAGAGGCTTCGGCTTCCCGTGGGCCTCAGAGAGCCAGGAGCCTGCGCAGTTTGAGGAGCGGCACCTCATCTTTCTCAAACAGCTGGGAAAAGTGAGGCTGTTTTATGAAATTGTGAAGTAGCAAACCAATGAACCACATAACTAATTGGCAGTTACAACTGTCATCGCAGATATTCTCATGATACTTTCTGCACAGCATGAAGCATGCCCAGCTACGTAGCTTTTTCCATTTTCCCTTCTCTAGATGATGTGTATTTTTTTCTCTCTCTGTCCGCACGCTGTAGGGAAACTTTGGCAGCGTGGAGATGTGCAGGTATGACCCCCTGCAAGACAGCACAGGAGAGGTAGTAGCAGTAAAGAAACTTCAGCACAGCACAGCAGAACACCTCAGAGACTTTGAGCGGGAAATTGAGATCCTCAAATCCCTCCAGCATGAGAACATTGTCAAATACAAAGGAGTCTGCTATAGTGCAGGTATAAGCACGTCATCTGATGTCTGTATGGCCAGATATATTCCAATAATAATTACATTAATACAATTACACAATATTTATTGCTCTCTAGCCTCAGTTTTTACACAAACTCAAGACACAAGGCAAATCCAAACATTTACTAAATTTTTATTAATGAGGTCACAGTGGGTGGTGGAGTTGTACAAGTGAGAGGTGTTTTTTATTTTTTAAAGAAATATATAATGCAGTAAGTGTATGGCCGTTGAGTGAAGCAGATCACAGAAAATGCAAACAAATAATAAAATACCTCTTTTCTAGACAAGGACAAACATATCTCATCTCTTTGTTAGCTTTGTTGGCAATGAAATAATTACCTACTTTATCTGTATTTTAGGTGAAGATCTAGGAGGAATTATGTTTTTTCTTCAGCCCAGTGAGGGAACAAATCTTCCTGTCTAGCCTGTTCAGCCTACAACTGTTTCTTGATTTAATATTACCACCTTTGTCAAGACATTATTATGTATAACAAAATGTTTAGTCTCCACATTTGTTGCCTCGGGCACCAACGACTGTCTACATGAAACAAATACATCTAAATTTTCCCAGAAATGCCACTTGAGGCATGACTTCCACTCAAATGCTCATTTACCGTATTTTCTCTCCTAATGTGCGTATCACACTTCTGTCTTTCTGCAGGACGAAGAAACCTGCGGCTGATCATGGAATACCTCCCCTACGGCAGCTTGAGAGATTATCTCATTAAACACAAGGACCACTTTGATTCCAAAAAAATGTTGCTCTACGCGTCACAGATTTGCAAGGTAACATAGTGCGGTGTGTTGTGCTGTATGTTCAAAAATGTTGATTTCTCAAACAGGGTCACTAATCCTAACTGAATTAGCATCATAATGAATTCAGACGTGTACAGAAACATTAAAAGGGCAACTAATTGCTGCCAAAGTGGAGACCGAAGGGAGAAAAACTAACAATTGGTGAAGGAGGCTGTAGTAAAAGTTGCAGTCGCAGTTATACTAAACAAAGATTTTGCAACAAATTATTAAGTTTTATTAACTTTAAAACTTTCCAATACTTTCACTTAAAATTTGGGTAATAGAAAACATGCAGTGTTATGTGGTGTTTAATATATCGATCTGAAATTCTGAATTTATATCTTACATTCATCTTTTTTTTCTTGAACCTAAATGTTTTCAGTGTACTGTACAGCAAACCCATATGAATCAGCCTTATCATTAGAATACTATCAGAGCAGATTTTATGTACCACTACTATATTCTTTTTTCAAAGGGTATGGACTATCTTTCCACAAAACGCTACATCCACAGAGACTTGGCCACTAGAAACATTCTGGTGGAGAGTGAGATGAGGGTGAAAATCGGTGATTTCGGGCTGACCAAAGTGCTGCCGCAGGACAAAGAATACTACACCGTTAGAGAGCCTGGGGAAAGCCCCATCTTTTGGTGAGGATGACAAATTGTATGTGTTCACTTCTGTCAGGTGACATTCGTGTATGTTTTTTGTGGTAAATGTTTTGTGACGGATCTTTAAACAAAGGTGTTAAAGATAATATCATGTGATTCATTCTGTTAGAAAAGTTTGTTTTTGTACAGTAAGTATTGTTTATGTCACACCTTCATATCTGCTTGTAATGTAGGACTAGTGTTGGCACAGTACGTCATTATATAATGTACATCATTTATAATATGTATAAACAGTGTGTGGTGATGTTTTCCAGGTATGCTCCTGAGTCACTAACAGAGAGCAAGTTCTCTGTAGCGTCAGATGTTTGGAGTTTCGGAGTTGTCCTCTATGAGCTCTTCACATACAGTGACAAGAACTGCAGCCCTCCAGCGGTAACGCACGTCTTTGTTCTAATTGTTACTTTTCATGTCATGCAACTATGTTCCTGTTCTACCATTAATAACTCTGTTACCTGTTGGCCTCACTTAATCAAGCTACAAAGCGATGGCCAGTGTAATTAGTTTGTAGTGTTGTTAATGAAATCAGTTAAATGAGCACTCTGCTCTTTCCTATAGCCATGTACTCAAAACCAAGAAACACTCTTTTATCATTTTTTGTTAGGCAGTTTTGATTTTGAAAAGTTTGACCAAGGTGTTATCTTTTTCTTTTTAAGATGTTTATGGACAAGATGGGAAATGAAAAGCAAGGCCAGATGATTGTCTACCATCTGATTGACTTGCTGAAACAAGGATACAGGTTACCAGCTCCTGATGATTGTCCAAAGGAGGTCAGTCACTCTATACAAGGAAACAAAACAGATTTATTTCTCAGTTTATGTTTTAATATCAAATTCTAGCAGCCGTGTTAGCACAATGCTTAAAGCTAAATGCTAACAACGTAACATCAAAACGTGATGTCAGTTATGTAACTAATTTAGGGTTTTAGCATGCTAACATTTGCTCATAAGCATAAATAAAAAGTACAGATGAGGCCGATGGGAATGTCATTAGTTTTGAAGGATCTGACAAATTTTGGCTTGATGATGGTGCTACAGGAAAAATGATGGGATTAGTCCATCCTGAGGGAAACATGAATTTCTGTACTGATTTTGTGAGAAGCTGTCTAATAACTTTGTTTTTCTTGTTGCCTCAGATTCACAAGATTATGACAGAGTGTTGGAGCAGTGACCCAAGGATGCGGCCTACTTTCAAGACATTAATCCACAGTGTGGAGGCTGTACGAGACAGCAAGGACAGATGAGGAGCATTGATCCCTGAACCTCTGACCTTTAGGTGTTTCTTAACTCTGGGGAGTTGTTCCCTACACAGAACAATCTCTGTGATGTCTGGAGCTGTCAGCTTAATGACAGTTTACCTACATCTTTCCATGGCCACGTGAATTATACAAAGTGATTACTACACTACATCTGACTCAAACAAAAGATTATTTCTGATGCCTTTAAGAACATTTCAGTATGGGAAATAAGTTATTTTCTTATGTTCTGTGTTTACAAATTTAATTTGACCGGTCGCTGACTTGAGAATGGAGATCCTTTTCTATCAAACATTATTTTTACAATGTTTTATTTTGAATGTTAAAGCCTTAGAATCAATCAGTACCAACATGCAGAAATCACCAATAAGCAACATTTTCCATGCTGTTAACAGAAGTTGTGTATTATTAAAGTAAAGTAAGCAGCTATGTATTTTGCTTAAGCAAAGACACCATGGGATTCTTAAGAGACTGTAAATGAAAAAACTTCACTGAGCTAAATTCACATAACTTGAACCTGACTGCACTATTATTGTGTGGCTGTGACTGGAACTGAGCAGATTTCCTCCTGAAGACTCTTACTTGATTCATTCTGAGACAGATAAAGGACAATCCATAAGTGTAAAGCAGCAGCTGTACTTCTGCCCTGAGGAAATCCACTATGAAGATCTCTACAAGGGATTTTAAAGAACATTTCTGCCATTGCAGTAGACACTGCATGCCATGAGTGACTGTTTTGGTCACGTGGACGAAACCACAGGAGAAATAGCAAAGTCCCATACTTTAACTGGTGGTAGTTTGCTATGATTACACCATATTTCTACAGAAGTCAGAGGTAACACAGTTTATTTGTTTACATAATGTCATGCAATGTAGAAATAACAAAATATATCCGACACACACTCTGAAACCAGTGCACAGTAGTGTCGTATCATGGGTTTGCACAGTATCACTCATTTTTAAAGGAAATCTGCTTGGGAAATGATTGTAATTAATTATAACAGGTAAATTTATATTTTATAAATAGTTTGTATTGTAAACTGTTTGGCTCGTTGCAACATCATTATTTGTCCATTGTCCATTTAAAGATGAAGAGAATGTGTTCCTCTTGAGTGCGCGCGTGTTACGATGTACATTACACTGTTAACCAGAACATGTAACAATAGTCTCAAAGGGGATTTTATTATTTGAATGTATAAAACTTTATATGCCAGATGCTAATGACTGAAGGAGGTAAATCAACAGAATCACATTTTTGCAACAGTATAATCTCCATTGTAGCTCTCTAAGGTTATTTTATGCCTTAGAAAGCAAGCTGTACACACGTGAACTGTCAAAGGATAGATGCCCACTCACATCACTGAGAATGAGTGACCGTAAAGAGCGCATTTTCTCTCACCTACAGACGTTGTAACTTCACACCCCCAAGCTCTGATGATCTAGTTATAAGTATTTTTATTTCTTCTTTTTTTTGTTTGTTTTGCATTCGTCTTTTAAAATTTTTTTTACTTCCAAGGGCTATTATTGTCACGTCTGTTGCCGTGTAACATCAAATGATTGTTTGGTAAATTTGTTTCATTTTAATATATTAAACTGGTGGTTTTTATTCCATTTTTTGTTTGTTGCAGTGAAAACATTTCAGGTGTGCTTTTATTAAAACATACTGTAGTACTGCAGACATGAAATTTGTTTGTTTTTTTAAGTTTGGTTTGTTGGGTCACTGTAAAATTATTTCTATGTTTAGACCAAATATTTTGATAGGTTTTGTTCAAAGGGTCAAACATATGTCTTAGCTACATCTTAGAGTATAAAGAAAAAAATCTTTTTTGCAGTTGTGTCCTCAGGGTGTCTATGCTGATGATCAGACAAGTGTAATGTTGTACACAGAGGCACAGCAACATAAATGACAGTGTGTTACCATCACTATAGTTTAGTCAGATGGTCTGCAGCTGAGAACATAGTTGAGGCTCCACCTTCTTTTCAGGCATATAAACACGTTTTGTAGACAGTATGACTATGCTCAACATTTTGTATTTACAGTTTTTTAAAATTTATTGTCAAGGATGCTGAAAGGGAAACGTACAATACAGCTTTAAGAACAAAATATCAAATGAGGGCAATAAAGAAAATTTGACAGAGACATAAGGTGGTGATGTGATGATCTAATACAGTTATTACTCTCATTGGATTGTATATTCTGTGCAGGAAGATAAGTGGGAATAGCTCACTATACTATTAAACATACCACCCTCTCTAGAATTCCTGTATTTTCTTCTCCACCCCTCTCCTCCCTGCTTCAGCACAAGCGTCCAATATCATTCTTAGTACAGCCCTGGTTACAGCACATCCCTGCTACACCCAGAGAAAAGTTCCTCTTCTTCTTGCTCGGTATGGGCCAGTCAGCAGTCGCTGGACTACCATCTTGCTCGCCTAAAACTGTGGACAACTTCTTCTCCAGCGGGGCTGGGTCACTCAGCGACTGCTGCCGCCCCTCTCCGATATAAAGAGCCAGGAGGTCTGCTAGGGAGTGGGAGGAGGCAGCGCGGAGCGGAAGGTAGTTGTCTTTGAGCTCTGCCCCACGCTGCCAGGTGTGCTGGTTGTTCTCTATTGTATCATCACTGAGGGAACTCCACTGGAAAGGATCTGGAGGAAAAAAGGTAAATAATGACCTCAAGAACAAATAATACAAGTAACATCATAGTGCTGTCTATTTGTTCTCTAGATATAAGAGAACAAATAACATTTCTCTTCCATTGTCTTAATTAAATCAGCTCCTCACATCACCACTGAGCTCCATCAGAATACATTTAAAAAGATGTATCAACATTTCAATTCTTTTTGAAACATGTCTGTATACATATGATTTAAAAATAAAATCTAATTAACATACACTGATTAAGAATGAATCAAAGTGTGGTAATTTCAACTCACCTAAATCTCCCTCTGTGGATCGTTTCCACCGGGAGCCTCCGCAGGTGAAAATGACTGCTCTAATGAACTCTCTCCCGCACAGCTTCACCCCATAGTCCCTTGGAACCATCAGTCTGCTCATTACATCAGCCTGCACACAGTTGCATATACCACCGACACACACCACAGCCACAGCAAGAGTCACTCTCCAGAGCATTTTCACTCTCCCTGAAACTATCAGAACGAGCCGCCTGCACAGGTTGGTCAGCTGAGTTCCACCTCAGATCTGATCAGTGCTTCAAATCCTGCTGGGTTCCTTCTTGTCTCTTCTGTTGCAGTCTGCTCAAGTTGTAAAGGATGCTTCTATTGGTCTGTTTTATGTTGTAGAGCAGACTTTTTCCTCCTCTTCTTGTTCTCCCTTGGCCAGGGGATGCAGGCTTTTATACAACTAGTCACTAGTTCACTCATCAACCTATGCGTTCAACCCCAAGCCTCTGTTTCTCCCCCTCCCCCCACCACCACCACCCCTCCCGGAAACACGCATACGCACACGTCATTTAGATTGATGACAATGACGTACTTTGAGTTATTCCTTTGTTGTTGTAATATTAAGGGAATATTTTTACATGAAGTGTGAGTGTGCACAAATTACTTATATACATAATATATTACATCTGTTTGGAAACCCTGTGTTGCGGAGGTTATTGTGAGACAAACAATGAAGCACCTTGAACAGAGGAAAACTTGTTTTAACAGTGTATATCTCTGTTAAACAAAGGCGGTGTCCTGCACAAGTTAGTGGCACACAATCGTCAATAACATGACCGGTGTATAGAAAGACTTTGCAATATTTTTTTATTGAATTTAAAAACATAATTTCATTGGTGTCACAGGAGTTAAAATTATGGTAAACTCATAAGTATGAGCACCATTACATTATTTTACATTCATATAATATTACCATGATAACAAATGTTATAAGGGCACCACTGACCACCTAACTACAGATTTGGTGTAAGGTTCCACAAATTCAACCTTGCCTCTCTTTACTTACTGTGACCAATGTTTAAGTGATTAAAAGAACAATCACCTGCTGTTTGAAAAAAATGTATATGGTTAAGAATCTTTATAATTAAAACAGCATTAAGTAGGAAGTAATTTGCTTTGGTGTCTGATCTGTTTCTAATAAAGGTTCTGACGAGTGAGCACCAGTTTCACCAGTATGAGTTTTTAAATTCCCGTTACTTGTGTTTCTGCCCTCTAGTGGTCAAACATTATTCAGTGTCATTTTTCCTGAACAAGCACAACAAAACTTAATGAGATTTTAGCTGCTGATTCACTTCTACACACTCTAACACACTATTGTTTTCATTAATATTGCAACTATTTCAACTCAACAATTCTGTCCAAAATACAGAATTAGTGCAAACCATGGATAACTTTATAAATTAGAAATTTTACAGTTTTGTCCATGATTAATCAAAAGCAGCACAGGTGAATGCACCGACTGGACGATTTCATGGTTTTGTCTCAGACAACCAACTTGTCATTTTTCCAAGAAGGAGGTGAGGCTGCTTTTAGCGCGGCGGGCCTTCTCTATGCTTTCAAAGGTTGGAGTCCCATGAGGCAAATCAAGACGGTCCTGTTCAGACACCATAATACTCTCTGCCTCCCCTAATGGAAGAACAAATACATATTAAATCATTTTCTTTTCTCAATTAAGCCAGTTGAATTATTGGTATTAATAACTAACGGACTGACGACAATGATAACCGTGTAGTTTTACCTCTCATACGATGAATAAGTGTCCCATAGGCATTGTCCATCTGGTAGGCAAATATAAAGCCGAGGGGAACGATGGGAGCCAACAGGGCTGGTTTCTTTCTTTTAACAGCACTAAACAAAAGTATAGAGACAAAGAAAAACATTTAAATTTATCTATATATTTGTCTGTAAAGTGTAATTTCTAAAATACTGACACGGTAATGTAGCAGATCATTATGTTTCCATTTTTAGAGTTTTTGAAACAACTAAATCAGAACAATAAATTAACAAACACTAAATGTCAAGTGAGTCAGACTCTGGTGCTGTAGCGTCACTTGTACTTGGTTTGTGGCTTTTAGCAGCACTGTACCAGTTAAACTTTATGTGACTGCTGTGATCACCACATACAAACCAGCAAAGGCCACCAGACTACAAAGTGTGATTAATTTAATACTGAATCTGTGAAGACTCAGTTCACTGACGATCACACTTTATAGCTGTAAGCTCAGGTCAATTTAGGATATTCTCTCACTGTGGATTATTACTCTGTGTGTGTACGTGGGTTAGAAACAGGTCATCCCTGGATAAATCTTATCTGAAACAAAACACCTCTGAGCTGACCTCTACAACGTGCTACATACAAAACTCACCCGGCAGTGAGTCCAACTGTGGCCATTGTAAAAAAAGTGCCATAGTATTTCAGAAACTCTCTGGACCAGGCAATCTGCATGGCCATCTGTCGCTCTCTCATCTGGTTCTGCATTAGGATCTGACGCTCCATCTACACGCGCGCGCGCACACACACACACACACACACACACACAGAATATGTCATCAGGCATGACAGATATACCACTATCCAAACTCCAATTTGTAAAACAGTACATTTCGTTGTATTACGAGGATATGTCTTTGTGTTAAAAATACAACTAGAGATATACGAGTAAATGTATCAGTGTGGCTGGACTTGATATAAACCGGCTGCTATTTCCTGCATGTCATGCTCACATCTACATGCACACAAACACACACTTTCTGCATATCAATTGCTTCTGGGCTGACTGAGTGACATTTTCATTCAAAAAGCCTTTATTCTCAAAAAGCGAACGTGTCAAAGATGAGCTTTTATGTCAAAGCAAAGTGACCCTAACTCACCGATGATGAGTCCATGACGTAAGTGAATGACATAAATTACAACATATCGGAGAAACTGTGGTATGATTTCTCACTTTCTGCACAAACTCACCAGCAATTCTGTAAAATTATATTAATGTTTAAACATAAATGTGGCTACGTAAATTAAATAGGCGGAGACCGTAAAAGAGAAACTAATGGGAGCTTTCAGTTTAAACATCTATTCTGGTGATCAAGAACATTTGTGCAAATGAATGAATTTGTATGATTATAATGAATGCAACAATAGTAGGAAACTAACTAAAAACTACAATTAATTGTACAGCACATTACTTAATCTCCTAAATGTGCACTTCATACATTTTCCATACCACAACAGTTTAATATCACATCTCTCTCTACTTCATCTCCATGTTCTGGTGAAGACTTTACTTTAAGTCATAACATCTGTTTGGCTTCACAAACCCCTCACAGGTAAGGTTAAGGGACGCAACATTTATTTATTAAAGGTATTCTTGTATTTATAACCACATATAGCAGACATATATGTGTCAGGCATACATTGAATAATTGTTTTGCCAAAAAAATGTAACAAACAATTTAAATAATATAAATGTATCACTCTTGCATCGTGCTATAAAGTTCTGAATGCTATGTATAAGAAAAACTGTAACAGCACTAAACAAAAGAAAATTTATGTTATTGCATGATGAAATCTTTTTTCCTGTGAAAATAAATTGTTCAAAAATAGAAGAACATCAAGTGATGCTGACTGAAATACTATTAATAAATGTCAGTCATGAAGAGGAAGGAAAAACCTCAAATTAAGAAAACAGCTCAGGAGGGTTAAGTCTGTAATCACCGGACTGAGACGTCACTGGAAAGTAGAACTGCAGTAAAAGGCACTTGTATTAATGAAGTGCAATGACCCCTTAAATCTAATCTGTTTCTAACAACATGCTGTTAGGACTGATTTTGAAGGGTTCAATCAACATTTCAGAATATTAATGTCTCATTTTAGTCAAACATCAACCAAATTGCTCCAAACATACATTATTTCTAAAGCAGCTTTAACTGATTATTTGGATCCATAAGTGTTTTCATGTAAATTAGAATTTAGCAGAACAGAATATAACTGCTACATCTACAAAGATAACACATTCATGAGAGTATACATCAGTGAATTGTAGGCAGAGGTACATTAAGTTGCGATGTTGGGTGAGGTGCTGCTAAGCAGCTGCTCTTATCTGATAAACTTAAATTCTGAGATTCTCATTCAACGTAAACTGAGCCCAGAACTTTTCCTCATTTCAATAAGTAGCATGGTTTATGTTCTCATTGTCTCCTATAAATGAGCTGCATACAGACATCTGCCTTGTACAATAATAAAAGGAAAAACATAGGAATAGTCTCTAATAGTTTCCCTAAAATTGTTTAAGTATTCAAATATTTAGGGTGCTCAAGAGGAGGAAAAATCTATTTAATTAAAAGTATTCAAAAATCAACCTGCTTGTACAAGGAAAAATATTAATATTTATTCATTAATATTATTCATTATTTCACATATTGTTTAATATATGGGGCACAATGACAATGAATTAATGGCTCTTTTTACAGTTACTTGAATGACAATAAACTGAGTTTTGGTCTGGTGGCTGGAAAAAACCTGGGGGTGGACTTTGGGATCAACTATTTTCAGATATGTAACAGTAAAACAATTAATGAACAGGTCTACTGTATTTATATAGCATGTTTTTAAATTTTTTATTTCAAATTTTTAAATCAACATGTAAATGTATTTAGGATTAAACATTTAATCCATCTAATCATAGTCTATGAACACAGGTATAAATATCTGTACATGTGAGAGGTTCCTCTGTACATTTTGATACTTTTGTTCATCATAGAGCTTGTTAACCTTTGGAATACACTGCTGTGCAGGAGCCAAAAACAATGATTAGACTCTCCAGGAAGAAGGAAGGTACAAATTTTTTAAAGCCACAAGGCAGAGGGTAAAATAGACTCTGGGTGGAGAAATGTTTAGGTTTGTTCCAGTACTGGAAATCACAGGGACAGTGTTTGTTTTAGTTAATAACATTGAATTTAAATATGTTTTAAATAGAAAAAACAGATAAAGTTGAAACAGAAACCAAATGCAAAAGGTGCAAACCAAAAGCAAAACATGTTATGATTTAATAATTCAATTGAGTTTCATCTACACCTATTTCTAAGGGGAATTACTTATTCATTCACACAGCCATTATGGTCCTCAAGAGCGAGAAATGACTTGATGTGAATGAGTAAGGGAATCTGAGAACATGGTTAAAGAGACATCACCTCTTATGAAGTCATTCCTTCTCTCGTTTGCAGGAAAACAGGAAGTAAAAAAGAGACACTGAATGTCTGAATTTAATAGAGACTATCTGGAAACTACCCAGTTCCTGTCAGTGATATTATTTCATCTCTTTGAGTCACCTAAAGCAACTTTTCTTTCCATTTCTTTTACAGAGGGCGATACCAGTGGAAATAAAAAAAATTGCAAAGGGATGTAAACGTCTCAGTGGGAGAATAATCTGAGTACAACGAGGGAGCACATAAGTAAATAAAAAACATTTTTTACACAAACACAAATCACAAACTGTGCCAGCAGAAGCGCTCCACCATCCGGATCCTCAATACCCTCTCTGCTGGGTCTGACCTACCGCTACCCTCAAATCACAGCATCAAAAAGCCAATCCTTTGCCCTATCTGCTACTTCACCACATTGGTCACCAATGAGAACATCATCAAAACCACAAACACATATACAAATATATATTAACAGAAGAAGCTTAATTTTGCAGTCATAGAAAAACATTATCTAGAAAAAAACATCCTGCAATTGGCAAAAGTTTTGATTAAATTAGATTAATCATGAACTATATTACAGAAGAGTAATATGAGTAATGAGTATGAGTAAACTAGATCACAAAACCAAACGTCAAATTATTATTTATCCAGTATTGCTGTTGTTTATCATACTTTTAGATTCATGTTTTCACAGGATGACTATGAGGTGTTCTACTGTATGGTAAACTGAGTAACCTATACCTATATGTGTTCAAGTACATATCACAAGGGATCAGCAATAGATTTGGTGTCAAGCTTGGGCAAGCAGTGATGACACTGCTTCACACAATGAGGCAGTGACTGTGAAAAAGCAGTGAAGAAAAACTGAAAGAAAGAAATGAGCCACAACAAGTACATTCTGAAGGTGGTAAAGTGAGAGCATAAGCAAGAAATTCACTGACATTTTCTAAAGGCTGCAAGCATTCGCAGAAGAGGACAATATTTGGAAATCTGATACGCATGAATCACCATGGGCTACAATAAGGTATACCTAAAAAATAGAGAAAGAGAAAGAGAGGAGCAGCACAACCATACATACATAAGCCTAATAAAGTCACATGACCATTAGTCTAAGTCTTTAATGACCCAAACATTTTTAAATACAAAATAAGTGGCATGTTTTGTATCATCTATAAATGTTTTGAATCAATAATACAAATAATTCTGAATGAAAAACATCTAAAGCTGAAGCAACAGAAATCATCAATAATTACACCAACTTGTGAAGACGTCCTCAGGGTACCAAAACAAAAGTAAATAATGTTGTTTACAATACAACTTTGAGCATGCAAAAGCCTCCAGTAAACAAATAATTTTGATGTGAACCGAGTTTAAATTTTAATCAGCACATATGTACACAACAGTTGAATATGTAGAGGTGAAATGTGTGAGAAATTAACCATTGCAGAATTTCAAATTTTAAATTATATTAGTTTTTTTAGTGTATTAACTTGATAAATTCTCCTATATTGTTTATTGCACAGACACTACCAGTCAAATTTTCACACGCACATAGGAATTACCATGTTTTTATGAAAAGATGTTTTTTAATGACTAAACTTACATTAGCAAACATAACATGCTATTGGAAAACAGTACTAATGTCTGCTGATTATAGGCTTCTGTATGTTTATGTAAATATTAATTAAACAATTAATTAAAAATACCTCCAGATACAATGATAATGTACAATCAATCAACAATGTCTATGCTGTATTTCTGAACAATGTGATTCTATAAAATCCACACTTGGACATGTCGAATGTTTGGTATTTTTTACATTTAACAATTCATGGTATATCATTGTGTTTTATTGCGTTACGTTGTCACATATATTTTGTCTTTTACTGTGTGTCTTTCTGTACATACTTGAAACTGGATGGACAAAACACCTTTTTTTACGTAGTGTTTGACTTGTAAAAAGAGATCACAGTGGTCAAACTAATGAAATATAACAAATCCAAAATTCAGTTACTGTGAATAATAAAACATCCTATTATTAGCAGCAATAACCATTTTTAAATATAAAGGGAAAGAAAATATAATTTACACCACGTCAAACGTGCCATTTATCTTCAAGACATGCATCGGATCCGTACCCAGTGACGTTTTAAGTAATGTTTAAGATGGACCTGAAATCCAAACACAACGGGATCAATTAACTATGAGTGATGTGAACTGAAAACACTGGAAAGCAATCATCTCTGACATCTTAATGCAGGGGGGAGCCAACAACGATGTTTCACATATATTCTGAAATTGCTGGGTTCAATCTTATTCATTAAATTTGATGATGTCAAAATACAATTCGAATGTTGTTCAAGATGTAAAAAAATATATATTATTGCCTGCCACAGGCAGAATCACAACATTTGACCTTAAAAACCGTAAAGAGTTTTGTCCTGTTAGACATCTGCATATATTTTGTTCAGCCAAGAGCTGAAACATTAAATACATTCATCAATATTAAAATACAGGCTATCCATTTATTTTATCCAGGTGATATCCAGGTGACTCTGAGTGTGAATAAAAAATATAAAATTATCTGAATTAAATTAATGAAACAATGTGTTCAACTACAGCAACGCTCAAACGTGTATCTAATTTTCAACCGTGACTCTTTGTCACGAACCAAAAGAGAGCACACTGAAGCTGATTTGCAAAACCTTTGCAATTAGTGAATAATATTAGTCATCCTCTGCCACATTTACAGCTGGGAGAGCAGGAGAAATTCAAGGGGCAGACAACACAACAAACCTTTTGGGCGTAAGTAGGATAATGTCATTGGTTTTATGACAGTCACACATCCCACCTGCTGCTCAGTGGCTTGCAGGCATGAATAAATCACAACAAATTGGGCCCAAAAAGGAGAAGAAGAAAAAAAACACAATCTTTGTTTAAATGAAAAAAATCCCACAAAGAAATAATGAAAGCAATAAAACCTGTGGTCTCTTAATGGAAATGCTGAGATTCAAACTATTCAAGCTAGTAGTCTGGTTTTGATACTGTGTGACTGAAGAAAGAAGGAAGGTTGAAAAGGCACATATGCAGTAATAATCAATGTGATGTCAAGAACTATGGTCAGACTGTATTTTCTGGACCAAATGGCGAAAGACACACTGGTTCATGTGCGCTGGTTTCACTAGTACATTTTCCATATGACCTGAATATTGCATAGCCCCATGTTTGCTGTGTGGTGATGTTTGATTAAACAGATATTTTTTAGGAATCCACACAGCTGATGCACACTATGAGGTGTTAATATTTATATTGTATACTGATCTTGACACTAAGACAGGGTCACCATATCAGTATCATATCATATCAGCAGGACTAAACTCAAGATCCTCACCATGTCGGTTTATATTGCGCAGTGAAGTGCTTTTGGTAGTTGATCATTTGCTTGCTTTACAGTGCTGGGAACTGGACAGATAACTCCTGTGAAACGTATTCTGTCACTGTAAAAAAAACCTTATACAAGCCAATAACAGTAGTAGTAGTATGTCTGTGAAGATTCTCAGTCATCCAGGTAAAGTAGTCTGAGGATTGAGTCATGGCAACTGGACTTCTTTCTT
>JAUYWH010000014.1:11965194-12044209 GCA_034779795.1 Ctenopoma multispine | reverse complement strand
ACGTGAAAAACAAACTAGAAGAAAAGCCAAAACATCACAGACAGACGAGGGGAAGCGGCCAACCAGGGTCGGACCGTGACATACATGGTGAAATGACAGCAATACAAGTAAAATATTGATCCTCCATTTGTTTATGAAGGCATAATGCACAATCTACAGTGACACATAATATCAGATACATATGTAATACATTCTTAAAGTATAAACCAATTGTCTTGGCTGCTGAAACTTTGAGTCTGGAGCCAAAGGGCAGTATGGGTTGAGGTATGAGTTATTTCCCTTTAGGGTGTACAGTACAAGAACATTTTCAGGAAATAAAACTCGATAGTCCAGTTGTTTGGTACCTGGCCAGGTCTATCATTTATTTTTAGAGGCCTGTCAGTATTTCCTCATTGTAAACTCTCTCGCAGAGTTTATTTTTCAATTGTCTTAATTCATTTGAGAAAATGACACAGAGGACTTCATTGACTTAGGACACAGTACAACCTTCAGTAGACCTAACCAACTAATTTAAACCTTGATAGGCAACTAAGACTGGAAATTTGCCTTCAGTTTCACTTCATATAAATGTGGTAGTGATGAATTCCTTATTCAGCATAAGTAGTTGTTAACTTTTTGTTTTCTGTCAAATAGGCAGAGGAACTTATCAGTAAACAAATATATGAACCATGGAGATTATTTTAGTTCAAGTTAGTTTATCACTAAAAAGAGGGAAGTATAAGTGTAAAACATTTTGTTATTGTTTGATTTGGCACCGTTGGCTTTTGAGGGAGTTTTGTTAGCATGTGACTTGATATGCTGACCATGACTTTGCTTTTTTGAAACTGACGTGTGACAGTCAGTGAGTTTGGAAACACCCATTGTAGTCTTAGTTTGTGCGAAAGGGGAATTTGGGGTTATTTGTAAATGCATGGGTGTTTTTTCAGTATAGCACATGTTTGGTGACTCCCCCAAACAAACCTAAATCATTTAAATACAAAGCGTATAACACGTTTTCACTGTATATGAATGTGTTAAGTATTACTTTAGTTGCAAAGTAGTTCCGGAAAAATGTGCTTGACCGTAACATGGCCGCAAGCAAAAGACTAAACAAGTGGTATTATTACTAGTGCACTAAAATGTGATTACTATAAGATTATAAGATCAAAAATGTGTAAAATGTATTTTAAAAATGTGATTTTAAAACAAAGAATTTATTCTATCTGTATACAAACATATACTGAGCTGCCACAACATGAAAACAGTGAATAACATTTATCATCGTGTTACAATGGCACCTTTCAAAGTACGTGAAGTTGACCTGTTGGAAGCAGGAAATTAGAAAGTGTAAGGATGTGAGAGATTTTGTCAGTAGTCTTATAGAAAACTGGATCAGACATTCCCCAAAACAGCTGGTCTTGTGGGTTGTTTCTGGTATGTTGTGGTCAGTGCCTACCAAGGACAGACAACTGATGAACCGAAAAAAGTGTCATGGACATACATGGCTCAGGGAACCCAACACATGCTGTGTTAAATTTGTCAAAGGTAATATGTCTGCCAGGTTAGCCAAGGTTAAACACACAGATGTGTTAAAATATGGTTTTGATTAGTGTAGACTACTTACAAACACACACAAACACACACACACACACATATATATATATATATGTATATATATATATATATATATATATATATAAACATTGATTAAAGATGAAAGGTTTAATATGTTTTATCACATAGAAGAAAATACAGGAATGAACCAAACTGCAGTATGCATGAACCACTTCAAAGAAAGTGACTATATAATTACATTGTTTGCAGCAAGATCACAGCAGTTCAATGACATATTATTTAATTTGCCAAAAATCTGCACCATCATCAACCCTTTTACCAGAGAGGAGGATTTTTTCAAATTAAAACATATCTATTTTTGATGCATCTTATAAAACATTTGGATAATAATTAAGTACAATGAAACAGATTAATTCACACCTCAGATTTCATATTGCTGCTCTGTGTTAGAGTGGTTTATGTGTACAGAAAAAGACCATTAGTTCACTCGTCAGCAGTGAGGTCCTTACGAAGCAGTGACAGTTTCAAGCTTAGGAATCATGTTGGCCTCCTATTTGCATATAAAGAGGATCCTCTATATGCATGCTATCAGCACAAAACATGCAAACACCTAGTAGCCAAATATGAGACAGTAGATTAGAGCTAAAGTTAGTTACTGTAACTTACAAGGACCATTGATTTGCACATACCATAACTAGTGATAAAGGCCCCTGTAGTTGCAGAGTTATCAGAGTGCATTACTGGATTTAATGTTTAGACTGTAATGTAATGTAATGACTTCCAACCCTATAATATCCTTCCTGAAATACATACTGTACAAATACAATAATAGTATTTTTTTTCTTGATAGGCTTTAGTACCACCAGTACGAAGAACCTCCTGGCAGACAGTTGGGGCCGCTCTGTTTCTGCTGCCCGTAAGTCTAAACAGACCTTTTTTGATTTTACTGTTTTTTTACTGAATTACTACCAGTAATTCCTACAGAGAACCACAGATGTCAGTGCCACCTCAATTTGCATTCTTCTTGCTCCATATAGCTTATATTACAAACAGTATCTGTGTGATGCCAGTAGCGTTAAGGAAAAGTAGCATAGCTTTGCAAGCCACCTGTTACTTCACATTAGAAGTCTATATTTAATTATAACAAAGCTACTCTAAGGAGAAATTTGGTTTGGATAACTAAAGCTACCTAGAACAGGTAGTAAAATACTTCAAATTAACAATGTTTAAGTAAGATCAGAATTAGTTTTATTAGCCATGTATGCAAGCATATAAAGAATATATCTTAGGGTTACCTTGATAAGATAAGAATACAATCACATAATAAAACTGGGCAAAGTAATATTAATCAAATGCACCAAATGCAAGTTTGGTGAAAAAGTTTGAAACTACTTGCATTAACAGTTTTAATGGTCTAATAACATAAGATTATAAATAAATATGGTCATAGGTCATAAAATAAACAAAAAACAGTACAATATTCAAGGTAAAGTTAAAGAGTGTCACCTTTGGTTTTGTATACAGTACTGATCAGTAACATGCCTTCCAAAAATGACAATCCAGCTTGCTGCATTGACAGCAACAGCAAGAGCTAATTATAGCATCCCATGGTTATGGCTAATCAGGTCTTTGTTGAGTTTAATCAAACTGCTAATGACACATTTGTATCAAACCCACAGATTATCTCACTCCCCATAAAGAGTGATCTCAGTTTCATTTTCCATCACAATAACTCATTTCATTATTAGTGTCATCCAATCATTGGTTGTCTGGCAGTGCTGCATCTTTCTCACTAAGTTAATTGGTTGTTGTATAAAATAGGGGGACCTATTTTTTTACCTAATTTAACCTAAGTTTTTACATCAGTGATGGAATTAGCAGCATTTTACTCATTGAAAATGAAAGTAGTTGTTAATTAATCATTTTGATAGTGATAAAGCTATTCTAGCAGCCCCTAATTATTGTATTGCTTGTAACCAAGGTGCTTTAGCTACATAGGACGTTGACAAGTCAAGACAAGACTCATTCTCCTATGCACCTGTCTTTTTTGTAAAGTTGTACATTACACAGGACATTGACTTTTATAGTAGATTGATTTAAACTTCATATGGGAGTGGATTTACACCATCACACTTATTACAGTACAGTCACTGTAATGAGTGGAGTACTCACTAATTTATGAATACAAAACCATGTATTTTTAAAAATGTTACACTCCTCTACATTAGTTTTCTAACAATGTTTTTCTTTTGAACAGGCCAACAGAGAAATAAAGAAAACGAGGAAGAGAGAACTATTTTCAATGAAGGTAACTGACTCTTAATCATTTCATTCCACATCATTCACTTGTGGTTGCAGTGAATCAGAACCCGTGAAATGTGTTTTTATTTCCTTTCACTGTGTACCACTAAAATCTGGTGAAAAAAAAAGACTATGACAGCTTTTTTCCAGAAAAAGGCTGTACAATCACAACGAAGTTCCTTTCGGTAAAAATATCAGCGTGGAAAAGAACTGATGAGCTGTAGATATAATCAGGTCTGTTGTTTGCAGATCACAGAGAGGAAAAACTGAGGGCGTTTCTGAAACGCCATTATTGCGACTTCCAAAGCTCTCTTGATGCGGAGGAGCTGCGTCAAAGGCTGCAAAACAAGTGAGTCACAAAGACAGATTTCCAAACTGATCGTAAGGATGTCAGAATCGCCTACTTCTATGATCTATTTTCCTGTAGCTGTTACATTTGTACATTTTCTCTTTTGTTAGTAAAAATTCTTAGGAAAATCAAACTGTGTCACCAGAAACTACTTTTACTTAATTAGCCCATGATCTGGATAGAAGCAGATTCTGTATGATACTTTGTTGACTCACTTGATGTGATCCCAACCTGGATCTCCATTTTAAATTGATTTGATTGACAATATCTCTGAGTCATATGGTGTCCCTGAGGCCAAGAAGGTGCCTTTCTGTTTGCATGTTCTCTCTGTGTCCGTGCGAGTTTTCTCCAGGTGTTCCGGCTTGCTCAAACAGTCCAAAGACAGGCAGTTAAACCTACTTTAAGATTAGGGCTAACTTGTTAACTGGTTACTCAAAATTGCCAGTCGGTGTGAATAGTAGTCTGTATGTCAGCCCAGTGATAGATTGGAGACCTAGGTGTACCCTACTTCTTGCCCAATAACAGCTTTGATTGGCTCAAGCACTCCTGTGACCCTTAAGCGGCTAGGATAATAAATGGATGGAAACACAATTCATGGTGATGGCAAGCCACCATTAGGATTTCAAATACTAGGATAAAGCTAATAGCCTATTATTACTGTACTATACTGTACATTCACACCTGAAGTATGTGTTTTTATTGTTTGTACGTGCTTTTGCATTTTACAATTTCAACTCTGCTTTCTTTTTACAGTGAGGGTCAGCCCATAAATCTTCAAGCTTTAGTCCCAGAGGTTGGAGAAACACTTTTTCTTGGGGGACCCACAGGAAGCGGGAAGACGAGCATAGCCTACATCCTTGTTTCTTCTTGGACAGAAGGGCCCACCCATGCACTCTCTAGCTTCCCTGACCTCAACATCCTTCAACTTCTCTTATATATCGACTGCAGCACCGTGAAGGGTGACTTGTTTCAAGAAATAATGTCTCAACTTTCTCTTAAGGAAAATATTTCAACAGAGGAGGAACTAAGGACTATGCTAATTAGATCCAGCGAGACTCTGCTGTTGTTGGATGGCTACAGAGAAGGGAACAGATTATTTGACGAGTCTCTAAAGACGTTCCTAAGTGAAAGAGGAGGATGCAGAGTGCTTGTCATGACCTCCCAGGAACACTGCCCCCTGCTTAAGGAGACAGTTGGGACAGTACGGGAGCTGAAGCTCCATAAACAAATAGTAAAGTACTGACAAGACAAATGTTCGTGGCCAAAAATACATTAAGCACTTGTTACATTTTCAACAAAGGTTTTATATTATTGTATATTGTATTGTGCCCTTGTTGCAGTGTCAGATCATGTTTTTATAACCCTGAATATGCTGCAAAATATTAAATTCATACTGTACATGAAATGTAATCATTTTGTATCATGTTGTCAGTTCTGCTTGTCATTGTACATGTAATTAATTTTATTTTTTAAAAAGAAAGAAAAATACGTTTTAAAAAAAGAAGTTACATATTTATTCTAGGACAACATGTCAGTAAAATCTGTAATCCACCAGAGTGATTTGAGCGGCACATCAAACTCTCAGATGTGAGGTCAAAACATTATTAACGATTTGCAGTTGTCTCTGTTTCTGTTCTGTGTCAGCACACAAGATTAAGAAAGGTCGTTATTTGGGTCATTTGCTGGACTGCAAGCAAAGCATCAACTGTTTCTATGTATTGTTGGTAAAAAGGGAAGTCACTCTAGCAGTATTCCTGTCAAGAGACCGTGCTGATTCCAGTAATATTTGATAAGAAAAGTTCTCATTTTATTTCCGTGTCTTTTTCATTCTCTGGTAATGGTTTCGTCTCGCATCTTACTAGGCTATGAGTAATTTAGACTTTCACTTAGTGCTGATCTTGTCCTGTTTTGTTATGCATGTTTTACGCTTTTAAGACTATTCTTTCCAAGTTCAACAACTTCGTCACACACAGTAAGCTACAGAGTAAACCTTGCTAAGTGCCGACTGTGTTTTTTGCAATGCAGCTGCTGGTATTGTGTTGGATCAAATGTTTTGTAGTCAGCAGAGATGAGAGAGAGGAAATACCTCTGTGGCTGCTTAAGACGTGGGTTTTCCTGTTTCATTCTCACATATTATGTTGCAATACTATGGGCAGACAACGGGAAACTCTCTTACCTACTTAACTTACTCCCAAACAGTGGAAACCTCTGAGTCAATGTAGCTTTTTATAGCTAGAAAAATCAACTTTCATCCACTTACAGTAAACTGGGTTACTTGATGCTAAAAAGTGCAGCGTTTGGGACTCAAAATAGTGGTGGCATGAGACTCAAAATCAATTTACTCCCATGCGCTCAATTCTCTCTCGCCTAACAATCTGCTGTGTTTGCTCTGCATAGTCCTTCAGGTGTCAGAAATTCTGAAATAAAAATGCTACAAAACATGCTCTGTTTGGTTAGAAGGGTTAACCTCACTCAAAAACATATCTCTTTACAGTATGAGTAATTTAGACTCATAATATAGGGTATTTCTAAGTAGACATTGACAACTCTCCAGTATTGCACAATTTTCTGCTTTTTAGTTCTCATTTCTTCTGTATCTAGTACATTTCCTCTCAGTCCTTGTCATATATTCAGGAGAACATTACATAAAGCATTGTGAGGATAACTTTTACTATGGCTCCCTCACCTCAGTGCTCCTGTAAATACTGGACCACTTTTAACTTTTACTTACCCTAATTATGGAAGACTGTTCAGGTGCTTAATGCATAAAGGTGGTGATACAAGTGATCTAACTATCAACTGTCTTATTTTCCCCAATCCTAGAATCACCCGTGGACTGATAATTATGTATCTTGCTGTAGGTTAATAATGTAATTCAGCCACAGCACTGATATTGTTATTTTACTTGATAAAAAGCAGCACTCTACTGCAACCTTCATAAATCTGTCCCGGGCCTTTGACATTATTGATCAGTATTTTTAAAAATATGTCAGTGGTGATTATGTTATAATGTTGTCACTCCCATTGTCCAAAATGTACAGTAGATCTAATAAGTTGCTCTATACAACATGATCTAGTCTTTCTCTCTTCCAAGATCAGATTACTTTGAGCAGAGGTACTGAATGTGCTGGACAGAGGTGTTACAAGAGAAGTTCTACCTTCCCAACTTACTTTTTTATAATACCTTTATTCAGTCTCTCCATGTGCCTGTTATAACTTGGTGATAGGGTTTGCTTGTATACACCACTGTGTTGTACATCTTCTATTAAAATTTTCAATATCGATATTATACGATAGTAGTATATGACACATTCCATTGGTAAGATCCTCAGTCATTAGTGCTTTGTATGGAGGAGTCTCCTGCAACAATAAGGCAAATGGATTGAGATTCAAATTCAAGTAGCTTCTGTATATTTAGTTTTCCCATTTTATGTAATTTTAGTAACTATACACTTAAAAAGGACTCTGCTAGTGTACTGTGTGTTGCTGTTACTGTTAAAAATATAATAATCATTACTCCACACAAAACCACCCACTCACATTACATCAGGTTTTATTGCTTTGTTTTTAAAAGTTAATGATTTCCTCCATCAGCTATTGCTGGAAAATTATTCCTGGACAACTTCCGGCTCCTTATACTAGAGCACTGATACTGCATGATGCATTGTTTTGTGTAACGTGACTTTCTGCTTTGCTTATCAAGTTCATGAATATATTGTTGACTCTTCAGTTTAATCTCCAGTCTAAGCTGTGATGAATACACCATGTGTTCTTCTGTTTATTCATGTGAACTGCTTGACTGGGAAGACTTTTATCAGTAAGCCATAAGTGGTCACTGGTCTTAGTGATTTTCCATTTTGGCTTAAAACAAGAGACTGTCCAACAAAAACCATCATTGTTTATCATTGTTACACAAACACATCACACGCCATAATCAAAGCAATTTTAATATGATAAAAAATATTCATTTAGCTTACTTTAGTTTCATTTTTAGGCCACATCTTATTGGCCATATTTGTTGCTGGACTGACTATAGGTTTAAGGATAGTCGTAAGACAATGATGGGAAGTACCAAATGTGTTGCAATATTTGGAAATACTGTTTGGAATATACCGATGCAGACGAGAAGTGGTTTATGGTGCAAGAGTGGTTTGATTTTACCTGACATAAGAATGCTGTAAGTTAAAACATTCACACTCTAATCTTACTAGAGGTTTTTCAAAATGAGTGTGTTATGCTGTGAGGGGAATTTTGTTGGCGTGACTTGTCCCCGCAAATCAATACAAAGCTGTTGTTAAATGATTTCTATCCTGATAGGAGCAGTTTCTTTCAGGATGTCACGGCGCCCATCCGTAGCGTAAGAGGAGTCACCGAATGGACTGGATATGAAAATTATGTGAATCATATGCTACGGCCTTTTCAGTCACCAGATTTCAAACTAATAGAAAACTTTGGAAGAACAGTGTTCAATCCTGCCAGTAGAGCTCAAGAGACTTGTAGAATCAGTGCCAGACTACTGAAACTGATAAAGACATTCTCATGTGGTGATCTGATGATGGTGGTGGAGAGCATACATTGGACCAAAATATCCCACAGATGATCAACTGGGTTGAGAACTGGTGAGTGTGAAGGCCATATCATGTGTTTTGCATACGTTTCTTACCATTTAATGACTTCTGATGACCTATACATGGAGAGATTCTCATACTGAAAGAGACCACATCCATCAGGAAAGACATGTTTCATCATAAGATAAAAGTGATCACTCAGAACAACTTTGCACTGATTTGCAGTGACCCTTCCCTCTAAGCGGGACAAGTACACCCAAACCATGTCACAAAATGTCTCCCACAGCATAACAGAGCCTCTGGTTCCCCTCACTGTAGGAGACACGCATTCAGGGTTTTTCTTTCATTTGCCACTGTTCTGTATCTACAAGCACTTCTATTTCCACAGTGAATTTCCCTCTCTGACTGTTTCAAAGTTTCACTAGATGGTGCCATCCTCCTTTTCATGCAGGCTTATTGTGAGCGTTTGGAGAAGGATTTGGATGGTGGCTGATAATGATTCCAGGATTTTATGTACTTAAGTTTACTTTAGTGGGGAATGATGAATTTAAAGTGTAAAAACAGTTTTTTATATGTTTTAACTGTATCTTTTTATGTATTTTCCTGTGTTTGCTGTCCAGTCCTGACTGATCTATTGCTATTTGCTTCTTATCTTATCTAAATTATTAGCCCTATGTTTTACATTACAGTTCTTTCTCCCAGTAGATCCTTATGCTGGTCAACCATGGGCCAGTAATTGGATCAATGATAGAATGAAAAAAACCTGGGTTAACTACAGGCTGTAAAATCTAACAGACACAGGTTTCAGTCAAGTTAAACTGTTAAGAATGTGCACATTTGTATCCTTAGTCTGAAAGAAATGAATAACTTCTTAAAAATCTACAATTACAATGTCTTTGTTTCTTGAGCTTGAAGATAATTTTCTTTGGAGCTGACAAAAATATATTAATAAATGATTTTGTGCCAAAACTATTCTTACAGCAAGAGCTTCATCCAGCTGTCCAAAATATTCAGATCATCCATTCAATATGAGAAAAATGCTTCTCTCTGCAATTCAGTTCCCCAACGTAGCTGATGCTATGTCCCAGACCCAACACCCTCCTGACTACCAAAAGCACCACAAACTACTCACCCAACACACACACACAGTCAAAATGAGAGTTAACCTCATCAAAAAGGACAATCTCCTACATGCACGACCCCCATTTCCTCTTCCAACCTCAACCTCTCAGACCAAAGGGGCGGTTTCATCATTTGGTAATTAATATTCTAGGGAAGAGTGGAGCATCAGGAAACAATTATTCAATAATATATGGACGTAAGTGCACACTGTGTCCTCACAAAAACACACGCATGGACAAACACATATATATCAACATGATCTACTCTTCCTCTCTTCCAAGATCAGGTTACTCTCATACATTTAACACAACTGGAGTGAGTACTGAATGTGTTGGATGGGGGTAGAACTCTTGTATTGCGAATATTCAAGGTGCTGGCTTAGTTTGCTGGCAAAGTTTGTAGTCTATAATTTTTTCACTACAACATATCTGATAATTGTGCATTACATTTATCTATGTGTTTCCCCATTGGCCTGCATCAAATAAAGGAAATATAAAGTCAACAGGGTGTGCCAGATGTGAACAGAGAGGGTTATTGATATTAAAAATGAAAAAACAGTACAATAAATAAGACATATTGCCCAACACCGTACTGTATGAAATAATAATATGACTTGACTTCATTAATTGACACAATGATACTGACATACAGACAAGATATACAGTTTTATGTCTAATACTGTATATCATTTACTGATTTTTTTTGAGATGGCATGAAAAAATAAGATAAAACATGAGGACATATGTAAAGCACATTGAGAGCTAGACTGTATGTCTGCAGCAACATTACCTGCTGAGTTTTGACTAACAAAAAGTAATGAGTGTAAATGTGTATTTATGATAAAAGCAGTGACTCCACAGATCTCTAATGTCACTGTCTATGTCTATGCTGTGAGTCTGATTGCAAGGTGGCTTTGTGGATGGATTTCCACTGCAGACAAGTTGTAAGTTTTATAACCACACTTAACCCAGACATACACACTCATACAAAGCCACTTAAGAGCTTTTGCTAAAATAAAATATATAACATTTAAGTGCAAAAGTGACATTATGCCTTATATTAAATTACAGGCTGCAACAGCATGTACTGCACAGTAACAGGGAGGGTGGTGTGAAGGTAGATAATGGTAGTAGGTGGCAGCGATGTGTTGATTTAAGCCAAATGCATGCCATATTTGGGTTGTGTGGTCCAATCTGGGCCTCACTACAGTCTATCACACGACTCCAGTCTATATCCATACTCTACGCTGGCTCTGACCCAGTTTCTCTGGTAATTGGGATCAGATGAGTGGCAGCAAAAGTGAGGCGACCTGGGTTCTCCGGGACCCACAGTAACCTGGAAGCATTTATTTTATGGAAAAGATGTTTAGTTAAAGTGCAGTTCTGCACCCCAGCCCCTCTAATGACTCTCCAGTTCTTTTGCCCAGGCCTGAAGACAGAGCCATGTGATGAATATGACTGGTGAAACAGGGACACACACATACACATGCACACAGAGGCTTCCATCACCGTGCACTGTGATGGATATGACTGGTGAAAGCTCTGAACACCGTTTCCTGAGTCCTACACTTCCCTCCTCCCAGGCCTCGGTCAGCCAAAGCTGAACTGAGTTTCACTAAACTCAGCCTGGATTGGATTGCAGATTAAGAGGCTTCCTGTCCAATCCGTTGGCTGCATTCATCTGCTTTCTTAATGATCACCTTTTTATGAGCAAGTGGTGACATTATTGAGGATGAATGAGTCTCTCCAGGATGGATTAGATCCACAAGATTGGCTGTGTGTGGATTTACCAAGGGACAATGTTTTTTAAAAGATTATTGCAAAAAGAATTTAGGAAAACATTCATATTTTTCTAAAAAATGAGCGAGTGTATAAACAAATCCAAAAGAAAACTGTATCCGTGTTCATGCATATTGCTCCTTACAGCCAGCAGTTCCCACTCCTCTTTATTTGTGCAATGAGTGTTTTGTCTTGCTTAATTACAGCAGATGAAAGTTACATTTTCTTGAAGCAGTTCTTTTTTGCGTCCCAAGTGTCGTATTTTATTACAATAGCTGAAGAAAATCTGCAAGTGTGGCAAGATTTTCCACTGCAAATTGACTCGATGCAAGAATTTTCTCAATTCGAGTGCAGACATCTGCCTTCTTCCTTATTTCAATAAACTCACTTGGATTAGAATTGAAAATTAAACAAGTTGAATAACTCTTCAGTGATTTTATAAGAATAAGTTTAGGAACGTGAATTTAGGCCTCTATCTTTTAAATGTTTTTTAATTAACAGCAGAATGATCTTTTCGTGGCTTTATATGTCAGTGTTATTTTCTAAGGACTTAGACAGAGACACATTGGTAAATTGGATCCATTGTCATTTCTCCACCATCCAATCACTAAGTCTCCAACGCTAGCTACCCCCCCCCCCCCCTCTCTCCTGCTGGCAGCTGTTGATTACACTTGTCTCCTGGGGGAAGGTTTAAACTCCTCAGAGATAGTAATATCGAGGGCACTATTGGCTAGTCACTTCAGATCAGGGTGGGGGGAGGAAATGGCGATGGACATAAAGCTAAATATATAATTCCTCCCATGCTGGTAATCACGATGTCCAGACGATTTGAAATGACAGTTTAACCACTTTAGACTGAGGAACGCTTTGTTCAGATCTGAAAAGCAGGAGGTGGATATTTAAGTGTGTGTTGGAGCGTCTGGTTGGTTGCTGCGATGGTTGGGGAGCCTCCTCATGGGTACAGAGGCTATCCAAAGGGGCCCGTGTGGTCCTCTCTAAATGCACGTGTGGGGGGACAGAGAGCACACGTTCCACTGAATTAAAATGGCTCCCAGACCAGACAGGAGCAATTCTGTGAATGACTGACATGCCAAGAGCTCCGGAAGGAAACACTCTCACCGCCCGGTATTAGTTTACCTGATTATTAGGATATCCAGCTTCCTCTTAAAATGGCCGGCATTACAGCAGACGCAACAAGGCCTCATGCCACACAGCTCAACCAATTACATCTATAAATATTAATAGGCTAATCTGCACATATTCTTTTCCTCCAAACCTGTTACTACATCCCTGAAAGGGTCAGAGATACTCGTGAACAGCAAATCTATTTAAATTTTAAGTTCAATTTGCATATGCAGAGATTGTCGTTTCAGACAGGCTCTCTTAAAATGTCTTTTCCCCCCCATCATCACATCGCAAGAGGAAAGTGCATTTTGTATTCATGCGTTGATTGGATCCTTGATGAGATCTTCAGGGTGGCTTCACACACTCGGATGCTCTTTACACTCCAGAGGCGATGAGAAGAGAAAGAGAGAGAGTGACAGAGAGAGAGAGGAGGAGGGAATGAGAGGTGTGTATGTGTGTGGTATCAATACAATATGTCTACACTGAAGTGGCTTGCTGTGATGTCCCCCCAGCTCTGTGGGCCTCCTCAGTGGTTTAGCTCCTGCACGAGCACCGTGACTTGGTGTTCGGGGTGTAATCAGGTGGCACAAAGGGAAGAGAACAAGCGTTGAAGAATCATAAATACATTGTCTTTCTTCCCTTTACACAATCTTCTAAATAATATAATGCAGGTCTTTTTGGCAATTTGGCATTAGACCATTATAACAAACTTCTCTGAAAAGATATGAATAATTCAATTAGGGCACATACGTGAAAAACACAGAAGTACAAAGCTCAAGATGCATTGGTTATTTTTTCCCCTGGTAAAAAATAATAATAGCACAGGCTGTGCCATCCTATACTATCTGATCAATTAAAGCTTTTCATAGATGAAATTACACTTTTACAAGCTTCCCGTATGATAGCAAATGTTCTCAAACTTTAGCTAGACGTTACTGTTTAACTCACTCTATTAAGTTTGATGAGTTTTGGACTCTTCTCTGCTTGTTGTACTGTTACATTACATTTTTATTGACATTTTTCTACAAATGTCACCTTTGGAGTGGATTGGCAAAGATTTTATTCTCACTTGAACTTTAGAGAGGAACAGATTTTAAGTTGTTATGGATATGCGCTTGTTGAGAGTTAACATTCTCAGTTCAAAGTGTGGAACTCTGGCTATCTTTCCTTAAAATGCACCAGACGTGGATTAAAGGCTAACTATCAAATCAAACGTTTACTGAGCTAATTTAGACTTGTATATTTTTGTGAGGAATCGCCAAAGGACACACCAGAACTTCCACACAGACAAACTTCTCTTGCTCTTTGACTTTCGCACATGCAGTGGCACACACATCCATTGCACACACACACACGTATGTTAAAAGGCGGTGCTAGTAGTAGTAAACATTTGAAAGGAACAGGGGTAATTCACTTGATAAATGTCAACCAAAATGAAGCTATCAGCTGAAAGCAATTTCCTTGTGCTTGCCTGTGTTCTGCGCCAGGGACTTGGGAGATTTTCACCCCTCCATCGATCATGAAGCCTCTGTTTTAGGCCAAGGTACACAATGCCCTCAAATTGCTGACATATGGACCTAGAATCACCACGAAAACCTGCCATTTCCACCCCGCCCCTCCTCTGTCCGACCCAGCCACTCCTCTGCTAAACTCTTGTTTATCCAACGACTCTGGTCTGTTTAGGCCATTAAAGCAAAACCATTCAAGGAGACAGGCAAATGTAATAAAGCCACAGTCTGTAGCATGCAACTTAACACTGCTACCATTTTGCACCAAAGATGAAAAGAAAAAAAAAAACACCATGAACTTTGCACTGCCACCAGTCGTCAATTCATTTCCTTTGTTTTAAAGAAGTCAGACATCATTTTGATAAAGACATAATTAGTAGTAGCTTGCAATACTTCAGCATCTTAATTATCAAATGACTGGGTGGCTATAAGACAAAGTGTGTGGCAAAACCTTTAAAAACGAAACCAGTAGTGGAGGAAGCAAAACAAACGATGACAAAGATGATGACACCGACCACATAATAGTACAGAAAGTCTCTGGCTGGTGTAAACAACGCACAGATGGAAGCTGAGCGCTGTGCGTCACTGGATAAGTTTCCCATTTAGGCGCTTCTCATTATTGATCCAGTTCAACAACTGGTAAAAATACAGTTCCTGACCGTGGCTTTAAAAGTGCAGCTATTTAAAGACAAACAAAGCCAAGTGCACAACATTAAAAGCCTATTTTCATAATGGACAATTACGGTGCCAGCAGCCAGGGCCTCGAGGTCTGTACACAGGAAAAGTCCATTATCACTCTAACTAAGGAGAAGGGGGCGACTTCAAACCAAAAACGGGGAAAAAAGAAAACAAAAGAAAAAAGATGACGCACATGGTACAAAGCAGTGTTTCTTTAATGGAGTCCATCAATAATGCTACTTTCCCAACTTTATTGTGTTTAAAAGCGTAGCCATATTATCAATCCTAGACATGAGGGCAAATTAAAGACATTTTTTACCCGAGTGCATTTTTAACAAACTTTGAATCAATGTGAAACAAATGTTTGGCAACACGCTAATGAAATCTGTTCAGCCAGCCTCCGTGTCTCTCTGCCTTTCTCTCTCACTCTTACCACCAAGACAAACCCACAGCCAGTTTATATTCAGACGGGCGCAATTGTTTTATGTAAACAGACAGCAGTTGTGGCAAGGGGTTTGATTAGGAGGAGGCCCACAAATCCCATTAAAAGTCCATTCACCACTTGCTCAGTGTTTGTTTGAAGACAGGAAGAGTAACAAGGAAGGAGGGAGGTGACCGGCAGTCTGTCATTCTTGTTGTTTCCGTGCCAATTTGTGTTTATGCGCAGACAGTTAAACACAGATATCACCCAGCAGCAAACAGAAGAACCGGAGTTAACCAGAGATTTTTTGTGAGTGGGATTCAAAAACTACCTCCCTGATGTCATGATTATCAGCATAAGACCGACGTGTTGCCCATAAACCGTCTGTGTCCATTTGTAGGCTCAGATATAACCAAATGATATAATATCAAAAAAGTAGGATCTATGCTCTTGTTTTTATCATCACCATCAACCTAACAGCTCCTTGGTCTTGGCTGCAAGTTGTTTGTCGATGTCCACTGCAATGTTGTCTGCCATCTGCTGAATCTGTGAAGTTTGAGGGGAAGATAGAAGTGTGGTTAAACTCCAGGTGGGCTTCTCTTTTGTGTCGATTGTGTCTTTAGAAATATATTATTGGGAAATTACTTTTGTGCATTAGTTAAATTTCCACATCAGAAAATGTTATATCTTTAGACAGACCTGTAATTATGATAATTTCAGGTCTTAGGTTACCTTTTTTTAATCTTTCACAAAGAAACGTGAAGCTCACTGTCTCTATGTCTATGTCACTATTGTATATGTTTTTTCTCCCTGTCTCATACCTGTTTTTCTACAAGCCGTATGGTGTCCTCTGAGTGTCCTTCCTTCGCCTTTTTCACCTGTGTTATAGCGTTGGAGCGGACTCGCCTCAGCGAGTCTTTAGCCTTGTTGCCGAACTGTTTGGCCAGCTTGACGAGGTTCTCTCTGTGCTCACGTGTTACTCTGCCAGGTAGAGAGGATATGGGAGGAGAGAAAAAAGAGAAGGTGCAGGTGATGATAAGAGAACAGAGAAGCAAATGACAACTGGTAAACAATAAGAGGGTGCAGACACAAACTCAGCCATATTCTTTGTATGTTCCTGTATACTCAGTGTATGTAGATAAAATACCAAACAAATACATAACTGTGCATAAACATAATGTCCTCACTTGCGTAAATGGGGATGCTAAGTGCTTGTAGGTATAAAGTCTAATCATTTTATTTCTGACTCATGGCAACCATCAAACCTCACTTCCTGAGGTCTTAGACCAGAGTTGATACATCCGTTATCCCAACAACTTTGCATTCACAATGCATTTGTTAATCACTCAGAAAATCCTACTTCCCATTTCACTCTCGCTCTTTGTCCTTAATTGGCATTTTTTCTCGTTGTTTTTGCCTCTGGGACTATTTGCAAACAATCCAACTGCAGCGTCTATTTACCGCAAACAATACAGCCTAATTACTGATTCCAGGGCCAATCAAGGAGCGCCTTCTGTTTGGAAATGCAAATGGAGGCTTGGAGCGTGCCGAGACTGATTACAGGGGGAAAGCAGTCCGACTCTTATGTCCCTCCTCTGCCAGACTAACACCTGCTGCTCCATGCACACACACTCATGCAGGAACATAGATGTACATAAGCAAAGGGCCAACACTTATACATGCAGACTTACATGCACATGTGTGTATATGTAACTATATATACACCCAGAATGGGTTAGTGAGTGAGTGATGGATAGTTTTGTGTGAAGTTGTTTGACTTGGCAGAGAGAAAAATTGAGATAGAAAGAGAAGTCTAGACAGACTAGAGAGAGAGAATGACCCACCCTCAAATCAACACATTGGTTGGTCTATACATCTACAAGCAAAAGTCAATAAATCTGTCAGTTACAGCTCAGAGTAGGAGACTATGAGATTTATTGATGGAGTGAAGTACCAAAAAAAACGAGAGAGACTTGATGAGTGTATGGTTTAACTATAATAATTTACATAGAACACTGATAATTTAGTTGATTTATTGATTAATTTTAAAGGCATGACATATAAAATATTTGATACAGAGCTCGAAGAGACTTCTTAAAAAGGTCGGTACTGTTTGAAACAAATAAATGTCTTAACTTAATTGTACAAAAACTACAATAAATATTTTGTCAGTTCAGAATTAATCGATCAATCTGACCATCCATTTGTTTCAGGAACGGCAGATAAAAAAAAAACATTTCCAGAAAAGTTTGGGCCTTAAAAACTGAAATCTGTGATTTGATAGTTTGCTTAAACCTTACTTTATGTGACATAATTACAAAGAAAAGATTTTCCCCAATTTGATGCCTCACTCAGAACTAGAATTATCACATTGCAGTTGTATGCCTCCACTAACCAGCGACATCGTTTACACGCTTGTCTGTACAGACTCATTCTCTAATAAGTTTATGCATAAGTCCAAGCAGATGTTTGTTCCAGATGTAATGAAATTCCTTCCAGGTGTTTCTGAGGTAGAAGCACTAACGCAAATGAGACAGACATGAGGTCACTGTGAACTTGACCTCTGACCAGCAAAATCTAATTAGTTTATTCTTGACCCTAAGTGACAATTTGCGCCAATTTTGAAGAAACTTCCACCAAGTGGGCTGGATACTGGCGGACGGACAGACAACTCAAGAACATAATCCTCCTTAGGATATAGGCAAACACTGTTCTGGATAATTAGAGAATCAGCAGATTAATTAATGGTGGACAGGTGGAGAAACATCCAAGCATAGGCTCAGTCTTTGCAAGCTAAGATGGGTTGTGGCTCTCAACTTTTATTTTGTGCCAAATTTTATGAGAAAAATATCAAAACTTCAAAACTCTCAACACTAGATTGAATTTTTTTTCACCATCTACAGGACATAATATTATGAGAAGACTCAGGGACTCTGGAGAAATCTCTGTTCATAAAGGCACGGTTTATTCAAGGGTTGGAGGCAGGAGGCACACAACAAAATGTCACACAACAAAATATGCTGAGGAAATCGAAGCACTGCCAGTCGTGTGATAGAAATGTCAACACGCCCACTTGCTTGCTGTGAATTCTCTGGACAAAGACCTGCAGGATGCCCAGTACAAAGTTCAGACATAACACACTTTGTACTAGGAATCTGTCTGGGTGAAGTGTATGTAATTTGTTGTTACATTCAGTTCCACTGGGTAATGTCTAGATAAGTTCACGGTTCTAGTATACATCTAAAAATGACTTTAGAAAGATGTATGCTGCCATCATGGCAACAACTTTTCCCAGGGACTCAGGAACAATACCAGGCCTCATTCTGCATGTGCTACAACTGCATGGCTTTGTAGATATGTGTGCTTGACTGACCTGGTCTGGCCCTTGATCTGTATCCTACCAAAAATGTTGTATGATTCTCTTCTTGATGAACCATGAACTGTGGAGCAACTTAACTCTTGTATCCAGGAATAATGGGCAAATATTCCACCTCCAGAAATACAGGTTTCCTCAGCTCCCAAATCATTAAAATGAAATGAAACACTGATGAAACAGTATTATAACAATCTCTTTGACTCATTGTTTTTCATTGTGTTGCAAATTCTAAATGTATATATATTTAGGAAGACTTAAACACTGAATCATTTCTTTCTACTCTTTCTGCTTTTGTTAGATAAATAGAACAAGTGTTTTAGTTTAGACTGCATGTTAGAAAAATACCTACATTTTGTGGAAATGGGGTTTGTAAAATCAGTGTTTTTAGAAAAAAGTGGGAAAACAGAAGGATGACAGTTGAAAAATAAAAGTGAAAGAAAAAGGTGAACAAAAAGAAAACACTAGTAGGAAGAAAGCATTTTGCCCTTGGGGCTGTGTGTGTGAGAAAAAGACTCACTTGGGAACAGGCACCTTGATGATTGTCCCATCTACCTCTGGGTTTAGGTTCATGCTACTCTCTCTCAGGGCACGGGTGGCCGTCGCTGTAGCCTGAGGGTACACACACACACACACACACACACACACACACACACACACACACACACACCCCACAAACCCATGCACTATGGAAGCGCCTTGGGCCGCTGTCAGCGCTCAGCCCTTTGGGACAGCACTGAGAGGTTGCAGGGCACTGACCTCTGGTGACCTCAAAGGAGAGTCTGCTTGTGCTTGTGTATGATACATGGATATACTCACACACATGCTCAGACAAACATATGCACACATGTGCTTAAAAAACTGGCAAGAGAAATACTTGCAAAGAAGCAGCTCATTCTCATTCAAAAATCTAACATTACAGCATTAACATACCTTCCTCAGAACTTAAAATACTAAGCAGGTCACATTACACATAACACATGTAAAGCCTCCAAGTCACCTGGTTGTACAAGAAATCTGTATCAAAAACAATTTTTTGGGAAAATAAGATTGTCTGGACACATGCAAAATGTGAAATTTGAATGAGCTAATATGTGTTGCTGTGTAACTGTGTTCTCTGAAGACTTATTGTCTCTGAAACTCAACATTATGTTCCTTACAAATCTGACACTGACATTAGACACATGATGATTTTGCTTGAGAAACTGAGACACATTTGTGCACAAGTGAAAATGTGCATTTCTGATGTGGACTGAACACCTCCATCAAAATAAATGAACAGATGATGAGAACAGTCATGGATCTGGGACAAAGTATAAATTGCCAACTGAAAGTCAGAAATATCAGCACAAATAAAAATATCTGCAGAAGATTTCCTTCCTCCTGTGCACTGTCCAAAATATCTACTTAAACAACTGAAAGCTGATATTTTGGTAACAGCCACCTGTCATCCTTATAAAGGACGGAGATAATCATAGAGAAATCAGAACAGCAGCAGTGTTTTGTGGGAACAAGTGATGTAGTGTCATTGTGGACACTGGCTGGAGAGGCAGCTGTGCTGCAAATGCAACATGATATTGCAACACAAGATCAGACAAATGTGTTGTTAAGAGACTCTGAAAAGTTGGTCTACATTCATACACTTGGATAATATCTGTTAAGTCATCAAATGGCTTTTTTGTCATCATATTTTAAAGTTTATTTATATTTTCCCAGCAGGCAGTCAGAAAAAGAAGCTGGCATGAAACCCGACAGTAAATATTAAAACAACATTTACATATGTGAAACATAAAGACATTATCCACCATATACAACAAAATCCCTCATTCCAGTACATCCTACATTAAAACCAGAGCGCTACAGTGCAAACACACGTGGGGGAAATAGTAAAATCCTCTGAATTACTGAAAACACACAGTCACAGTCCTCAAACCATTTCTGAAACCACATCACAATTCCCTTAGTTGAGCTTTACGTGTGCTGTGCATATGTAATGCAAGGAAAAAGAGCATATCATTTCCTCTTTTTTTTCCCACCCCTTTCTACCCGACTCTCTTTTCTCTACAGCTCCTTCTAGACTTTTCCACAGGGAGGAAGAAATGGCAGCGAGATTAAAGGAATTTATTTGTGTGCATTAAATTAATTCATGAGGTTTCTTTTCCTTTGTTCACATCTTCCGGAGCACAGGCCTCTGGTCGATCTCTTTGAGTGTGGGGTGATAGATTCAGCCCATACCTATGTTTGATTGTTCTCAGCATCAAATTCATCACCATTTCCCCTCCTCAGACGACCACTTCGGTGGTCATGGAAAACCAAGCAGGATTTTTTTTTTTCTGGAAAGGCTGGGCAAGTTCTGGTTAATATGTTGGAGAGGAAGAGAAATTACACTGAACTTTCAAATCAAATGCTGACGGTCCGGTTCAAAGTAAAGAGGGGAGTGGAGAGGAATGTGTGTGTTTTTAAAAAAAAGCAGACCTGCAGAAAACATATTTAACAAAGTGGTGGGATGCATGTGCAATGCACACAACACACACTCATCCTAAAACACACATACCCTTTGCCTCCTCATCTAAGCATGCTGGTAGTTGTTGTTAGTTTCACTGTGCCTTCCCAGGCTACTAATGAATGAATGGAAAACAATGTAAGGGCCTCCCGAGCGCCTGGTAATGGATAGGCATCATTATAAGCCTATTAACTCTGGATACTGACAACTCACCTCTGTGTGGGACACGGGTAATGTAGGGCATGATAGGGTAGCGTCTGTGCGTGTGTGTGCATGAGTGTGTCTGTTGGCATGTGTGTGGTCTGTAGTCAGAGTTTCTGGGAAATAAACTCACCGGAGGACCATTCAGCATGATTCAGGATTTTTAGATTTGTGATGTTGATAAATACGTAGGTTTGCATGTTGTTTTGTAATAGAGGTGAAACCACAGAGCTCTGTGTCACAAAAGGGGGGAAAACTGATAAGAGAACTGAAGGTGGAGGGACATATTTGCAAAAAGTAGGTTTTCAATTGAGCAAACAAACTGAATGCCATTTTTCTGACAAAACTGGTTCATATATTTGAATTCCTAAAAAACCTTTCTATTAACTCCTCCACCTAACTGTTGGTCAGTCAGTCTGTGCAAAACTTTGGTCTAGACTGAAATATTTCAACTACTGCAACTACTGGATGGATTTACACTTTATTTTCTACAAACATGGATTATTCTGGTTACAGCGCCCGTCATAAACCACAATGTCTACAGTTTGATTCCAGCTGGGGACCGTTGTTGCATGTCATTCCCTTCCTATGCCTCCCCACATTTCCCGTCTGTTTCTTTGTTGCTCACTATCAAATAAAGGATAACATTCCCACTAAAACATGTATGCATACATTTTCAGTCCCCCACTGATGAAACCTACTGACTTTGTTGATCCCTGTTGTTCTCTAGGACAAACAGAAGTTCTGAGTTTTCACTTATCCATTAGGTTCACATTTGTGTTTTGGGTGAAATCTCTCAACAACTATTGTGTCGGTTTCCCTCACATTCTGACACTCACATCCCTCTCAGAATAAATCTGAATCAAAACAAAATTCAAACCTGTCCACTGCTTTGGATAAGACCAGATACGTGCAAAACTAAATTAACAAGCACTTCACTACATGTTACAAACATGTCTGCATGTTTTTGTACATGAAAACACTGTAAGCTGCTGTTTTAAAAGGACCAGATAAGGAAAAAACAAGATGACAACATCTGTGCCATGTGCTCAGTGGCTAATCAAATTAAGGAGAACTCAACAGACAGCCAAGGAAGGTGCAGCTGTTTGAGGTTTTGATTGCATAATGTTGTGTTAAATGCAAAAAAAAGAAAAAAAAAACTTTTAAATTTTCCAGACCACCAGAAGGTCTGGCTACTAAAACTGATCATTGCCCCATAGACAAAATCACTTTCTGGTGCTCTGATTAGTACAGTGTTGTATCATCTACGAAGGAAAAGAACTAGAGAAAAACGAGTGAAAAAAGAAAAATAATCCATTCCTGCCTAACCTGGGGGTAAAATGAGGTCATTTCCTATACTGTGACAACTCACACACAGACATAACCACATTTCAGTGCACGCACACACAGAGTTTAAGTTCTTGTTACTATCTTTCAACCCAGAACAAAGGGCTCCCGGAGTGATCAATCAATTAGCATCTGAGACACAGTTGGAGAAAGAGACGCGGGTCAGGTTTCATTTACACAGAGTGATGTGGGATTCGAGTTCTGGTCTGGCTCACTTTTCCTTCTGCGAGCACGTCTATCTCTCTGTCTGTGCTTTGGATTATTTTTATAAGGCTTTTAGTTACTGTGTGTTCCTCTATATGGGACGAACGAATACCAGCAGGAAGCGTCTGTACTCAAGCGTGTTTGGCTGGGCCTGAACGTTTATCTGTGTGTGATCGTCTTACCTCAGGGAAGCTGCTCATGTTGACCATAATGAGCTGAGGTGATTTCATCGAGATCTGACCCAGCTGGTTCAGAGGAAACTTTCCATTTTGAGTCGTCACCACAATGTGATCAAGAGCTCCTAAACAAACAGAGATAAACACAATTGTTTATTTGCTTTATTCATTTCACTCATGCCACATACAAAGTAGTCAACCTGACTTGCACATATACCCGTTTAGCCCAGTTTCACTGGTCATTGTATGTGTATATGACTTAACTTTTCTCAATTCATGTTAATATCATTTGTGTTTTAAGTTTATTAAACATTTGAAATTTTAATGACTTCTACTGTTTGAAATGTGCTGCATCTTATAAAAAGTATATCCTTGATAGTAAAGTTTAAAATATCTTTACATAGACATTATTTTAATCACAAGAATCAACGTCAGAAGCAGCTCCAAAAATCTGTCGGGCTTCAGGGGAATATACATGCATCCGTGCAGAATGAATCTAAAAGAAAACATACAGCCAGTCACTCAGTCAGATAAACAGATGAGTGTGCAGCAGAAGTCACATTTTGCATGAGTAAGTAAAAAAAACCTTTCCATGCTCTACTGTCTTGCCTCTGTGTCAACACCGATACGAGTAAAGGTAAGTTTGCCAACATGACCTGACTTCTGTATCTCCCTCCCTCAACCCCCTCGCTCCATCTCTCCTGTTTCTCCCTCACTCCATCCATCCGCCCTTCTCCCGCTCTCCCTCTCCTCCATCTGGCTAACCTCAGACACAGTTGTTTCCTTCTTCTCCGCCTCTGCCTTACATCACTTGCTCTCTGCTTACCCGTTGGGGGCTGTGCTGCTGCTGATGGTGTGTGTACTTGTCCGTGAAAAAGGGGGGTGAAGGGGAGGTGAGCCAATGGTGTATTTTTCTCTTTATGATCAATTTATCATAGGAAAAAAAAACTATAGGTTTACCAGTCAGAGATTAGAGACAGGAAAAGAAATGGAAAAGAAAAGGTTGGTATGATGTGATGAAGTGGATACCTTTTATTTAAAGGCAGCACTCCAGCCAAATCACTGACATACTGTCTTCCTGTGTGCCCATTATTCTGTCTCCTATTGTCATTCTCACAGTGTGTTTCTGTTTATATCAAGACAAATCATGTCCGTATCTGTGCCTGTCTACCTTTGGTACTTGTGCCTTGGACCCAAACATCTGCTAATACTTTAAGGAGACACACGGTCATTTCTTATACACAAAGATGGAGGTGAGTGGTGGGTATGTAGGGTTGAGAGATAAGCAGACGAGAACGCATTTGACAAATATCTAAAATACTGTAAAAGCTAAGTTAAATATTACACAATAATACTTCTTAAAACTGTACTGACATGTACTAGTCTTTTTGCTGTGATGAACTCTTGAGGTTTTATGCCACCTTCACCCAGGATATTAGCAAGACTGAGAGTCTACAGCCATTCTGGTGTCTCTGTTAGGAGCCCATTGGGCACCAGAGTTTAGCATCAGTGATATGTTCTAGTAAATATGTTAATTGTGTGTTTTCCAGCAAAGCTTTTTTGAAAACTGCTGTATAAACAGCATTTATGGTTACTAATCTCTGATCTGATTATCAACTTAGAGGAAGGCTGCAGACAATCTGAGGATTTTTCAAAATATACTCTATTTTCCAGGTGTTGTTGTTGTTGTTCAATGCCTCAATCCACTCTGTCTTAAAGTTTCCATGGAAAATTAACTATCCATCTGTAATTAACCACAATATGTTGGTCATAGCGCTGATCCCTTTTCTCTGCATCTATCTGTGACTTTTTCCTACACATCTGCCACACACAAACACACACATGTAGCATGCATTCATGGAAACACAAAATAGTACATACAGTCATATCTACACATGCATACATACTCATAGGTTTTAATGAGAGCCAGATGTTCATGGAACAAACACACACACTTGCACAAGACACATTCGGACAACTGACGTCATTTCATTCCACCATCTCATCTCTCCCGTCAGCCCTAAGTCCTGCTGCCTCCCTGGATTACTGTGCAGCTGGACAGAAGAGAGGGGGATGGATGGACTGGAGGAGAGCAGATTTACACAGATGGAGGGACAAAGCGGGGTGGATGCCAGGATGCAGGGACAGAGACAAGAGTGGTGAAAGAGACAGAAGGAAAACAGAAGAGGTGGAGGAAGTGGTTATCTGTTAAAATTCTTGTCCAGAGTGAAACTAATGTGAACAAATATTTTCCAGTAGGTCAATAATTTTTTTTATTCAACAGCAGAGAGTCTGAAAATGAGCCAGCATATAAAGCAGGGAATTGTTGGAAAAATTAAAGGGAGGGGCTGAAGATAGAAAATTACTCAGAGCAAAAAACTGTTGAAAGATGAATGGAAAAAGAAAAGAGGCTGAAAACTGACAGATAAATGAATGAAGAACAGAGAAACTGTCACTGAAGGGTTAACCATTAAAACCAAAGTTGGACTTGTGCTTCTGTTGTCTGCATATTATATAAAAGAAAAAAAACTACACAGAAAGCAAATCAAATGTCAGAGAAAGTGAAATTTCATCCAGGGAGGAAATGCAGGAGAAACTCAAGACACTTTCAGTTTGAAGTCTGATCTCAGCGGCTGCCTCATCTCTTGGGAGCTTCCATTACACACCCCACCTCTGACTCCCCCAAGCGCAGCTCCCATTTGTTAGAACCCAGAGGCAAAGGGTCATGACCTGGATGTAGTTGGGGAAACAGAGGTCAAACTGGGGTCAAGGTAAGGTCACACAGGGGCTCTCCTCTCTCTCTTAGCCCTTGGGCGCTTTGTCAAGGAGATGCAAAGAAGAAGACTTAGCCTGTGCCTGACAGACATTTGCCCTTTGTTAAAACAATGCATGTGCTGCACTGTTGTTGCATCTACTGTTGAGACAATGAAATACACGGAAATGTGTTTTTTGATCCTCATGGACAACACTGGAAAGTTATCATGGTAGCAACATTTTTGTCTTTGGTTGTGACGATCTTGAGTTAAACAGCAGGACCGTGTCCTTGAATGTACATGCAAATCAGCAAATGCAGATTAGATTAGATGCAGTGTTAGATTATGTCACATTGCAGAAAAAGTTTAACCAGATCCAACTTTTTTTTTTTTTCCTGCACAACTCTGCATTATTTAGGCGGAGCCCACTGTGGTGCCGCTCCCTGATGCACTCCCCCCTTTTTTAAAGAATCTGTGTGAACGTGATTTGACTGAATTACATCTTAAAGTATACAGTGTAGTGTCAACAAGCAAAGCCTCATGTGTACAGTATATAATAGACAACAAACAACTCCACTTCCCAAGTTACCCTTCACCGCATCTCATACGTTACCAGAGCACTGAAGGCTTCTCTGTGATTCAGATACAGTGTTGCTTATGCCAACAGTATATAAATAAAAGGTGCTGTGAGGTATTTCAACATGCATCTGTATATGGTGACATTTAACGTACTGCATTTGTTATTTTGATCCTGCATGTTTTTCTTCTTTAATGATACATCGACAGTGGAAATAACTATAACTAGCTGAATAACCACATAAAACCCTTATATTTGTGAGTATATGGTCTATATTTTGTTATAGTACCATTCATTTCAAATCAGTGTTAGATCAAATGGAAATCTAGCACTACTGGACAGAAAGTTACTATATGTTGACTCCTTTGTGTTATGTTATTTTGATTTACTGCAGTGTGGTTTGAATTATGAATTTGAGCTTCTTGGATGTATTCAAGCCTTTCTGGTAACTGTTTTGTAAGAAAGAAAAAAAAAAAAAAAAAGAGGGTGACCTAAGGAGACACGCAAAAAGGAATCCAAGAAACAGACAGACGTAAGCTGAATACCTGGCGAGGTTCTGATGCTGAGGTTGCGTGTGAAGTCATCTTTTAGAGCATTAAGGACACCATTCATGTCCTCCTTCACTTCATCCAGACTGATGATATTCTCCACCAGAGCCGTATTAATATTCACTTTGGCTGACTGGCCCTTTGCCTTTGCTTGGAAAAAAAGAGAGGGAAAGAAGGAAAGGGAGGGATGAGGGAAGACTCATATGTGAGACAAATTATATCTAATCAAATATCCTACATTGATGCCAGCAGCACCACAGAGGTTGTACACATGTCGACTCCAGGCTCTAATCTCCCCACTGACCTTTTGCTTTCTTGGTGGCATACAGCCTAGCGCATGCAGCAGGGTAGCAGGTGCCTTTAGGGCACAGTAGTGGTACACTGGCCCTGGAGGTGGCCACGAGGGGACACTTTGCCTGCTCCACCAGTGACCGGCACAGCACGGGTCTCAGCAGACTCAGATGATTTAAAGCCATTACTAAGTGAGAGGAGGACAAATGAAGAAATGAAAGTGACATAATTAGATTAAATATCATACTATCATTAGTTATTCACAGATCACTTTAGATTAGTTGCAATGTTTGTTGTAATATGTCTCAAAATGAAGTAATAACTCATATTAGCCAGTAGGAGGTAGGCCTACATCTTGTACTAACTGTACCGTCTCTTTTTCTCCAGACAACTGATGATATTTCAACAAATATAAAGAGAAACAACAGTCAATGGTATAATTTCTTTGTTCTGTCAGTCGTATCTCTATACAACTATAAGTTGTATATGTGTGTTTTTTTCATCATAGAAGATTCAAAAACAATAATATTGATAATAACCATTTTTTTCTATTTATCAACTGATTTATTATTTAATTAATACCTTAATTATTGCTTTACTACCTAAATCACAGACTAACAATACAGAGGAAGAACAGAGGCTCTCGTAAATCCAAATCCACATCACTGCTGTTGCAGAACTTCCTCCACTGTGCTGAACAGGCTCTATTACATGCAGTCACACTTAGTCAACACCGTGATCTTTCTCTTCCTCTTAGAGTCGCAAATCTGTAGGATAAAATCTAACTCTGAGCTCACAGTTTTCTGGGCATTCCTGGAGGGGAACCTCCCTGTGAAAAACATAACAATATAAGACCAGCCACATCTATTCTACGGACAAACCACCGCCCACCTTTAAAACTAGTTTGACTGAGAACTGTGTCATTGAACCTAAGCGCGCATACAAGCACAGACAAACTCTGAGATATTTAAGCACACAAACACACACACAGAAAAGCCTATCTTTCACAGTCACTGGCTGCGAACAGCTCACAGTGTACTGCAGCCTGAGTGACATCCTCTGTTGTGTGGTATGTATTTAGAACCGTGAGATCGGAGGAGAAACATACAATGCTTCATATTTCTGAGACACTTTTTTTTTTCTGGGAAATAATGAAGAGTAAAGACAAAAAGCTGACAGTGTTTCTCCATTCGTCCAGAACAAACATAAGAGGAAAAATAGTAAATCTTAAATAAATAAAATAAAAATTTATTGAAATTTAAATGTATTTACTGGTGTTTACTTAAATACTCCAAAATGTGTAATTGTGGGTTTTCTTGGTGACCTTAGTGGTAGCCACAGCCATGATGCCATTAGTCCCCTAATTTCATCCACCAATAACTCAATATATAAACCAAAATCTAAACATGTTCCAATGACAATATTTAGGCTACCGTGGACCACCTTCAACAATAAAACCCCGTAACAGGCATCCGCGGCTGGCAGGTTTCCTGAAGTGCTGATATGATACGATGAACAGTGGAGGAGCAGATAGGTTCAGATGTGGGACGGTGAGAGATTTCTTTAGCCGGGAAGTCAAGCAGAAAAAGTGAAGCACAGGTGTTCAGTGGGATACTGCAGTCTCATTTCCTGTAGATTGCACACACAGCAGCAGCTGCAGACACACCTCTGCTTCTTTCAGTGGCAGCAGACAGCTGGTGGACCTGCATTATTTCTCCTCTGTACATTTTTACAGTTTTTAAATGAAATAATACAGCAGAGTTTCTGACAACGTTATGTCAAGGTCTGCCTAGCTGGAACTAATTTTTCTTTTTGATCAAGTCACATCTTTGCTTTTTTTTATCGACTATTTTCAGATTCAGAAAACGTTATCCCTGAACATGCAGTTCAGTTTAACAGTCCCAGCCACAAAATACAGTATTAAAAAATATATAATTATATAAATATATATTTATATATATTATATGTATTTATTAATATATATATAAATAATAACTGATGACTGCATTCATACCTACAACACAGCAACATTACACCATTCTGAACTGAGTGAAGCAGCTCAGCATAGAGTCACAAGAAAAAATATCCCCTGTACCCATACGTACATATGAATGTGAACTATTTAGTTGCCAGTTAAGTGCCACACAACTATGAAAAAAAAACAAAAAAACAAAGATACTGATTTGCAAAACAGACAAACAACAAAATGCCCTTATGGTTTAAATGTTTAGCACTTCAGTTTGTTATAATAACTGTTGGCCATTATTTGAATCTGACTATCGCCTAATAATTTCAGTAGTACTTTAACCTATGACCACATTGTGCTTTTTACTGTCAGTACCAACACACTTCATACAGTGTGTGGTGTTGTGGCTGATGCTCAGCACGTCCTCAATGGGTCTGAGTTTTATTAAGAACATCCCTCAAACATAGCACTCCTGTTTGACTTCTTACTAAAATGCAGTACATTGAAAAACTGTAAACTTAATTATCTACGCCACTGAATAGCTAATAAGATTAATGTTAACATTAAAATACCTTTTAGTTGTCATTATCGATTTCCAAAAGTTATTCAGTCAAGTTAATTCGGCTTTGTTTTCCTCAATAGATACTTGCTATTTAAAACGGGCTGGCTGTGAGACAGATAGTATGTTAAGAAGAAAAACTGAAAATATTTAAGATGACTAACTGATAATTTGCTTCATGTGAGTAAAGTGGTGTGAAGGTCGGTCTGTATCCATCCTCTTCTGTCCTCTACACATACATTTGGCAAATATTGCTACTACCTAGTTGCTAACCATAGTATTACTGTTAATTTCAGCTGCAGCACAGCTAATCACGTCGTTAAATTGCAAAGACTCACAAAAAGTATACTTACTTCAATGTCTCCAAAGAAGCATGTTAGCTAAAAGGAGAAACACGGAGGAAAAGCCACATTTGACATCTATGTCGTCATCACTGCGCGACGACATTTAGTGACGCCTGGGTATACGTTTGGAATGGTTTACCGGTTGTGCCGACAGAACGGGGTCTCTGTCTGAAGGGGACAAAGTAGTGGTAAGATTTAAAGAGGTAGACGCTGAATATTAAACCGAGCACCTCCACTGGATTCCGCAGCCAGTTAAACAAACACAACATCATCCTGCGCCTTTGTTGTCAGACTGTAGCAGGCAGCTGTTTACCCTTTGAGCTAGCTAACTTAGTCAGTTTTATATAGGAAAAAGAAACATTTTTTGAAATGATTAGTATTATGTTTTGACGCAACAGAACTATCCCGCAAGTGGGATCTGAGGCAAGTTAAGTCGAAGAAGTCAGTCGCCGTCATAGAGGAACAGGAATAGAAGGTACGTTGATGTTATCTGAGCTAACTACGAGCATGTCACTGCACTTGTGTAGCGGACTGTTAACTGTTTAGTGGATATATGTAGGAAATTATAACTCACTATCTTACCATCTGTGCGACAGTGATAAGTTTTACTTTATACACGTGGATCGGTCTTAACTTGCTAGTTAACGCAGTAAGATGCCGATAGTAGTTAATTGATCAGCCTAGCGTTAGCTAAGCTAGCATTAGCCAGCTGCAAGTCAATATTTCGTGATTGAGCGTTTTTCAGTTAGGTTTTTAGCTGTGGGTAAACCATTGTTTAACATGTATGCTAGGACGTAACGTGTTGGCTAAACTGGACCAACTGTCTTTATGTAAATACTAATGTAAATCTATGTAAATACTCTAAAAGAAGAAAGAAACATGTCAAAGTGATTTATTGAGATGCCAAAATCTTTTCTCTGTGTAATTACTGTAACACTTATATGTGTAAGTCACAGGTGTTTAATAAATGACAAATTAAGAGTCCTTGCAGTCTTGAGAATTTAATGTGTATATGTGGTCTAACATACAGTAGATCAGGTTTTTCCTCATCATTCTGATGATATAAATATTTATATTAGCCTTCTAGTTAATATTTCACTTTTCACAATTCTGTGCTGGCATTTCTATTTCTTAAGAACTTGAGTATTGCAGTGTTCATAATGGTACTGCCAGAATGGCTCCACACTGACACAAATGGAGAAATGTTAACTACTAACTCTTTGTAAACGTAATGTTTTTGTTTCCTGTCCCAGCATTCCACAGAGTACACATGTCGTCTGCAGCAGAGACGGTGGAAAATGCCTCCATCATTTCAGAGAGTGTGGCCCATGACGGTAACCGCTTGTGGATAGGCAACATTGATCCCAAAATCACAGAGTAAGTACATTTAGTACATTTGAATTTTTATAATCCAATTCCCAAAACACAGTGGGGCTTACAGTTTGTACAACAACAACTCTGTACTTATACTTCAGCCTGTCTGACCTGCTCTTCATTTATCCATTTTCTACTCCATACTGTGATTATAAATCTAGCCATTACATTAACATCATAATGAGTGTGCAGCTGCTGCTTAAAAAAGAGATCCCATTCAGCATCTTGATATATTTATGCTTCAGTTTAGATTAGAGGTTAAGTGGTAGCGCAATCTAGTTATAGTAGTAAATGAAATAAAATCTGTACTCACAAGAAATAAACAAATCTTTACGCTCAAACGTGAATCTGGCAGCTAAATGAACAACAAATTTTGAGGATTTGAGTTGGCTGTTAGGCTGTCCATGTTATGAACCTGAGGCAGTGCTTTCTAACTTGGCTGGCTCTGCATCAAAAAGAGGCAATGCGTTGTGTGTGCATATATGATTGATTAACTGTGTGTGTAGTATGTGTGTGTGCATCGCAGGCTGAGACTGAGCAGACAGCGCTGGGTGTGTGAAAGAGAGGCAGCGAAGCGTGGAGACCTGCTCTACTAAGGATCAGCCATCATTCCTCACTCACCTGCCCTGTTTACTCTCTCTCTGTCAACCTGAAAGTGTGTGTGTGTGTGTGTGTGTGTGTGTGTGTGCGTGTGTGTGCGTGTGTGCGTGCGTCTGTGTGTGTAAGGGTGTTTAAGTTGACGTTTGGGCGGCTGCTGGTGGAGATGCAAGCTTCAGCACACTAAGGTGTCTGGGTTCATTAGTGTGTCTCATTTACAAGACATCATATTTACTAGTAGATGCAAACATTCTGCATTTGTTGCATTTGTGTGAAGTTGTGTGTGAAGGTGTGTGCAGAGTCTGAATGTTCAAAACTCCAAATGTGAACACGGAGAGCACCTTTATGTCCAGTGCTATGGAGAAAGGGTCATTTTTTGGGGGGGGTGAAGGGTGTGTTTCTGTGCCTGTGGGGGCTGCTGGAGATTGTATGGGTTGTAGCTCTGGTGGGCGTCTAGACAGACGTTTCCTTCCCCTTTCCCTGCTCTGCATTACCTCTCCTTAAATAGCCCAGTACTTCACAGTGTGGAGGAAAAACAAGAGAAATGCCCATGGCCCTTGTTGCTGATTGGGAAGATTAATTAGCTCCTGCGTATAATATGCAGTACTCCCTCTGTTTGCCCCAGTGAGCCAAGAAGAACATAGACCTAACTTTTAAGATGTAAAAAGGATACACTTTAATTTTGTGTAATTTTGTATGATTGGTAATCATATTTTAATACCATCTGGTGATACAAATGTCTTGTGGTGCTCCTAGCTTACTCTTAGCTTTATCTCAGGTTTGGAATGTTTCCTCTGTTATTTCTCTGCTTATCTCAGTTATGTCTGTTGTTTTCAATTATAGTATGAAAAACCAAATTCTCTTGCTACTGTCTATTTAAAATAAGTTTCCTTTATTTAACCAGGTAAGCTCCCATTGAGATACCAAAAACAAATTTCAAGAAAGACCAGACACAGTTGCATTAACAAAACAGTCACATTTCAATTACTAAAATAATTATAATTCAGCAAAATAAAAAGGCACAAATGAAAAAGTAGGGTTATAAAGATGATACATGTAAACCTCAATGTATCAGTACTCTGTGACATGTTTTTTACTTTCCAGTGTTGAAATGATCTTCTCATAGCTGAAATAACAATCACATGTTATAGGCAGTCAGATTTCTTTTTTTTTGCCTGTGTCACAGAGCAGAAACACAGCAGGTGTAACTATAACTTTTACCACATTTTCATGTTTCACTGTTTTTCTTTGCTGCAGGGAGAGGGAATTTCTAAATAGTGGTAATTTGTCACCTTGTTTCTTGTTGCCTCTCTGCCCGTCTTGTTGCATGTAAAGTTGCGCATCTGGACATTGTCATGATTTCTATGAAAGCACAACCATCATCTTACTCTGCTAACTTGCTGTTAGGCCTTGGCAGAAAAGTTTCATCCCTCTGCTGCTCTGATTTTCTTTCTTCTGACCTACACTTTTCTCAACCAGATCTTTTGTCCTGTCTTTTTCTGGACACAACACCCCCCCCTCTCCCCATTTTCCTTCCTTTCTCTTCTCTGTTTCCAGGATCTTGTATCTCTCTTACCTAGCTTCTCACCTCCTCTCTTCTTTGGGTTTTCCTCATTTTCCTCCACCTTTCACCTTGCCATCAACATCCCCTCTCTGAACTTTACTCTCACTCTCCCCCACCTTTTCCTCCCCTCTTCTCCTCCTCCTCTTCCTCCGGTGGTTTTTACAGCCCCCAGGAGGTGGATCCATTGTGGTTCACCGCAACAGCCTCCAAAAATGTTCTTGGAGTGTCTGCCATATGCGCACCAACACGGTGTAATTATTCATTTATTTTAATATATATCAGTATTATAAGGTAATATTTAATGCATAACAGCATTTTAGCATAGTTAGATTTTCCTAAAATTAGATGTGCTTGGAGGTGTATGGCAAAAATTTGAGTATAAGAGATGTCTTATAAGTAACAGGATCATTTTAATAGAAGCCTTCTGTGTAAAAAGAGCCTATTGCAAGGGGAGCCACCATCAGATGGGAGGTTTGCAGGGTGTAGTCTGGGAAAAGCAGAAATTCTCCTTTGCCTAAAGCCCTCCAGGGAGCCGTAGAGGGGTTGGAGACATTAGCACAACCTGTGGCTTAAACCCACACTTCACCCAGCATATCCCATTCCCATTTAGTCCCATTCACACATTAACGTCACACATTCATGTTTGTTAGTTACAAACACACCCACAATCCACCTAAAAATAGCAGGCAAGTAAACACTGAAAGGCTAAAAGCATTAGGTCAGTTATAAAACACCTGAGTTCATTCTGGGGACTGGACAGTCACACAAGGTAACGACACTGAAACAAAAACAGAAGAAGATGCCTGTTATTTTTATTTGTTGCTGTTATTATTATTATCTGCAGGTTTGGTTTTGTCGTCTTTGTTTAATAGCTATTTTTTCCCCAGCATTTTGACATGTCACAGGAAAAGCATACTCTTAAGTATGAATCTGGGTATAGTCCTTTTCATTAGCTGCTTTTATTAGTTTACGATTCTGGTTCACTGTCATGGCTTATTACATTGACTGAGTTACTGTTCGTTGTCTAAGTAATACCTGTGCTTTTCCTGCTATCACAGTTAAAAATAAAAACATGAGTCATTTGCTTTGATAATGTAATGAATGACACGTACAGATGACCCTGAATTCAGTGGTCAGTTACACACATACCTACAAATACACAAACACTGCATATCTCTTCAGTGACCACATACAGCAGTTGTAGTTCAGCCGTCCCATGCAGCTCCACACACACTCAGTGGATGTTCTTTGTGCAGTGCTAAGTGCTCAAGGGGGGTTTGAGGCTTCCTCTGTTTTATTCCCTCATTGTCCTGCTACTGTATCCTCAGCATTGTCTCAATAAAAGATTTACTGTCACTAGCCTGCCACACCAGATGGCCTGCTGCTAAAAAGGTGTTGGGAAGAGAAAGCTGTCATTCTCATTAGCCCAACTTAACAGATTCACACACAGTAGGGTGGCAAAGCTGCTTACATTTTTGTCATTGTTTGACTTGACCATCTTTTGTTTTATCGTTCTCTAAAACTTGTTTGCACTCTGTGCCGCATCATTTCTCTCTTGTCAGGTACCACCTGGTGAAATTGTTAGAGAAATTTGGCAAAGTGAAACAATTTGACTTCCTGTTCCATAAGTCTGGGCCTTTAGAGGGACAGCCACGGGGCTACTGCTTTGTCAACTTCAGCACCAGAGAGGTACATTCAAAATGTATATTTTATATGACTTCATTTCAATTCATTTCAAAGGAATATGTTCTTTACTTTGTCACAGTTTTTATTTTTGTAAATTATTCTACATTTCAGCTTCTGAAATCATAGGTGTGAGGTTTGTACTTTAAACCATTGTGCAGAGTGTGAAAATATAAAGTTCATCTTTGAGTGAAATGAGCACATCCATTCTTTCAGTCAAATACACACAAATACAAATACAGACCTGCTTAGACCATATTTCTAAATAAAGGACTTAAAAGGAGTTCTCTTAGTTGCACAGGTTCAGCAGGCAGTATTTGTTTTGGATTGAGCCAGGGGATCAAGATAAGTATCTCGTTTCACAGCTAGTGTCTATCAGTGGGATATGAAACCCTCCCAAATGGATTATACAGAGGAAGTGTGTGTTTATATAGCATAGTCACACACTTAGACACTTACACACACATACACACAGATAAAGTACTTCATTTGTATAATTTAACATCAAAACCACTTACGCATTTGATTAAACAAGACTACATTTTCTCACACTGCCTCTCAAACAGACACACAACCACATCACTTGTGGTATATCTGCATCATCATCTATTATTGATTCTGCCATCTCTCTATTGTGAGCACTAATGATTTAATGATTCATAAGCAATCATGGAGACTGATTTTTAATCATAACTGTAAAAAAAGAATCTGTTCCTCTCTCTTTTCCGTTTTGTTTTTTTTCTATATTTCTTTCTCTCTGTTTGCAGGAAGCAGAAAGAGCGATCCAGTGTTTAAATGGGAAGTTAGCTTTGTCCAAGAAGCTGGTAGTACGCTGGGCTCATGCACAGGTAAGGGTAAGTATCACATTTCAGTCCCATTTAATACAACTTAAAAATTTTTATGAATTCAGATAGCTCATGGGATTAAGACTTTTCACACATTTTAATTTAACTGTGTCATCATGTTCGCAGTATGTTATCTCCTCTATAGGTCGACCTACTACATATACGTACATTTGTGCATCAAAAAATTGTTGCATCATTGATATCAGAGATTACAAAAAGGGTCCATTGTCGTCTATAGCCAATAGAATCAAGACTAAAATTATTAGAGAATTGCCAGTGATTGTTAAGATAAAGAACATTTCTGACTGTACCACTGGTAAACTATTATAAGCATCTGTTGATTTTTTTATTTTCACATTACCACTGCAGTAGATGGTGTGTAGAGAGCAGCGGGATCTCTGCACAACCTATGCATGTCTCTTAACAATAGACAACCTATTGGCAATGGGTGAAGGGATATCCTGTATAGAGACGAATCACGCCCTGCGCACACACATACACATAAACGCATAGTAGAGGAAGGTTGAGGTCAACTCTGCTGCCTCTGAGGCAACACGTTGTAGGATAAATCTGCTTGTTGTGACTGATCTCAATTCACCAGTCAAACCAAAAATAGCACCTATGTTGGTTTAAACGCAGACTTTTAGCTGTATACGAAGTATCTCATGAATGCCAGCCCGCCTGTATCAGCTGTGACTCAAATGCAAAAGATAATTTGTCTCAGACTATTTGTCTCATGGTGTGTATAGTGTCAACGTCTTTTCCATGTTGTTTCACTTGCAGATGGCCACAGTTCATATACTAAATACTAGTTTTCTCATACACTGTGTTGTATTGCATAACATTTTGACTGTGTATTGTATGTTTATGTATGGCTTTGGTAAAATTAAATAATCTTTTACTGTAATTTTTTTCGATCTGTCTTTCAGTCTGCAGGTGCTAACATACTGGAAATAGTGTTAGGGCTTCCTGCATAGGATTGTAAGAATGTAACAGCTCATCAACAACTCTATCAGGGAGATCATGATTTACTACATGTTCTTATATGTTTATTCAGTTGCCGAGCAATGAAGAAAGTGAGTGGACTGTGTTTTTAGTATGTCCGTGTTGAACTGGCTTGGTTAGAGTAGGAACAACACTGTTACACTGCACACATCGCAATGGGAACTGGTGTCAGCATGCACTTAGAATATCACTGTTGGTTGCTGTGCTTTCATACTTTTTTGTTAAATAATATTTGAATGTTTGGATATCCTGAAGGACTCTCATATCAGACTGTTCGACCACCAATAAGATCCTTGATGGTCCTATTGGTAGGGGCATGATTAAATATGATATGCAGCCACATTAGTCAGGTATGAGTCTTTATGTTGACAGGCTGCCCCGATACATCTGATTTCGCAGATGATGCGGCCTGCAAACCTGCTACTGCCACCAGTTTAACCAATGTAATTTGTACTATACCAGTACAACTTGAGTAATTTTCCACCAGTGTGGTCAGGTCAGGTCCAGATGAATGTGATATTCTCCTCACTGACATCAGCCCAGAAGTGACATGCCAGGATAAGTGAGTCAGAGACAGTTGATGCTGAAGTCGTTGTCAGATTTCCAGGCTTACATCTTGACTTTATTATGCTGCTTTGAAAGAGAGGAAGTCACGTTGATGACCGTTAAAGTATTGAAATGTTTAAGCCAACCCTTTACAAACATCCATAGCAGTCCAAATATACTTTTTCAACAGTTCAGTGATTGTGTCTTATTTCATTACTGTTTAGTTTTATATCTATCAATGTACAGCTTGGTGGCCAGTTTGTCTTTTATATATGTTGGAGAGCTACACAGAGATAAAATGAAATTGGTTATTCCACATGAAATTCTCTGAAATACAGTGTGTATATATACATATATGTTAGGAATAGGTGGAAGGGAAGGGTCGTAGCTGGTGGAATGGTCATTGTTTTAGACCTATTCCTGGGTATATGGTTATTACTTGGGACAATATGTAACATTGTGTGTGGGCTTTTGTGCACGCGTTTATCGTCCTTCAACTTGATTCAGTGCTATTTCCACCAGCTGTAACACTCAGTTTCTAAGCATTATATATTCCTGCAAATAGGTGCTGCTGCACTAAGAGCTGGAGTTTCTCATACCTGTCATGTGACTGTTGTTTCGATTTTGTCCCTTTTTTTCTCCACAGGTTTGAAGAATTCTGTTTTGGCTGGTGGAGATGTTTGGAAGGTGGTTGTGAAAGGAATGAGTGCAGACGTTGGTTGCTCCCACTTTATCCTACCTCATCCCTTAGAGTGTGACACACGCTCCCACTTGTTTACTGTCTGTTTGACCAGACACTAACACAGTCAGTGCTGCAGTCTAATAATGTTCATATTTGTGGGAAGGAGCAGGATTTGACTCTCTGGAGGACTGCTGTCAGTTCTGATTAGGAGGTCTGATGGTTTCTAAATGTCTGGCCGACATGATTCCTTCTAATTCTTTGTCTACTTCTCTTTCTCTGCTGGTCGTGTTCAAACTAAGCAATTAAAAAAAAAAGTGTCTACGTTGCATCTAAATACAGGTGTCAAGTCCCTCTGACAATACAGTTATGACTTTTACATAAGCCCTGGTACTGAAGAAGTAACTTACTAATTTCCGGTTGTGATTTGTAGCTTCAACACAAATATGTATATAATGGTATTAGAATGTTTTAAAGCTGGATGTGAGGTCTTATTTTTATTCTGACTGTCCGCTTGTGTTTCCCTTGTGTATTTTGTGACTGTTCACATACACAAGGGTCTTTTCTTGTTCCTACCTGTTATTTTACCCTTGTTTGTCTCTCTCCAACTGTCTGTCTGTCCATTGACTGTTTTGTGGGTCTTTTATTTTGCCTCCTACATTGTTTACAGAGGTTTGAAGGTTTCCGTAATGACAAGACGATGCCCCCAAGTCTGGAGCCATCATGCAGTGGTGCAACAGGGGATGGAGCTGTCGCGACCAACCACCTCAGGTGGGTACACAACATGTGTGGGAGATTTATTTTATGCATCTAATTACCCTGGTTTTATGATTGTTTTAGAAGAAAGCAGAGCTTGTGGGGTCGTTACTCTCGCCAAAACCCTGCGATTTTAAGTTGAGTTCACCTGAGTACAACACTTTGTTCCAAAAGACATCTTGATGGAAGTATTGAGGTTCTGTCAAAGTAAATTCTAACGTGTCTCATTACTGTGACTGTCTTTGCAACCCTACATTTACATGTGTACTCGCACTGTACGTACACCAGTCAAACTGTTAAGTCAGAAAAATGCTTCTTGTGCTCACAGTAACTCTTACTGAGACAACTCGGCGTGTAACATGCTATCAGGGTTATTCTCGGGAAAAGCTGCACACTTGAACACTAGTGTAAACTTCAAAACCACTCTTTGCACACAGCACAAGCGAGGAAGTACTGTATAACCACTCTTTTCCTCTCCGATGCACACACTAGATGTTCTCTCTCACTTGCTCTCACACACTGTTCACTCTTCCTCTCACCTGCATCATTATTTTTCTTCTCTCACTTGCTCCTTCACCTTCTGTTCCACTATTTAAATAAAGGGCTCCTGTATTTTTCATGCATTGTAACTGGTAGTCTCTTGCCTGTGCTTTTTTTTCTTTATTTGTCTCTCCTAATAGCAAGGGTATTAATACCTCCTTTCCCCCTTCAGCTACAACCATCACTCTGTTAGTCACCCTCACCCTCAATACCTGGTATTTCCCCCTCACATCTCTCTCTCATCTTTCTCCCTCCCTCTAGTACGAGTGCTAAGATCCGTGCCATTGAAGCCAAGCTCCAGATGATGGAGGAGAATCCAGATGACGAGTACTCAGGCCCAACAGCCTATGTTTACAACAAACCGCCAGAGAGGAAACGCTGGGAGCCCTACTCTAAATCACACCACAATAACCAGAGCAGGTCCTTCCGCAAGTTTAGGAGATGACCCCATCCTCCTGCTCATGCTGGAGATCCCCATCCCCACTCCTCAACCCCCACTGACATGCAAACAGACTTTACACTAGATATAGACTATACACATCTTATCTGGGAGTAAAAGATTTTTTAAGTTCAAAATATTTTCAGAAACTGGACCTGTTTTTTTTTTGTTTTTTTTAAAGTAATAATCACAGTGGTTTCAATCAAGTATTCAAAGAATTTTTAGTTGTTTTGGTTTAATCGAACAACTGCGATTCACACGATGCACAGTAAGAAGAAGGAACTGCTAAGGAGTCTAAATGCTGGTTCTTCTATTGTTCATGAAGTGTTTTTACTTCACATCTTGTTGTTGGAATGAAGATTTTTGCTTTTGAAACACCACAATCCGCTCAGCAACTCTTAACTGTAATACTGCAGTCTTTCTGTGCAAAGGTTTAGCTTTTTACCTAATTGTTGTTTTTTTCCTAGGATCCATATTTTATATGACTGCAGTGGACCTCTTGTTTGTGGTGTGTAGCGTTTTGGTATTTCCCTTGCCACAGTCCTTATGTTCATTAAAGATCACGTGTTGTTTATGATATTTTATAGATTGTTTTATAAAATAAGTTATGTTGCATTTTTAACATTATACATTACATTTCTAGCATTTAACGTTTCACACTGATTCTTGCTGAAGTAAGTTTATTGGGATGTAGGACAGTAAACCAGCTGCAGCTCATAAATAGCAAAAAGAATAAAAATAAAAGTACATCCACCATCGTGCAAAATAGAGTCCTGATTTTCGTGTTGGGTATCATATATTTATTTTTGTACATTCCTCAAAAGGTTTCTGTACTTGCTGTAATATTTTTTCAGGCTATGACTTAAGTGTGGAAATAATATTTTTAAAATTATAGTTAATTTCTATGTGTTGTCATAGTGGAACACCTGTACTTTTACTGTGCTGTGGCGTTGTTTTCATGCAGGAATGCCATACAGTGCGAGATCACAAAAAAACATTTAAAGGTAAAAAGAAAAAGTTTGAATTTGTTTGCGTTAAGAATTCAATTTCCAACCAAAGGTGCTTTCAAAGAGTTAATTCTTGAAACACTTAGATTAGTTTACTCACATGTTGGACTAGATAACATTAGAGTAGGAAGGAGATCAGACTAGTTATAGTGTATGAAAAGAAGGAGCCTAACTCCGTGCGCACCCAACAAATAAGTCCTATCGCTTCACGTTAGTCGTTTTTTTTTTTTTTTTTCTTTTTTGTAAAATCGCTCATCCCACCACCTGAATGATTTAATTTCAACGTGTATGTATTTGTCCGTTTTCAATAAAATGCATTTTTCGTTTCATTCGATTAAATATTAATTTCTGTCCTGTAGAATAATACGGATGTTCCCTCTGTCTCAGGTCTGGGTTGTCTGTGCAGGGAAATTTACAGCTTACTGAATAGTTACAGTCTGATCATGCACATGCTGTAATTATCAGGCCCCTCTCTCTTTAAATGACTCCGTGAGAGTTTATGAGCATTTTGTTTCATCTGCATCACTTCCTCTGCTGTTTTCATCAATTTGGATACCCTGTGACTCTCTTTTATCAGAGTTGTTCTTTGTTGGTTTGACTTAATTGTGTCAAAATAAAAGATTAACCTATGTGGATCTAAAGCCTAACTTTTTAAAACATTATAATCTGTGGTTGTTTTTTTTAGTTTTCTTACCTGGTAATCGAAAATAGGCTACTATTAAATGCACATGCTATGCGTGATTGAGATTTAATTTTACATCACGCAGAATTTTAATATTTTTATTAACGAAAACGTTTATTTTCATAAAAAATGCTGTTTTTTTAAACGATGACGATTGTTTTCATTAAATATGTAGTCATCTATAAATCCACCACTTATATTAATTTAATTATGTTTCACGCTGAGGAATTTTAATAAATCTGTAATGAATCCTTTTTATAACATTCTGATTATGAGTCTCTTATAATGTAAATACTGTTAATCCTGAACATAAAGTAAAATCCAACTGAATGAATCCAGTACGTTTGAGTAGCCTATATATATATACTGTATATATACATACAGTATATGTATATTGTCTTATACTATAGGCAGCAACTGTTGTGTATTTCTAGTAGCAAATAAATGTCAGTCATATAAATAACTAAATTACAATGTGCATTTATTCATGTTCTTATTCTCTATAAATACTCGACATATCAAACATACACCAGCAGAATCTTTTTTTCTGTCAAAACGGTTCCAAACTGTGTCCACCCTTCTCACGCAGATGAAACTCTTCCCTCGCCCTCCCCCTACTTTAACTGAGGCAGGCCAGAGAGCCGCATTAACTTTCTCTACATCTCTGCAGATACACTCTGGTTCTCTGCTTGTTGCGCTTTCGACTTCTCTGCAGCCCTGCAGTCTCCCCTGCACCTATGAAGCCTCGGAGTAAAATCTGCCAGCCCCTCAATTTGATTCACTTCCTGTAGTCAGACTCCTTCCCCAAACTGGAGAGAGGGGGAAACGGGGAAAGGAAGAACTCTTTCTTTTCTAAATAAGGCTCTCTGAGAAGTAGCAAGCAACTCCTCGTCTCTGCATAGCTTCATAACGTTTGTAGTTTGTGTCAGTGGAAGTCAGATCGTCGTGCACAGAAGCGTCTTAAAGAGAAAGAACATTTTGCGTTAAACACAACATTGTGCGCCAGATACACCCATATCCATGCGTGCTACGGGTGGTGCAGACTTTGACGCACATCGCCGACTCTTCCAGTGATCCAGGCACCGAATTTGGAGACACTGTACGCTGTGAGGCTCCAGGGGTTCATGTACTGGAAAAATGAAGTTTTGTCCCCTCTTTCAGAGGGAAATAAGATTCTGTCCGAAGGAATTCCCACGAAGCAGGTACTAACATTTTGGAAACTGTCACCTCAAGCTGCAAGTTTGTGCGTAAAGGTGCCCAACTACTTTTACTACTACTGTTTACAGTTGAATGATGAATTTGCTTTTTGTGTTTTTGCTCTTGTAATAGATCCAGTAAGTGGTCGCAGTGTAAAATCATTTTAGCTTAAAATATTGTTTCTTTACTGATCTGCTGTTGCAAAAAAAACAAAAAAACAAACAAACTTTATTTGCATCATTGTGCATCTCGTGTCCGTGTTGTTTTGTGACTCTGTGATGTCACAATAATCCCTGCTTGTGTACTGAGATCAGCTGCACGCGCCAGCCGCTGTGAAAGGGCACGCGCCTCTCTGTTATGAATAGCGTGATTTGCGGTCCGCGAGCCTCTCGAGCGCTGCCAAATCGCCTGAGAAAAAAAAAATTAGATTTTAATTACAGCCATTAAAAATCAAATTTGCAATTCTTTGGGTGACCCGTTGCCTTTTTCTGATTGACAGTTGAAATTGACACTCCGGGTCCCTCTTATCCACAGCATTTCGAGCTATTTGTAATTACAGGTAGTTTCTCCCCCCTCCACTCTCGTGTCCTGGATTGCGAAGAAAATGCTCTTATTCTGAGAGGCATGGGTTAAGGGCAGGGAAAAATCAATCCAAATTGAAATAGCTTCATTAAAATGTGCCTTTTGTTGCGGGGGCCTTTTAAACAGTTTTAACCGGGGTTTATTGTCAGGACTACTTTATATAGGAGTAGCCTCGACGAGCTGCCCGCAAATACGTCCTGGGGATTTCTCAGCTGAAGATGACACGGGAAAAGTGATGAAGGCTTGCCGTTTTCTTCACGTTGTCTTGTAGGTGATCTCTACGGAGCATCAGAGTACGCCGGGAGCCTTGCGCTGCAGTGCGGACTCTAAACACACTCCAATGGTGAGAGCTTTATTGACTGTTGCTTTGCAAATGTCTGGATCATTCAGTGCGCGTATTGCGTGCAGTATAACCCATGTGGCCCGCGTGCGTCCACAGCATGTGGGTATGTGGTTAGGATATATATCTATGATATATTATTAGATTTGTGAATTTTTCGCGCACTGCCAGAGCATGCATCATGAAAATGGCGACATCAGCGCCGTGTGGATGAGGATTAGTCTGTGTGTTTCTGAGCTGTGCTGATGCCCTTTTGCAGTCTCACTCGGACGGAGAATCCCAGCGGTCCAACATGGAGCGGGAGGACACTCGCTCGTCACCGAGCACACCGTCCACCCCTTCCGTGTGCTCGCCGACCTCCACCAACAGCTCGGTGCCATCCACGGGGAAGAACGTGTGCGCCAGCTGCGGTCTGGAGATCCTGGACAGATATTTACTGAAGGTGAGACGAGACCCTAACATTTGGATTAAATCAAGCAAGGAATTTTCTTCCGGGGGCGTGTTGTTTATTTGTTTAGAGGTTTTTATGTCGGCACCATAGACAACAAATAACTTGTTTAACATGAGCAGAAGCGAGTGAAGGAGATGATGGCCCTCTCTGGTCCTGGTTTTGTTTGGACAAGTCTACTGTTTTTTTTGCTGATGTATTAAACTCAAGAGAACTTAAGGAGTCAATATGTGGGGAAAAAAAACAACGTTAAACATTCAGGTTGCCATAAAAAACGACTACAATTAACGCTAAATAAATTCTTCACATATAAACCATTCGCAGCTCTAATAAAACGAGCCTGCAGATAAAGCTTATATTTCAGTTTTTACTTATACTATAATCATCTTACAACGCAAGTGTTTTATTTGACACAAAGCAAAAACTAAACATAAACCTTTATTTGAAACATGAAATTAACTAACGTTATTTCCACTGTAAAAATCTTTGTCTTGAAAATGACACAGCTGCAAAGTTTGGGAGACCACAGACACAACAGGGATGTTTTCATGTTTTACGACGTCAGTATCAATACACCCTGTCTCGTGCCGCACGCTCGCGTGTGTCCAAACAAAATGTCTTTACTCGCGCGCCAATGGATGTTTGTCAGGAAGTGTGAAGATCATTAGTCCATTATCTGATTCTTATCCACTCTCTGCATCACAGATAACGTAGAGGAAACACAGTACAAAATACTGGGCCTTTTTTTTTAAAATTAAAATATTTAGATTATTAAAACATTTTAATTTTCAAGATTAAATGAATAGGCTAAGAGGCCTAAATATTTTTATTTTGTTACTGTATTGATGTCAGGCTACCTGGAGCATAACTTTAATCCCCATAAGAATCTTTATATTATTTTAATACAACTGGGCTAAAAAACTTATTTTGTTAAGCAATTCGTGATATTATGTTTTACATGATTCATTAAAACACTTTGTGTGAAGCGCCTTACTAATGGCCCTTTTCCGTTGAAAAAAACAACCCTCTTTTTCTGATAATGTTACAATAATTATGTTTTGTTAAGCGAAATTGCCATGATTATTAGAAACACATTGAATAATGCATTTATAAACAGGTTGAGCAGAATAATGGTTATAAACAAATTTAGTCGATCAATTGTTTATACTATTTACTTTTTTTAAAATATTTCTATTTATTTTACAAAATAATTGTGAGATGGCTTTTCTTTCTACAAACATTAAAGATTATTGCCATTAGATGTATCAGACACCACATCATTATTTATTTTTTCGTTTTACTAAAAGGCTATCGTAATTGTTCTTGACAAAAATATTGTAGGGCACCAGATAACCAGAAAATATTGATTGGGCCCGAAACAGTGTTGCAGTGCAATACACGCATTTCAGTAACGACGTTAGTCATCACGGAGGGAATAAAGAACTATAAAGTAATTATAGGAATGAATAATATGCATATATACATATGAATTATATGAATAGTTTAATTGGGCATGACATGAACATGTGTGAAGCAAATTTAAATTTCCCTTTAAGAACTCGTGGAAATGCAAAGTTAAATAAAGTACGAAACATATGATAAATCATTCTAGAAAAAAACAACTAGGTACCACCGACACACAATATAATATTAAATTAATTATTAAATTGTCACAGATAAATGACAGTAAATATCCTATGCCTTGAATAACAGCTTACTTAATGGTATTATTATGTAAAATATAAATAGCCTAAGATAAGATCAACTTTATTGACCCCACTCGGATAATAAAGATAAGCTCGTAATGAATGACAGAGTCGTCGTCGCTTTCTATAGCACATCAGTGTTGATTAAAAAAAGTTTACAGCATGACCAAGTCATCACTCAGCGACACTTGAAGTCCTTCATGCGGCGTGTTATCATCGTGTGTCTCTCTGCAGGTGAACAACCTCATCTGGCACGTGCGCTGTCTGGAGTGCTCCGTCTGCAGGACGTCGCTACGTCAGCACAGCAGCTGCTACATCAAAAACAAAGAGATCTTCTGTAAAATGGATTATTTCAGGTAGGGTAAGTTTATGATCGTGTTTTCAAAATACCACGTTTACTCTGCCAACACATGACTCCCCTCCTCTGCATCTCCTGTCTCTCTCTCTCTCCCGCTCTCTCTCACACACACACACACACACACACACACACACACACACACAGCGTCCTTTGAGATGGATGCGGGTTGCTTCACGTGTTCTTGAAAGACCTTTTCAAAAACTGAAAGTCTGTAACAAAATAAAAGTCTTTACCTACAGTGAAGAGCTGAAAGAGCCACAGTTTGTTATGGCTATCCAAAATCCCCAAACACAACATTTCTAGTTGCTACACACAAAAAAAGCAAAAAGGAAAAAAATAGTTTTGTAACTGCCTTTAGCTTTGAATTTGGTGTTGTAATTCCTGGAATTCACACTCTCATCACACATGCACCACAGAGTGCAGAAGCTGTTTTATCATTTCGGGAAGAAACAAAAAAATCTCAAACAAACGGAAATAACTGGAAAGGCTGAGCGAGCAGCTGTCTGATTCCTATTACTTGGCCCTATAGACAAACTAAGCCTCAGAAAATGTATCTACAAATCTACAATTGAACATACATTTACCGTGTGTCATATATAATACTCCTCTTAGTGTAATACTGTACATGTTGTTTTTGTATTTTTTGTGCTAAAGAGAGATCATGTTGATTTACCATCAACTAGCTGGGTGTGCATGCAGCAGAAGAGAATCAAGTCTCAGCTGACTGATGTCTCTGCACAAAGAATTTTCTTTTTTCACTCCATGGGTGGATTCACCTCATGAGCCTAATCGAATCTGAAAACTACTTAGAAAATATGAAAGTGTATGGGTGTCTTATCTGAGTTCAAATGAAGTTCACACACAAGCATCAGCATAGAAAACTGTCTCTTTCTGCACATCCATTTGTGTGCATTTGTGCTTGCACATGTTTGAGTGCTTGGAGCTGTGAGTGAGCTTTGGTGTTTGTCTGATCGAAACCTGACACCAAGTCACCGCTCTGAGGTTTATAATCACCACCAATTAGTCGTCCTCTACCCCAGACCCTCAGGCCTCCAGACCAGCAATTAGACCGGCCCAAGTGCCTGATCAGCATGATTCTGATCTGAATGTGACTCCTATCTAAAGTAAAAATGCACACATACACAGTAAGGCAGATATGTACGCACTTAAACACGGTTACATATCTAAATATAAAAACACTAATATTACAGATTATACACAGAATCGCAAAAATGCACTATACACAGTGCGGCTTTATACGACCTAAAAGGATCTACACACCAACACGCGTAATTACACACTTATATGTGTGTTTATATATGCATGTCCAGCAGCTGCCAGTCATTTCGCTCATTTTTTCTGTTTGCTCTCCTACATTATAAAAATATTTTACCTGATCCGTCTCCATCTAAACGCTTCTTCACCTTTCACCCCTCTCGCCCCTCAACACCGCGTTCATAACTGTGAGCCATTATTAAACATGCAGAGTGGATTTTAAATATGTTGAAATATGAGGACTGGATGTCCAAGAATGGTAATGAGTGGTACAGATGTAGCTGTCACTGGGTCACATATCATACACTCATCAGGGAAGTGTACACTGTAATTATTTGAAACACAGTAATTGTGATTAAAGAGCTTGTCTGAATATGAAAGTGTTCATGTATTCACCGTCCGTTATGTTCACCCACAAGGATAAAGATTTGAAGTTTCAGTTTTCAGTTTTTGTGTCAGTCTGTGCACAGCATTGAGTTAATGTTTCATGTGATGATGTCCACATATATAGTCAAAACGCAGGATAAGACAGAGTTGTAGAAATCATTTAGATTATAACCAAACTATATTGTACTATTACTAGTACTACTCTAGCCTAAATTATCTATCCATTTTGACAAGACAATAGATTTGAAGCAGTACGTAAATTCTATATTAGAGAAAGAAATTAACACCAGACCAAGAAGAAGTCAAATCTGTAAGTAGTTTAACTTAGCATAGTAGCAGAGACGACCTCTGACTCCAGTGGATAGATTCATTTATTCAGTTGTTCAAATGGATTAAAAAAAGGCTGAGAATTTGCTTTTGTCTGTACACGCTGGGTGTAAAAATGGCTTTTTTTTGTTTGTTTTTCAGCTTGACAAAGTCTCCTTTAAACTTGCATGCAGCAAATGCTTCATGCATCAAAGCTTCTGTCCACCTTCCAAAAAACTAGAAGCAGCTCAGAGATTGATCACAGGCTCAAAACACAGCAATCAATACAGATTTCTTTTTATTAGTGAAATAACAATACCTGTTGTGTGTGTGATCTAAAAATAGGAATAACAAGCAAAGGGAAGACATCTCATGGGATGATAATTTGATCATCTGTTAAACATTTTGTAAGTTAAGTCTTGCGTCTTCTCAGTATGGTTAGAATTCTCTGCAGAAAATTTACATTTGCATCTGCAATATTTGTGATTTTAGATTAGATTTCTTTGGAAGTTTCTCTGGAAAATGAGAAATTATTTAAAGAATCTTGTAGCAACAGTGAAGAGTTGCGTCAGAGCTCAGGCCTGTACAATGGTTACCTCTGTAAATATAAACTGTTATCTGGGTTTAGGCCAGATTTAAACTAAGCTAAACACCACTGCATGCCCAGAACCTCTGGGTCGATTTCAAACCTCTGGAGATATTTCCTCATCTGTGTCAGCCTCTCATCTGGCTTTGGACTGACAGCTACTTTAATGGGGTGTAATAACAGGAAATCAGAGTGGGTTTCCCTCCACATACGTGTGTGTATGGAGAGGGGGGAGGAAGGTGTGTATGTCAGGATAGGGGAGGCGCAGGACAGAGCCCACGCTGTGCTTCTCAAACCAATGTCAGGCCTTAGGGGGCTTGCTCGTACGCACACATACACAAATGCAAACCATTTCTTTATCAGGCTCTTCCCCCACCTCCTACTCCCCAGCAATCCTCTCTTGTCTCGCTCCCTAGAAACGTCGTCCTTGTCTGTGAGCTGCAGGCCACACAGGAAGTTGCATTGCTGCACTAATCAGGGGCGCCATGGGATACTGACACTGTAACCAGACTCCATGTATATAGGGAACGTTGTGGGTGAGATGTGTGCTTGTGTACATGTCTTTTTATGTGTGTGTATATGTCTGTCTTGTAATAACAATTTTCATCAACCTACTTCTGGTTATCTGATTAGGTTTCCATAGCAACAAAGACAAGTAACCAGTACGGAGAAAGAACGAGTTCAATTTCAATTTGAAGACATTTGTGACACAATGCAACACATTTAAATTTAAATAAAGGCTGCTCATTAGAGCATTTCTGTAGATTATTAGCTTTTAAAATCATAATGAATATTAGAAAGAAATGTTCAGATGCTACACTACATTTCTTTTAATTTACCATATCTGTTGAAGAAAAGTGGCTTTAAAGTATTTAAATCACTTTTCCTATCTTAGATTGCCATTCTTTAGGCCTAACATGAACCTTGTGCCTTGAAACCACACAGTCAAGCTCTCTCTTAGGACAAATCTAATAGAGATTAGTGTATACTCATAGCACATCAGGAATAATCCAAAAAACATGTACCTCCTCAAGCCCCTCTTTCAGCAGCAGGTGAATTACTGTACAAAAAAGTAAAGATTAGCCGAAAGAAGGGGAGCAAATGGGAGGCTTGTGGTGCTGGATTTCCCCTCTTGTGAGTGATATAGGGGCCATGAGGATTGACACTGTTCCAAAATAAACACCAGGTTTTGAGTACAAAGACAAAACAAGATACAAAAAAACGAGCTTAGGAAATGAAGATGGAGGAGGAAAGGGTTAAAACAAGAGATGATTTGCAGCTTTTCTGGGTTCTGTCTTGCAGCATGAAACTGACAAGCTGTCATGCTAGATTAGCCGCAACGTTCCACAATGTTTTCCTCTCTACTGTACAAAGAGCCTGGAATTCTCCATAACAACCTGAAATGATACACACATACAGTATCGTAAGCCACGGAGTCGATTTGTCTCTGGAATCAGTTTAATGGGTTTCAAGAGGTTTGTCGGTTAAGTTGCACATATCTGTGATAACATAAGCCCTCTGTAAGTGCTATGCTGGGGCAATTTTAATTCAAGGTCACCACAAACATTTTTTCTTATGGTCTCTTTCGCTGATATGTGCTGAATTTCTTATGAAGAACGCCAGATGCAGATGATCTGTTTTCATTTGGACAACGTTGCACTAAGGAAATATAGTTTACTGAAACCTTATACAAAAATTAGGAAGTCAGATAGATGCAGGGTCACATTGATGTGAGGCAGATCCTCAAACAGTAGGCACTGCATAATGACCTGTACATGTTCCCTACTATTCTACATGCATGGAAATGAAACTTCTGGCCAACAAGCTCATGTACATAAGGAGGGTTATAGTATGCTTTCATCCCAGATAGAGTGGACTTGAGTGTACTGATTCGCTGCCAAACCCAGTCACTTGGCAACCCTGCTCTCCTGCACCCCCGTCCTCCTGCTCTTTCCCTGCCATTGACACTCTTTACTTTCCTATTTCCCTTAGCACTACAACCCTGTGCCTCAGCCACTTACCTCCTCTCTCCATGTCTGTTACTCTCATCCAGATCCGTGCCTTTACCACTTTTTACCTCCTTCACAGCTTTCGACTACTGACCTCAAATACTTTGAATTTGGTTCACGTTTGTGTGCTTGTGTGAGTTTTGTCTTTGTCTCTACAAAAAGAAAGCACATTGAAAAAGAATCCTAACTTTACTAACTACATGTATTAGTATAATCATCAGAAATATTTAGTCAGCATCAGTGTTGATGTAGTGGACAGTGACTGTTACAGTCAGTTATAAATTATATTGAGCTGCAGTTACTGGGGTAGTCATAATATGCCGGTTTATGCTTCTTATTCCTAAGGTAACACTTTCTCTCAGACCGCTTACAGTTCTTCCTCATTAACCAGAATTGGCAGCTGCTGACCCCAACAATGTTTTCTACGCAAAATGTGGTTATTAAATAAAAAGCTTAACGTCTTTTGATAACAGCAAATATTTCAGTTGTATTAAGCAGCATTTTTTCTGGATACTACACAGCACCAGCTGCTCAGTGAACCCAATCTCAGTTAAATGTCTAGTGACATTTTGCATTTTATGATATTTTGACCAAACCTAACAATGCATCAATCCTAATAACAAGTGTTGTCTGCTTCCTTTATGCCATAGACTCCCCCCTTTGTTAACTAAAAACTACTACAAACACATCAGTGAACCGCACTGTTGCTTGTATTTTTTTTCATTGCCATGTACATTGTAATTTATTTTCAGTAAATGCTACTGTCCTCATAATGTAGATATAAAACAAATATTATCCCACAGCTAAAAACAATCTGTTCCACTTTCTCTGTTTAGAGTAACATTTGCTGAAAAACCTCAAGTGCCCTGCTGTTTTGTAAAACTATTGAGCACATTTAATTAAGAAAAAGAAAATAGTTCATACTTACATCTTTAGAAGGATTCAAATGGCATGGGGCTGAGTGCCACAGTGAGAAAGTGAGAGAAATCAAAACACACTGAGAGACAGGCTCGTGTATTATTGGTTTTCATGGGATTGGTTGACGGTAAGAATGTAAAACACCATGTAGTAAAGCACCCGTAAATAACAGAGAGAACATGAATGTTAGTGTAACTAAACCAATGATAGTTGTTACTCCGTCTCTGCACTGATGTTCTTTCACCTATTTCTTTCATTTTTCTATCAGTTGCACTTACTCAGTATCTCAAATATTAATGTCAGTTTATTTCAGACATTCATATTTTACTTCCAGCAGATATTCAGTGCATTCCCTGACTAGTCTCTCTCTGTAACTTTTTGCCCATTTATCTCTCACCTTCCCCCCAAACCACCCACCCAGGCTTTGCAGTAAGTCAGGTGGTTTAGGTTTGTATGCCGCCTGGCCTCACTGTTGCTATCACTTACAGGGGGGCGATCTAGACTGATGTCATCCGAGTCTTTCTTTATCTTCCAGTGTGTGTAAAACCACCCTGGCTTGTGCGTGTCATGGTTTGTTCTCTGATGTGTGTGTGTTTCTGTGTGAACGGGTGTACATGTCAGAGTCTTCATGCATCAACCAGGAAATTGCAGGTGTTGGTTTGTTTGCATTCAGGGCTCAGCTTGCAGCCGCAGTCAGGAGTCTTTTTTTCAGACCCAAGATTGAACCTTTTGAGTTCAGTTTTAAAACGTTTAAGAACATTTTCAACCTTCTGCCTCAAAAGCATCTTTTTCTCAAAGACGTGTCTGTGCATGTTTAATTTATGTCTATACTATCTGGACCCTAGGATCAAATTTAAACTATCACCAACTGTTATTAATAAGTCTTTATTACTCTCTCCCGCTTCTCTCGCCTCTCTTTCTCTATCCCTCACAGTAGGTTTGGTACTAAGTGTGCCCGCTGTGGGCGGCAGATATATGCGAGTGACTGGGTGCGCCGCGCAAGAGGAAACGCATACCACTTGGCATGTTTCGCGTGCTACTCATGTAAGAGGCAGCTGTCCACAGGAGAGGAGTTTGGTTTGGTGGAGGAGAAGGTCCTGTGTAGGATTCACTACGACACCATGGTTGAGAACCTCAAACGAGCAGCTGAGAGTGGTGAGTAGTGGTTCTGGCAAAATGTATTGCAATGCCTCACAGTGGTTGTCCAGATGCTTTCTCAAGGATTTATCCAAATTTGTGCATTTGAATAGTTTTCAAATTATTTAGTGGGCGCCTCAAAACATTGCCACATAATTTAAGTCTATTAATGTATTTTTATTGCATTATGTAATAATAATAATTAAGCCCATAGTATTAGTATCTATCACATTTGGCCATTTGAATTCCTGATCATGATTCTGATGGTTATCCACAGCATTAGCAGGTTATGTTACAAGAGTGCAAGACTTCTGTGTTTGTGACAAAAAAGTCACTTTTGTGTACAATGTCAAAGTTTTTTTTTTTCTAAATTGTCAACATACAACTCATATGATTCACATCTTACATCTGTTCTGTTTTTTCAGGCAATGGTATCACATTAGAAGGAGCCGTTCCAACAGAACAAGACAGTCAGCCCAAACCGGCCAAAAGGGCGCGAACCTCCTTCACTGCAGAGCAGCTACAGGTCAGACATGCAGATCACACATTATTTATTTTATAAATGTGGGGTCCATACAATATATTTGAATGAAGCCACATTACTTAATCTTCTACCTTAGCAATCCTAACTTACTAAAACCCCTAATACTGTATTTCATGCTTTCAGCAGTATTTGCTTTGGTGATAATGCTTTGTCTTAACATACAGATCATGCAGGCTCAGTTTGCCCAGGACAACAATCCAGATGCTCAGACGCTACAGAAATTAGCCGACATGACAGGTCTCAGCAGGAGAGTAATACAGGTTAGTACGCACTCATTTGCTCTCCTCTGGTACAAATGAATGTACATATGTTACGTTGTAGTAAAGTAAGATACAAGCATACAGTTTGATCCAGTCACGCAATGATAAAAGGAGTACCAATCAGAAAAGATTATGTTGACTGTCAACATAATCATTGCAGAATGCACACGTTCATTCTGTCAGGTTTTATCTATCAAATTAATGAACATATTCCACTAAAAACTATAGCTACATGATGTCTGGTTACATTGCGTTTTCATAGGTGTGGTTTCAAAACTGCAGAGCAAGACACAAAAAGCACACGCCCCATAATGGGGCTCCCCAAGGTCATCCCCAGTCCAGGATACCTTCGTCCCTGCCTGATGAGCTGCATTACTCCCCGTTTGGCAGTCCTGAGCGGGCACGCATGGTGTCCCTTCATGGGTACATCGACAGTAAGTTGTACTTTACTAATGTACATTGAATACATGAATCTTTCATCTTTTTACCTAATCTCTCTGGATACTTTTTCTAAAGCAGTCTTCTTTGTTTCATTATTCAGGTCACCCCTTCTCTGTGCTGACCTCTCAGAGTCTCCCTCACCAGGCCATGTCACTGCCACAGCTCCCTCTCAGCCGCTAACACTCCGCTATGACCCATTTGACCCCTATTCTTTGGACCATAACCCTTGATCTCCCATCAGTGACATCTGTCGACCTGACCCAGTGCTCGGGCAGGAGTCAGTATGGAGAAAACCAGGCCCAGTTCACTTAGAAACAGCAAATGAAATGGAAGACAGACAAAAAACTAAGACACCATCATTTTGGGTTTTTTCTTCTCTCCGAGGACATATATCTCACCTACGACCAGTCAGTCAAAATGATCCTGAAGCATTTATCATTAGCAGGAAGTTACTGACCATCTAAAGGACCCATTTTGCTTCATGTTTACAGCATCCTCCACTCGACTCATCCACCATCTGACATGAATGTGGATAAATTTTAAAGGGATGAAACTGATCAAGGAAGCAGGACCGAAGTCTCCTGAATGCTGTCAGAATACTGAAGAGAGAGATAGAGGGAGATTTTTAAGGGGGAAGTGTCATTGTGGCCCAGGGGCCAGGCACACACAGTAGACTACATGAGAGGTAAGATTCCTCCCTCTCTCGTCTCTAAGAAAACATGAAGGAGTTTAAATGAAAACTAATTATGTCCACTGTTGAAATATATCCTTTAAGAATGAGATAGTGATTTAATGACATCTCAACGAGGAGACATTTCCCAGCTATGTTTTTGGTCAATTTTTCACAGAAACGAATAGTAGAATTTGTTTGATTTTAATCAATATTTGTTAAAGAAGTAATATGTTGTGTGCCTTATCTTGTCCATTATTAAAATAATCAGTAGTTGTTCACAGTAACAAATTAGCTTATTAAGATTCAGGCATTTAATTCATCACTAAAACAAAGATTTTTTTATTGGACTGTGTAGAATAAATTATGAGAATTTTCCATTACAATCTTCCATTGGTAGAAAATCAACTGGTTATCATAAAGGAAAACTACAAAGGACAATGTCTGGGCTTGACTATGATTAAATTATAGATGTAAAATTAGAAGCAGGCACTAACAGATTTTAATCAGCCACAATCCTGTTACAAGCATTTAGACAGAGGGAAGTCTGAGATGAACATAGTCAAGCCACATGTTTCTGCAAAGGCTGAGATGTTATAAGTTACATATTTTCAGATTTACAAACACCTGTATTGTCACTATTTATGATTTTAACATTGCTCGTTCAGCCTCTGTGTGTGTGTCTTTCACATAAGGCGGCAAATGGAGTATTGGTACAATATGAACAATATGAAACAGAGTGGGTTGTACATAGTAAGATGTGTGTGTGTGTGTGTATTTGTGTGTGTGCGTGTGTGTGTTAACTGGGAGGGGTAGAGAGTGTGCAACTGTATTTTAGTGCCATGGCCATTGTGTGAAGAACAGGATCCGACAAGACCTCAATGTCCTTGTATTTATTGAGATGGTAAAACCCTGTAAAGCACTTTTTCCCTCTGAAATGGTTTTGTTTTGTTAAAAAAGAAATGAAATGAAACAAAAAGTTTATTTGATAGATTGTGCATCAAAATGTTTTGTGTACTAAAATGCAATAAAATAGAACGTGATATTGTTGTGGTTTTGGATTATTTCTGAGGATAAATTTGTTAAGAAATAATTAAATTTTATTTTCCCGTATGTGGCACAAAGCAAAAAAAAAAAAAAGAATAAAAAATTGGGAAAAAGATTTTTCAAATATCAAATACAGAAATAAAATCTATAAATATGACTTGACCGTATCTTCTCTATGTACGTTAAGCGTGATTACTGTCTCGTTTGTGGCTTTGGTTTGATTGTGGGTGCATATACTGTATGTTTGCTCTTAATTTTGTGGATAATAATGTACATTCTGGTGTGGCTGCGTTTATGTCTGTGTTCTCTGCAAATTTTTATTATATATATCATGAACAGGAAACGTGCATCATGGATCATGTTATCTTCACATTGCTAATGTGCAGATTACATTAACCCAAAATTTTGTGTGTCATCTAAGTTAGAGATGCTGTCTCCTGCTGAGACCTGTAGAACACAAATTATTCTTCCTGCTAGCTAATATATGAGTACGTTAATACTGAAATACTAGCGTTTTAGTATTCAAAATTTTATTTGACTGAAACAAAACTCCTCACTGGTGACACAGAGACAATGTGTAATATTGGGATATAACCTGTGTCTATAATGTTTCCTTAGCTTTAAATTATTATTATTATTTATTATGACGTAAGCACTAGATACTTAAATCTTCTTACTTTGGATAACAGCTGCACCATATAGACACAGTGTCCACTACTTGGAAGAACAGTGGATTTGCATCTCAGTATATTCAGGAAGCCAAGTTGTTGCTGAAAATTATTTTGTTGCAACCAAATTAACTTTGATTCAGGATGAAAAAAATGAAAATCGTATTTAACCTTAGACACAATTTAGAAAGAAGCAATAAGTAAATAAATACATGTTATTATATTATTATTATTATGTTTGTACACTCACAATGTAAACTGGACACGCATTTCAAATTACTAAAGTTTATTGAATTAAACTTGGATGGACACACACTGTTTTTCCCTTAAAATGTCAGACATCCCATTTTCCCACTCCCTTCAATTTCCGTCGATCACATGAAAATTCAATAGAAACATAAAATCTTACACAAAATCAAAGTCAAAACAGTATTACCAAGGCCAACTTATTGTTTTTATATAACAAGGCTGATAAGTGCAGTTTACAAATATCATTTAATGTTGCTGGCATCTTCAAGTTGCAGCAGTTTTTTCAGGATCAACAGCCTCATCCCAAGCTCTTCGACAAGTCCGCACAATCCACTCATGCTCGGAGTCATCTGTAGGGAAGATTTTATTTGAAATTAGATTTCAAATGTGTAAACACATCTATATCTATATCTATATATCTATATCTTACTTTGTCTATCTCTGTATAAATGTAAATATATATCTTTCTCTATATAGATGTAAATATATCACTCTCTCTCTATATATAGTTAGTATAGATGAAACAAACACGTAAATTAAAGTAGGGAAAATTAGTTTTTTTTATAAACAACTGATTTAAGTTAAAATAAAAAAGAAGAAAAAACAAACGGCAGATTAAATTGAAAAAGGTGCACAGCAAGTAGCTGTACTCATTTTGTTGAACTCACTTAAAACGTTTAAATCAAATCTGTAATAACCATGAATAATTAAACCGCAGGTCATTTTGTGTGTGAGGCTGCGACCGTGAAGTGCCATTCAAGTCTCGGGTAAATTTGTCAAATCAAGCCTGACAATTAGGAGAAAATAACTTCTCAAAGCCACTTCAGACACCAATAAATAATAACCCCAAAAATGGACGCCAATTCTTTTTAAACCGAAACGACTGCCAGAGGAGCAGATAATAAACCAGTTTTTCACTGTTAAAACTGAAATGAGTAGCTAATTGCAGGGGAAGTGAGTTTTCTCTGGAGCGCGCGCAGCTGCACGCACTTGAGCGGCTCGCGGGCCTCAACCCCCAGGTTGTACCGCGCGCGGGGCTCCATTGTACGGAGGAGCAGGTCTGCGGCTCTCGGACTGATTGTGTGTAATTGCCAGCAATGGGCGTCAACACTAACAGCCACTTCAACAGCAAAGCGCCACCCTCCTCTCTTTCTCCGTCTGCCTCTCTTTCTACCTGCTCCGATCGGGAAGGCCAATTGAACATATCGGACACGCGGGCAGCTGCCCCGCAAACATTTCTTTCTGTGCTCCTACGTTTTGTATGTTCTTTTCAGTCTCTCTGACACACTTGTTAGTGGGGAAAATAATTGCTGACGCCTATACGTCGCAGCATCACTGCGTTGCAATGAAAGTGATCTCAATTAGCCACAACCTGTACTGATGATAATTACATTGGGACGTTTTCATATTTGCTGTAATCCTGCCCTCTTGAGATTGTATAGCAGCGTTTATCTCAGGATTTAAGTCGTGTGTAATTGGTTCCTTAAGTTATTTCAGGGCACAGGTGGCTCCTATATTTAGATAATTTCCTGCAATCTGTGGACAGCAGGACATTTTTGTGATTTGCATTTACGGGTTTTTTTGAGTCAATACATTAAACTTAACAGGGAAGTTACAAGGAATTGGTAATTAGACGGCCACATACAGAAATAAAAAAAATAAAATGAAATCTGTTTTTCTCAAAATAGTAATAACCTGGGGGAAGAATAAGAAAGGTTATGCCTGCATCATCACCTTTACATTTAGTGAAGCACAGCATAAAGAAAAACATCTATTTTCTGGGTAATATTCCTCTCTACTGTCCTGCAAGGACAACTGTTGTGCGATGTACACAGGAGAGGGAGTGTGTGGAAGCGATAATGGCACCCCCTCAAAGTCTGTTTATCTTAATCCTTAAAACACACTCAGAGGCAAAAGTGTTTCCTTCCAGTCTAATGGTAGAGAATTAACAGACACACACAAGCACACAAAGACAGAAACACTGGCTTAATTAGCAAAAGCAAAACTTTGTCTTGTGCCCTGGTGGTTTTCAGAGAAGACGACTGCATTCTGCTGGACTGATGGTGAAACAGGGTTGGTAATATTCACATAAACAGGAAAACAACAACTCTCTGATGTCATCAAGAGACAAACACTGACCTATCTCCGCTCACTGTGGCGTGAAGCTAAAACTACAGGACTTTAGTTTAATGTGCAGAATCGTTACATGCTAATACAACCGCGTTTTGTGGTTTCAGAGTAGAGGCGCTACAGTTAAACCAAGCTTACCTAAATGTGAAAGCTCAAGCAAATATTCAGACATATACAGTATAAGTCATCTGTCTCCAATTCTCTGCAAACGGAGCAGCCCTTGATTTTGTGTCTTGATGACATCACAAAAAACAGCAGCGGTTTTCCAGGCCCTGGCTTTGAAGAGATACTGATCTTTTAAATAATTAATCCTGTAACTATCACAGCTCGCAGGATTAACATGTGAATGCTGTTTTATGGTGAATTTTTGTCTTAAAGATGTATGAAAAATGAGAGTTTCAGGAAAAGCAGTGCAGGGATATGTTCCACTCCCCAGGGCCCCAGCTGATTTTATCTGTCTGTGAAACACCTCAGCTGGACGGGGACAAAGGGAGGGGCCGTGGTTTGGTCACCAGGGGTATTTTCCTTGGCAGAGGAATGTGTTCAGTGTGGAACTCTTGTCTGTGCGGGGTTTCAAAGGGAAGCAGTTATTCCAGAAACAGGAAAGTGTTACAAACAATATGGCAACACATGGGCCCTGCTGGAGCTGCTGCGTCCTCCTGAACCACTGCCGAGTATTGCTGCATGTTGCCAAGTGAGAACATACACAACTGAACGTGTGTGTGTTTCTGTGTGTGTGTGTGTACTTGTTTATAATAACAGAACATGTTCAATGAGTCAGTAGTGGGGATTTAATTGTGCAGATGTGGCCTGTGTATCCTTTCCCTTCATTATTTTTTAATTATAGTTTTACAGAGTAATGCAAATGTTTTTAATTTCACCTCCAAAGTTAACCTACAACAATCTTCATCATCATCTTCAGGGACAAATTAGAGTACAATTATGTGTCTAGAAGTTTGCGAAAGCAGATTAAAAATAGCTATAAGTTGTTTCTTTTTAAAATATTTAACTAGTTATTATTATTTAACTTCACATTATTGGAGTTTACTGCTGGGCAATTTCAAGCTGGGTTATATTTCACATAACACAAATAAGCTACTTAATAAGCAGTATTTTGTGTATTAAAATGTATCTGAAATGCAGTGTTATTTGTGTTTATATCATGTATGACTGTTATGATGCTTGATTTACTTTAATTCAGAGGTGAAAACACACCCAACATCTGCCACCAGTGAGGATTCTTGAAGACAAATGGGTTTTTGTTTTGCTGTAATATACCTGATTACACAGAGAAGAAGTATTTTGTGAACTACATGACAAATGACCAACGTTCAAATTACCATCAGATGCACAGATCATTTTTTAAATGGTGGATAGGTTCCCAGCTTATCCACTGTGCCAACTGAGAGAGGTGAGATTAAGGTTAAGAAGATCTGTCAGAAACCTGCAATCAGTAATCACTGATACACAAGCTGTACACATACCGACTCTCTGCTCAGGAGATGACTCTGTAACCACATGACGTGTCTGAATTCTGCTGATCTGGTTTGAAAAATCACACTTTTCTTTTAGTCTCCACAATAAAAACACATTGAACCAATTATTCCTACTGTTTTCAAGCAGATTGTTCTAAAATCTACTGAGAATTAATCCAAAATTTCAGATGGTCTCCATGCCTCTCGAAGCCTTAAAAAACCAAGTGAGCAACTACTTAAACTTGGCAATATATAGAATAAAGCATAAATCTGCGCTTAAATGTAATAATGAAACAAACTTGATAGACAATTTTGGATACATTTTCTACTAAGCAAGAAGACATGTCACAGTCAGTCCAATGCGATTAGTAAAGGAAGGTATTTGCCATCATTTGTTAGTTAAAAACAAGAACGCACTCAAATGCTTTCTGATCCAGGTCCAAAACCAATGACCAGTGAAATTTCGAATGTTTTTGCTAAATTAGCAAAAAGTGGACCACTTACAATCAGAATCAGTCTAAGCTTATTACTGTTTAGTGGCACTGAGCATGCGATAAGGCACTTTTTATTATTTATCCATAGTAACTTGTATGTTGGGAGCAGTTTGAGGTTTGGTGTCTTACTCCAATATACTTTATAATTTGGAACAAATCACTAAGAGTAATGGCTGACATGCTCTAACACCTGAGCTACTGGAGCACCCAGTGAAATGATGTTCAAGTAAATAAAGATCTGTACAGTATATTATGAATCACTGTTGAGACTTAGTGTTTCAGGGGTGTCACAACTCATTTTTAAAAAACTCTCCAAACACATCTGTGATGGGAAGTTCCACTTAATGATCCCAAGTGGCACACTTAATCCCACCACTCCATTTTTTCGATTAGGTACATTTCTACATGTGTACCAGTTTTCTTGACAAGTCCCTCCATACAGTATAGCGTTGCAGGCAGCTCCTTGATGACAAGAAATCGGTTCAACTCCAAAAATAATCTATACCTCTTGGGAAACATTAGCAACAGATTCTATTGTTTTGCTACTTGGCGCTATCCCAACAAGCTATCCCAACTGTTTTTCCAAGTTAGCAACAGTAACTAAGGAGGGCAGGACTTCGCAAAGGTCTATTTTGGCCAGTGAATAAGTTTAGCCTGATACTTCCTAGCAACAATATTAAAATGTAACACTTCCTTAAGCATTTCTGAAACAGTTTTAGATATGTGGCTTTGTCTTGACTGTCTTCACTGGCTCAGTTCTTCCTTGTCCTGCATCCACAAGATGTAACCACTACACAGGGAGCTCCTTCCTCTTTCCTTGCTGTAGCAAATGTTCACACTGGGAGGGCGGGTCCTCCCTGTGTCCCATCATCCTCACACTCCTCATCCTGGTCGGAAGTCATGTGGCAATAAATTCTTTCTTTACACCCACTCTGACAAATGTGCCTTCACCTCCATGGGTTGAAAAATAAATCCATACAGGATACAAGAGCATTCCTCTCAAGAATACCAAGACAAGAAGATCATGTAATATATATCGTTACACACGAACACAGTGATATCCCTCCACACACATACTCATAAACTCATATGCCCATACACTGCGAAAAGAGCCAAAGTTCCTGTTTGACTCCATATTTATCTAAATAAAAGAGTCAAACAATTGTTGGTAAGTGTTCAGTTCCTCTTCTTTTTCATCTCAACTTCCAAAAAATTTTTTCTTTCCACATACTCTTGTTCTTTTCCTCCCTCTCTCTTTCTTTCTCTCCATCCCACTGATCAATACCAGAGCTATAATGATGATGAACAACCCGCATCAAGGAAACAATCACAAAACGCACTTTTGTCTTAATACACATGCTGATGACATCTGGTGAGGATGTGGATCATCTTTCTGTCTCCACACATATGTAAATGAGATTTGTGTGCTTGTGCAACTAATCTGTGTTATGTTGCAAGTAACTCTTCTGAATACCAATATTCTGACAATCCTGACATTAAAGCAACTCTGTGTTATTTTTCTTTAATGATCGACAAATAACAGAAATTGTCTGATAAGGCTCCTTTTTGCTTTTTTGAAATTGAAAGTATCGTTGCAGAGTGCAACAAGACACATCTTTATCCATTTGTGAAAATATTCTGCAGAACATGTCCAGTAACAAGTCTAGGAGCCATGTAAGCAACTCTAAAAAATCATTAAGATTAATTCTCTGTGGACCACAAATGCTACAAATGTACAAACTTTCATGACAATCTATTCATTACCCCCAGAGCAAAGCGTCCTCCCTCCCAGGTACACACAAAAATTCACTCAAAAACCAACTACCTAATACACAACACTGTCTACTGATGTAAAAGCCTGGCAGGGAGACATGACAAGCAAAATACGTTTGCAGAAATTGGGAATTCCTATATGGACACCTGACAGACCACATTAACTTCAAATCAGGAGTTCTAAAACTGGGCACTGGTTCAGTGAAAAATGTGTCTTGAATTTTCCACTTTTGACAAATAAAAGAGAAAAACATTTGAAATGACTGCAAAAGCCTATAGAAATATGCTTATCAGATGATTCGTAGAAATAATCTTCCATCAAAGAATCCAGGGATAATCCATTTAACATAGCTCCATAGGTTCTTGTAATTAAATCTTTCCCATATGACCACAATGTATGCTTTAATGTATGCAGTGCTTTATAATATGGGCCCTGCATATAACAATTTCAATAGAAGTGCTTCGCTAAGTCTGAATGCAGCTTCTTCTACTTCGACTTCATCTAGAGTATGTGGCCTGTTCTCAGACAGGTCGCAATGTAAAAAATTAGACATGACAAGACAGCAAGAATGACTCCCTCAATACTGATTTAGTTGATTGTGTGGCTTTGAACTCTGGATCTCCCTGAAGTTTAGGCCAGAGTGGACATTTTCCTTAATCTAAAAATCCCAATCTTACATAAGGAGTTGACACTAAGTTTATTAAGTGTTTATAAGTTAAAATATAAATGCATGTAACATACAGAAATCTATATTTGACATAATGCTATATTGGACGGAATACTACGCATATATTAAAACGTAAATTTGTAAGTAAAGAAACGTAAAAAAGGTCAGTTATCCTTGCTTCATATCTTCATATTGCAGACGGCAGCAATTTAGGTTAATTCATAATAAGTACATAGTTCACAATACGTTCAGGTTGGAAGGTATTCATTAATGAGTGGCAAAGGATTATTATTATAAATCAAAGTAAGGGCTTACGTGTGCACCCTATCACCTATAAGCCAAAGTCATCGTTTGTGTCTGAGGGCTACAACAGTAACTGGATAATTTCTTTTACCTGCATTTCTATGGAATCGACCTGTGTAAGATGTGACAACTCTGGTAGTGGGGTCATAGAAGCCATCTCCACAATCGTAACATCCATCAGGAATAACGCGTGGGGGATGCAGATCCGTCAGCTGAGATTCTCCTATGTGGACAGAGCAGTTACATTTTTATTGTCATTTATTATCATTAGTTGGTAATATTAGTTGAGCAGTGGTTATACTTTAGATGATTTGTTTTTCAAATCCTTAGTTTCCTAAACTAAACAGTCCACTATGACTTGTGTCTTGCTGAATGAATCCTTGCCAAGTAAATTAACTTACTGTTCTTACTCCCATCTCTCTTACCAGAATATCATAATTCTAGGCTGCAATAAATAATGTGAGTGTGTTTGTGTGAGAGCGGGTTATTTGACTGAAACTGTGATAACATAAACAGATAAATGAATGTGAACCTGCAGGTCTGAGTCCATTGCACCGCTCAGTGTAAAACCGCCTGTCATACCCATCACAGTGGTCCCAGTCCTTCTCCTGGTACTGAAGGCCATCAGAAAATGTAAATGACCCCTGACGAGTAAGTACAGTGAAAATCAAAGTAAATAATCTTCATTCTTCAGTCATAGTGGTGTCTGAGCATCCATTAATACATAATAATAATAATAACAGGAGAAACAATGTTCCAGTTATTCTAGATAATCTAAAAACCTCACTGTTAATAGTTTTCACTGGGACTATATCTTTGGCAGAATGTAGTTCCAGCCGAAACTGCTGAAAGCAATGTCTGGATGGTCAGGTTATGATACCTAGACACAATTTCTGGAAAGATAAGTTGCTGTTGTGGTTTTCAAACTTAACTTTTTAATGCTGTTAGCAAAATAATTTAATGTTTCCTCCATTGTCTCTGGGTTAAGAAGGAAGTCACATAGATGGCTATTTCTTCAAATGACTCTTGAAAATGCTTGTTTAATCTTGTTAATATCATCTGTATTTTAAAACAAAAAGGCAAAAAAATGCGAGCTTCATCAATCCCGGGCTAAGAAGCATTGCTTGAAGGAAGAGGTGCAAGCTGCAGAATGAGCTATAAGCTACCAGAAATAAATTCTTGAGCTAGAATGTCTAAGTCTATTGGATAGTTCATGTCTGTTTTGAATAGAAATTGTTTTTTTTTAGGATGGCATTGATACAGGTGCAGGGTAGTCTGGGCCAAGGTTAGTCATGGTTAAAGCTGCTATCATTTCAAATGAAGCACAACTACAGTGATGATAATAATTGGAGTGATCGCTGTTGTGGCGAAAACCCATGGAAGATTGCATCAGAGCAGAAAAGACTACAGCTTCATGCAGGAAAAAAGGAGAGAAACCTAATAACTACAACAATGATGGTGAGTGATTGCTAAAAGGGACCAGATGTAATAGGAACTATAACCAATGTGAAACACAGGCAAATGCATTCAGTATACGCATACAGTATATTTTGACATGTATGCAGACACACACACACACCCTCTCTCTTTCCTCACCTGTTTAGCTATGCCATTTTCCCAGATGGCCTCATATTTACTTCCATTTTGAAAGTGCAGCACTCCTTTGCCATGGAACATCCCATCCTTCATTTCTCCCACATACTTAGTCTCTGTAGGAAAGGTGTACTCTCCTTTTCCTTCCATCCTGACAAAAAGACAAGAGAGAAACTTGCAGTCAGCTTTTTTTCCATAGCTAAACATAAACCACTTTATTCATTTGGTTGTGTAAAACCTGCGGTTAAGAAACATACACCAATTCACCTGCCATTTTTTGTATCTCCTTTGTAACTACTTCCAAGGAGCTCCATAAATATGTTGCTGTCTTCTCAAAGTCAACGAGCTACTTTTCAAACCACGGCTGTCCACTGTCATTTTTACTGTCACCATGGCAACGCAACAACAGACACGTCGTCAGTGGTTATTAACAAGTCACAAGCAACGGGCAGCTGTTTCATTCTTGTCATTTTAAAATATTCTGAAATACAACTTGAAGAAAAAAATACAATTGTTTATTTCTACTTTTTTACAACTTCTGTACTGCGTAAGCTGCGGCAGCTCCGACGTTAATGTGTCGCTCCTTCACTGGCGTCATCAAAATGCGCCTCCCAAGCGCAGGCGCAGCTAACGCAGCTAATCAAACTGACCTTCTACGCGGCCTCGTCGCTCGTCCTGGAGCCAGACGAGGACCTTGAATGTTTTTCAGAAGCGGACGTGGATTTTTTGTGATTTTATTTTCTTGCATATACACACAGCCATGCCAACAACTTTGGAAGTCCCCACATTGCAGGATTTGAAAGTGGATGAGGTGAGCAACGCTTAACGTTATTATTTAGCTTGAATGACAAATCAGACAGAACATGCTAACCTTAGCTGCTAACGCTAGATATATGCCTGAAGACATCCTATGCGGCTAATAACTTTTGACAGTGGTTACAGTTAACTTTGCTCATAACGGTAATAATTATATTAACTAAATCGTTAATAGATCCATCATTGGATATTTCTGAATGCATTTGGAGCTGGTGATTATTCTGGCTTTTTTATAATAGCCACATTGACCACCTGAAATCGAAGTGTTGTCAATACAGGAGCCTTAATAGTCAACTTTTCAAAAGCACAAAGCCTGTAATTTTGTACTATTTATTATTATTATAGCTTTATATTACCACTGTGGTGACAGTAGCGTCACAATGGCTGACCCAAAACACATCTCTGATCGATTTATGTCAGCGTCAGTGTTATTTGGCACATTGAACTTGTCATTGAAAGTCATGTGTTAGATGGCAGTGACTTACATTTTTTTCGACGCATATCCAGGAGCATCAGTGATCCAATGAACAGCGTGTATGCAGCTGTACATTTATTTTAAATTCAGTAGTTTTAAAAATGTTTTAAGTGTCATTCACAAATTTAACTTAACTCCCCACTATCAACTTAATATGGCTGTTACATGTGTACTGATACTCTGTCTGAACTGGATGAATATTAAATTAAGTCAACATATCACAGATATAAACAATCAATTGACTACACAAAAAGTTTGTCTGGGAATCTAATATTTTCAGATTCAACATTTGTTCATCATGTGTTTCTGTTTTGGTCCAGATCAATGTCTCTTCTGCTGTGCTGAAGGCTGCTGCCCACCACTATGGCTCCCAGTGTGACAAACCCAACAAGGAGTTTATGCTCTGTCGTTGGGAGGAGAAGGACCCCAGAAAGTGTCTAGACGAAGGGAGGAAAGTCAACGAGTGTGCTCTCAACTTCTTCAGGTAACACAGAGAGAGTTTTCGTCTCTTTGTGTCTTATACTCATTCGGTTGAAGCAGATGGGCGCTCATCCTGAGCCTGCTCAAGGAGGTTTTGTTGGGTTTTGTACATAATACTATATAGTTGTATTGTTATACTGTGTATGACCCTAAACCTTACATTGTATAGTGCCTTGTTTTGCTTTATTGGCATATAAATAATTGAATTAAATTGAATTCAATGCAAAAAAGCTAATCAGTCATCAGCTATTTTCACACCAGGGGAATCCGTCTGTTCTTACATATAGCTCTTCCTGGTCATGCCTAGATAATTTCTTAGTTGCAGTTCATGTTTAGAAACAGCCATATAATGTAGCTAGTGATTAGGAAAATTGTATTCATTTTAGAGATGAATGCTGTCATCTGCATAACTGAATCGTGTGCTTGTGGCCAGAGAGTAATTGAAGATTCAGCTGAACTATGTAGTCAGCTAGAGAGTGAAGGGTTTGTGGGCCCATGTAAAAACCTGCTCAAGAGGTTTGTGGTCAGAAATTCTTTTTCTGGGATGGACATGTGGGCAGAAAATGACTCTTAATTACAAATATTACTGCTGTGCAGTTGTTCTTCTAGTGGTTATAGTTGTTTACACAGAAAGAAAATTTCAGAGTTGCGATGTCTGGTTTGTTGCTCTGTAACTTATCCTGCTTAAAAGCTTCTGCATTCTCTTGAGTTAAATAAAATAGCTACTGATGGATTGTTAGTAAATCAAAAAAAAGGCAAAGTGCACCTTACTGGAGGTAAATAAAAGTTATTTTTGTAAACGGGAACATAAAAAGAAAGAACAAAGTAAAAGGACGGTAGAAACACACAAGAGAAACACTATCAGCAGAACCAAACTTCAACAAAGCAAAAACATCTACAACAGTTAATTGATCAAACATTCATTTTGACTTTCCTGAGAGGTTGTTGTGCATTATGAGCGTACCATGTTACCAAACTAATTCATAGCTTATCAAGCCAGTGTTTTTAATTTGTCATCTTTATGGTCATTTTCATTTTATACAATTCTATGATGTTTTTTTTTTTTTGACTGAACAATAAGATAACCTTATCCAAATTTTTAATTAGCATTTGTTATGTTTAAATAAATTAAATTAAGTCAACTTGTGATGACTAAAGATTGACAATGTAATTTTTCTGTGCAGCCTTCTTTATAAATGGTAAAGTAGAACAGGAGAGTGTTAATTTAAAGAAGTTAACTGTCAAGCAAATTGAGTCTAAACTAAACTAGAAAGCAGACACAAAAGATAAACTGAGAGTTACCATGAAAGTGGAGTATCTGTAATTATTGTAATTAGGAAAGATTTGAGTAAAGCTGTAAGTGCATCAGAGACCTGGTTTGGTTCTTGGGTGTTTCTGGCAGCTGCCAGCAACCTTTAGGAGCACTTTGTTCTCATGACCAGTTAATATTGTTGTTATTATGGTAACTTGACCATAGCTGTAATAAATGTCTTGTTATAGTTATAAACCTTAAATTAATCAAACATCCTGAGTGTGGTTTTATGTCTGAATCTTTGAACATATTTTTAACTCTTTAAATCTTCCGTATCATTTCTTCTTCCTGTTTCTGTGAGTTCCTGCTCATGCATACAGACTTAATGTTCTGAGTATTTTAATCCTAGTCGTGCATATTTGATTTTTGATATGAAATCTCTAATTGGACTGTGTCTTGCAGGCAAATCAAGGGAAATTGTGCAGAGTCCTTCACGGAGTACTGGACGTGTCTGGATTACTCGAATTTGGCCGAATTGCGTCATTGTCGTAAGCAGCAACAAGCCTTCGACAGCTGCGTGCTTGATAAGCTGGGTTGGGAGAGACCAGAGCTGGGAGACCTGTCCAAGGTGAGACTTGTGATAGAATCGCTGTGCATTCACGTTGTGAGCACCTTGGTAAATGGGTACTATTCTTGCTGATTGTGGGCTGTGCAAAAGACTCTGATTGCATCTTCGTAGTGGCCTCATTCAACCTGGGTCGAAATCATATTTTTTGCTACTTTGAGTTTCCTTTTCATAAAATTGCAATTTTAAGGGACTTGCATACATGACTGGCAAGCAGTAATTATCTAGAAATAATTGTAGTGAAACAGAAAACTGATATTTATTATTTATTTATTATTGATATTGGGCTGTTTATTTCTGTTGTCACATTTTCAGAAAAAAATTAAAGAACAGAAATATGACTTGCTGTGAAAAGTATGTCTAGGCTGAGTAAAGTATGTCTAGGTTGAGGAAAGTATGTCTAGTTCACACAATGGCTCAGTCTCCCTGGTTGCTTTGCTACGTAACAAATGAAAGAATTGTTTGAGATGGTGCAACTAAACTAACTCTAAACAAACTAAATTTGTGAAGCAAGAGTGACACTTTAGGTGGAAACATATCTAATGTTGGACAGGGACTGGCCAAGGGGGACATAGAGACTTAGTTAAGGAGAGGAGACCTTGACCTTTGATTGGATAAGGTCTCTTCCAAATTTTTAGCACATTACAAGCAATAGATTACTATTTTCTGTACAATATTCATATTGTTGGAGCTTGCAAATTCTTGTGTTTAAGGTTAGTTGTATTAAATACACTTTAACCAAAATGTCTTTTCTGTGCATCGTTATTCAGAGTGTGTATATTAATTTGTCTTTCACAGGTAACCAAAGTGTCGACCTCGCGACCCGCCTCTGAGAACCCCTACCATTCTAGACCACGTCCCGAGCCCAACCCGACCATTGAGGGTAAACTGGAGCCTTCAAAATATGGCAGCAGGTTATTCTTCTGGAACTGGTGAGGCAGCTCCAGAGAGTCACCTTCCACAGTCATGGGCTCTGTCCAAAAACAGCTAGATGGAATGTGACCATTGACACATCACATTTAAATCTCTCAGGTGTGTTAAGGATACTATTTTTAGAACCTTCATGTGTCTGAGAGTTGGTTTTGGGCAGGGCTCATGTCCTATCCGTCTCTACAGCAGCTGTACCTCGAGCATCAGCACACAGTTTGATAAAAGAAAAGAGTAAGGATGAATCAAACCATACTGCTTTCCTGACCACTTCTGTAAATGTAATGAGTGAATACATTCAACATGCTGTTATTGTTGTTGTCAGATAATAAAGAGATAAATTATAATACTGGATTTTGATGTTTTTTTTATGAGAGGACAGGAGTCAAATGTTTCAAAAAGATCTTTATGTTGATCAGACAGTTTTTTTTAATCGTATATCTAATATACTAGACAGCACCACCATGTTTGTGCATCTGTGTTTTGTCAAGAGTGTGCATTGTCAGACTGATGGAGGGTGAGGTTGGAGGTCATGGTTCAGGGTCACTACCTGCAGCCAGAGAGAACTGCTTCTGCTTCCTCCTTTTCTCCCAGTTCTCTTCCTGCCTCTGGCCTGGATTGGACAAAGATTAGAGGAGTGATTTCAGAGATGCACGGCAAAGTATATTGTTGGTGCCGACACCCGCGTGCATGCGCGTGCGTCATCATGACCTTGAATGGAAGGAGATGCGAAGCAAATTTAAAGACATGCTTTCCTGTGGAACATAGAAATCCGTGCTAATACACACAAACATGTACACACATACCACCAGGACATTGTCCAAGATCAAAGCTTAACTTTAACATGATGATGAAGAAGATGTTGTGTACAAAATACCAAAAGAGCTCAAATGTTGTTTCAGTATGAAACTTTTTTCTAACTGATGATGATTTTAATTGTTTTTCCACAAAGCTAGATTGAGTATTTAACCCCTGTCACATGATTTGTCTCTATGGGGGCCGATAGCAATGCAAGAATTGATGGGTTTGTGGTACTCAGAAGCGGAGATTTGGCCCCGGGTTGTTAGAATATGATAAATGTATTGTTCCTGTGCACACGAACACAGACTTGTATGAGAGGTAGATGACAGAGCTGAAAGTCACTGTGACTTTATTCACAATATTTATACATATACTTACAGCTTTTTTGTTTATCTTATTCTAGATGAAATCTGTTATGTACTGTATGATTTCTGTGTTCTTATAAACCATATGGACATTTGGTTTAACAGCTTATTGTCAAAAACAACCATCAATTTTTTATTATGTATCATAACTCCATGTGTATAGGCAGACATGAGCGTGCATGTCTGTGTGTTTCTATAGGGCGTCACTGCCAGTAGTTGCAGAAATCCCCTCACAAGGTGTGGTCTGAACCTGCGACTTGCACAGGAAACGTCTGACAGACCTTCTTGTGACCTGGACAGCAGGACAAAGGGAGGAGGGAAGAAGGGATGTAGTGAGGAAAGGAGTGTGGACACAGGGAAACATGAAGGAGAAGGGGGTGAGGGACAGACACAAGGTTATAAAGAAATGAGAAAACAGAAGGAGTCAGATTAGTGATGAAATGAGAATAAAGGGAAAAAAACAGGATCTTAACAGAGGTAAGAGATTAAAGATGGAGGAGATGTAGAAAGAGCAAGGTGGGGAAAGACTTGAAAGCAGACAGACAGAGAGAGTGGGGGCTCAGGGGTTGTTCAGTGGCTGGCAGGGAGGCCCCAGGGCTCGTGGCAGACCTGTCTCCATGCGACTTGCAGGAAGCAGAGGGTCATCATTGTTTGACACGGCACCGCCACAGGAAACGGGCTCTGGCACAGGAAAGAAATACAATACAGGGCTTTCACGAAGCTACAGCCCGCCTGGGAGCCCGACGCGCTAAAACACTCAAACAAGTGAGTTTGTTCATAACACATGACCGTCAATATTCCCATTGTTCAGTGTCAGGTTTGACATAATAAAGTGAATGTTTGAAGTGGTGATGAGCACTGACACTCACAGCTGGAAGATTTTTTTTTTCTTCAGGCCACCGGTGTTTGAAACTCAAGAGTGAGTTCAAGCAGATTCAAAACATAATGACTGATTTTCACCTGTTATTATGCCACCCAACCCCCAGTAAATTTGTGGTACATTAATCTATCTCTAAAAAGACAGCTGATCAAGTGGTGTCTGAAATCTTTTACAATCAACATTAAGCTTTCATATTCTGGAATATATTATCAGCGCATTGCTTTTGTATCCATAACACTACAGTGCACATCTCTTCCATGAGACATCTGCGGCATCTGTCCATTAGAAGCCCTTAACATGTGGGTGCACTTGATTTGACAAACTCTAAAATGCTGGTGTGTTTGATTTGTTTATGTTGGTGTGCCTTCCTTGTCATTTTGCTCTGTGATCTTTTGGAGTGTACATGTTGAGTGCAGCTTTCATGTCTCCGCTCACCCCCTTACACTGGACAGAGAGGCTTTGAACTGGTATACATGCCACAAGTACCACCACTACATCCATGACCACCACTCATGGAGATTAATAATGTAAAGCTTCAAAAGGGTAAACTTTGCAAGCACACACACACACATGCATGAACTCACACACAGGCCATAATGTTGTTTTTAGTCTTTGTGTTTTCTAAGAAGTGCTATGCAGGCACCCTTTTTGTAGATCTGGTGGATTTACTTCCACAAGTCTTTGAGGATCTAGTCACACCAGCAACATAAGTTTGGAACAAAACTGGTATGTGCCAGATGTGGTCCAGAAATGTTTCCTTTCATTAACTGTGTTAATTCATCAACTTAGAGACTGAGAATTCATATAGTGACTTTGTCAACAACCCCCCAGGATCACGCATTTTGTCATAATGTACACACTGTGCAGTGCCACTATGGGTACCCAGGCACAAGTCACAGATGTAGTGGATAATAAAAACGGAATTAAGAAATTTCGATAAATATATATATGGTCTCACAGATGTGGTGGAAGCCAGTTTCCTGCAGAGTTAAGTTAGTTAAGTTAAGCTTTTAATGGTAATTGAAAACAGACTGTGGGAGAGAGTCAAGACTACACTCAAATACTGAAGTATAATATAGTACGTTGCATAATATTGCATTTATGAAGGATTTGTATTGGGCAGCTATGACTGAGGAGGTAGAACAGGCCTTCCACTTATCACAAGTTGGTTGTATGATCCCCAGCTCCTCTTGGTCGTGTGTTAAAGCATCCTTGGGCAAGTAAAGGTTATAATTTTCAGAGCATCACTATAGGAAACTCATCCATCTATCCATTTTTCTAACCATTTTCTTGTTAAGGGATGCAGGGGTGCTGGAGCCAATCCCAGCTAAGAGGCAGGATATACCCTGGACAGGTTGCCAGTCTATTACAAAGCTGACATATAGAGACTTATGCACCTATAGTCACCAGTTAACGTAACTGCATGTCTTTGGGTGGTGGGAGGAAGACAGAGTACCCGCAGGAAACTCACACAGAAAGGCACCCAGCCAGCCGGTTCATTCAAACCCAGATCATTCTGTGCTAACCACCAGACCACAGTGCCACCCACTATAAGAAACCTCTTTCACATTATACACAGTCATTTAAATTTAATCACGTTTAATTTGATCCTCAGCTCCAACTTGTAAAGGACTGATTTTCTTTAACTGTACTTCAAATGAACAACATACTCACATAGCAGTTGGGATTAACTGCCTTGTTTAAAGGAAATGTAAGAGTTCCCTTAAAAGTTTCACTCACACATGCAGTTACGCATAGACCACAGGTCCTCACAGCTGGTGACAGAGTGATGACCATGTCTTGTGTTTTGCATTCCAGCCGCACATGCTTCACAACCACTCTTTTCATGCTACAGTTTTGCCAAACGCTTCTGAATACTGTGCTTAAGACAACATTTAGCAAACCTGAAGGTTTCACTCAGAGACAAGACAGAGCAGGAGGGCTCTCGCTTCACTGCACATTAATGAAGCTGAGTCACACACACTCTTGGTTGGACAATGAAGCAGCATACACTGAACAAGTGAACGCAAGATAAACACATGTGAACACATTTATTGCATATAGACACACGTAGGTAGGCAGACGCATTAAATATCTTCCCACGTTTTTTTCCCTGAGTAGTATTCTAAATGACTCTACCAAGACATAAGAGGGATTTTCTTTGGGATCAGCTAAAGCTTGAGTCTGTTTATTTCCAATGTTTCAAAATAAAACACCAGTCATTTCTTTTCACTGTCTGTTTATTCTGTGGTATCTGAGCAAATGGACTAATGAGAAGTATGTGATGAAACGAGATGTCAAAATGACAGCTGAGACTGTTGTCACACAGCTTAACACTCAAGAAGTTGTGGTCTGGGAGGCACACAGTGCTCTGTTTATTTGTCTGCAGGTGTGTGTGTGTGCATGTGCATGAGAGTGCATGTGTGTGTGTTCCACTATGCGTGAGTGATAGATATAAAGTGCTTGCATCTTTGTGTGTTTGTATGTCTGTGTATTTGTACATGTGTCTGTGAGCAAAGTTCATATATGTACGCCTGTGTGCGAGGATATCTGTGGATAAATGTGTGTGTGTGTGTGTGTCTGTGTGGCGCTGCAGCTCTTTCTGGGCTAGCCTGTGTTTATCTTGGCCTGATCCCAGACCTTCATCACTTCTCTGCTGATAGCTCCATTCCTCCATCCCTCTATCCCTCCGGCTATTTACAAGTCTACCGCAGACTGCCTTTCCCTTCGTGCCAACATCCAATCCGTTTTGTTCCCCCTCTCCTCTCCTCTCCTCTCCTCTCCTCTCCTCTCCTCTCCTCTCCTCTGTTAAGATGGATCCCATTTGCTTCATCGTAGATTTTGTATGCCCTCGTAATATGTCTTAGTCTAAACAGACTGAATTTCACCAAACTGAAATATGTGCTTGCACCCATTTAACATTTGCTTCATATTTTTAATGTACTGACAAAAGGATTATAATAAGATCATTGCTCCTTGTCACCAAGGTTCAATATTTTCCTTTTTATATACTGTCATGACTGCTACTTCTACTACTCAAATCTGACATGAACCAAAACCACCTCAGAGTAACTTTATCCTTGTCAGCTTTCATTTTCTGAGAGTATTCCAGCATCAAAGGGACTTTGACTCGAGTGCCTTACATACTATATGCACACACACAGTGCCCACACCAGCTGACATGCTGACATAATTCTCACACACATGCACACACTGAACTCAATCCAGCAGTTGCAGAATAATCCTGGTAGTAGCCAGAGTTGACTTTTTCCCATGCAGTGCAAAGCTGATGTCGCCCTAATGCTGTTGTGCTTGTGGTTTCTGCAAGGTATACTGAAGCATTCCTCCAGCATGTGCTCATCTAAACAGTGCTAGTTAAAAAAGACGCATAGCGGCTTGGGATACACAGTCATGGCGGGGCTCCACTGGGTGCCTCCTATCTGACAAAGGGCTCGGAGAGTTTTGAATTTCCTACGCATGTCAAGGTAGGTTAGCTGTTCCCAGCGCTGGGCTGCCCTGAGGCCCTGGTGGGCTATCACTCACAACGAGCCCTACCGTCTCTCTCTCTGTGGAAGCCTCCTTCTCTCTCTTCACGCCTTCCTCCCACCCACCACCTTGCCTACACTGACGCACTAGCTGTCTTCTGGCTGCCATTCCTGGTTTACATGTTGTGTCCTTTTAGTCTGTGTTTTTCCTCAGATCATAGTGTGTTAGACTATGGTTCTCACTTGTCATTTTTCATTTTTCTCTCAACCCTATCATGCAAACTCTTGTTGCTCTATGTTTGTCTGCAGCCCGCAATAAGCCTCAAGGAGAGATCCATTTGATTGCTGTAGGTTTTCTAGGCCATATTGAATCTTTATTTGTTTTTTTCTAGAAACATCTTGCTCCAGTCTGTTCAGAAACAATTAATATTGTATATTACAAAGTATTCTGAATACATTTTGACTTAAAGTTAGACAACCTGAGACAGCATTTTTTAAAAGCAGCTAAAACAAAGGAAACACCACTTTTTCTCACCTGTTAGTCCACTTCGTACATTAGGTTACTGTGATGTAGTGAGAAAGAGACAGTCAGGTCCTCGCACCTTACCCATCCACACATAAATAACCATATCACTTCCAAGTTTACCTAGCCTGTTAGAGTTCTGCACTACACAAGCCGTTGCTGTTGCTTAATTGTGAATGCAGGCAGTTTGTGAGTCAAAACTAAAATAACTTTTTGCAGAAGAAAAATAAACTGACAGGGATTTTTCCTGAGAGGAAACCTTTAGTTTACTATATGACATGTTTCTTAATAGTGCTAAAGTGTTCAGTGTTCTTTAAATAAACAATGTGGAGTTTTGCATAGTGGGGCATGAAAGAATGTAGGAGTCTTGCTGCCCCTCTCACACATGTCAGCAATTTGGCTGCCTTGTGTATTTTGGATGTTGAAAAAAAGGAACATTTCAAAGTAAACGAAAGAAGGAAAGTCTTATCCGCCTGGCAGCTGCGCTCCGGACCAAATTGCTTTCAGCTGATGCGCTGCAGCTCAAACTTGCTTGGGTAATGTCAAGTGATGCATTGCAATACTGAGAAAACAACACAGACAAAAAATAAATAAGAAGGAAAAGAAATGCTGGAAAGTTCCACTGCTTATTCAGGCAAAGCCCACTAACCCCCCAACAAGCAGACATGCTCATGGACTGGTTTTTTTTTTCAACATAATCTTCATTTTGTTTTGTTGAGAATGTGACAAAACTGCAAGGATAAATAGAAGACATTTCAGAACTTAGATCACCAACACCCAAATGGCTCAAGAGTGAAAACTGTTTTTTATGAGGAAGACATGAGACAGGAAGAGAAGAAATAGATGTGACGTTCTTTCAGTAAATCAATAAATACACACTGAAAAATCACTGTGAGTGTCCAAAAGAGATGTCAAAATATCTCGGTTACGCAAAGAAATTCTTCATCTGGATGTAATGATGATGATAATATAATTTATTTCATATATTACATTGTGTAACTACACGCTGGCGTCACTCGCTACCTGACAAACAAGTAGTGAATGCCAGTGCAAACAAACATGTGGGCAAACAAATGAAGGCACAAATCAAACATTACACAACATTTGTTTTTCTTTCAGCATGCAACTATGCACTAATGCAGAACAATATTAAATTTCCCATGATATCTGTAAAATACACAAAGTCACAAAACTGTTTTAAGTTTCAGCTAGTGAAGATAAAATAATTTATATTAAAGTGAGTTTTTAGAGCATGTTCGATATAGGATTTTGAACAAGATTTTATATTTATAAATTGAGGTGATGACATTTCATCCAGTGCAGGATCATCATCAAACATCATTGTGTCTCTAAATTTTCACACATTTTTAAACTTAGAGGTTTCCCACAACTCTCTGTGGGAAACATCTCCAACATACTGTTAAGTATAAGTTACTGAGTGCTGTTGTGCCGTTGTTATGTTTTTAGAGGTTAGGGGACAAATTATTTGTAATAGCTGTATAATGCTGCGAGAGGCTACATGGATTTCAGAAGAAATCTCTGGATACCAGAAACCAGTTCTTGGTCGGTCAGAGTATCAACACACTACAGATTCCTTGTTAACTTTTATAAGCAGTATATAAACAATTAACTGGTAATGTAGTTGTAAGCAATGCTGGTGACAGTGGTCCTTACAGGAAATATGTCAAATAGTAAATAATATTATCCATACAGCTCTTTACCACCACATAATAGCATGTTATAATCCAGTTATTTAATATTTGTACAGTGTGGTGTTTATAATAAATGGAACACAAGATGTATTGTTTTGTACCAAGTCTTTTTGCGTCTTTTTCGTCTCAGAATATTAGCTCTAACTAAATATTTCCCCAGTAAAAGTCTCCCCCTGCACACCGCTGACCTTTTCAGAAAAAACAACACACTACTTTTTGCTTGCAAAAATTATTTAAAAAGATTCTGGAGACCATAGTCCAGACCAGCTTTGTTGTGTGACAAGAATACAACAGGTTCACTTGCTCTCTCCCAGCCTCAGCTCTGTTTACATTCTGCTGGCAGGAGAATCTGGAAGCGTTTGGCTCGGCTTTGCACTCACTGGGAACTATCGGACAATTCGCATTTTAAACTATTTTGATATCAGCTCTGTGGAGAGTTGCTGTTTCCCTGAGAACATGACTTGCCTCTGGGCTCTTGGGTCTGTTGCGCCGCCAGAAGAATAAACAGAGAGAGGGGAAGAGAGAGGCAGGGAAAGACAAAGAGGGTAATGGAGAGCGAGTAAAAATAAATAAATTTTTAAAGTATAATCACATCTCTGCTGCAGCCGCTGATCAAGATCTCACAATTCTGAGGAATCCAGTGTGAACAGACAATGCAGTGCTAAAGATGAGAAAGTCGTCATATTAGGCAATCGATGTAAAAACACAAACCATAAACCACAGATCACATTTGAATAGGCTAGTAGAGAATGATTGTAATATATTTAATGCATTGTAATCTGGGGGTTAAGGTTTACTGGTGAGCAGCTGACTCCAGCTGATGTTACTTTTTTTTTGAATGAATGTCGTTCTGCTGATTGAAGCGATTGAGTGTGTTTTTTACTCAAGAACTTAAGAAGTAATATCCCATGCAAAAATCATAGGCCACCGTTTGATATTGGTAAATATATTTATTTTCAGTTTTTACATTAGAACAACTAGAAAGACAGGAAGTGGTTTCTTTGCTGCTCTCCTTCCACAGAGGTCAAGGACTCAAAGGTCACACTCAATATTTATCACTTCAACAAAAAGAAGCTGTTTTATTCTAACATATTTTGTATTCTTTATACTCTGTATACAATTCCTATATTTTCTTGTCTAATAAAGA
>JAUYWH010000014.1:11917563-11965094 GCA_034779795.1 Ctenopoma multispine | reverse complement strand
AAAACCACAAACCTCTCTCTAAATCTCTTTATGCCATTTTATAATACTTTTACTGCATTAGATTTCAGAGGCAAATATTGCAGTTTTTACATTTGTTACATATATTTAAAAACTTTTTAGACTAAGAAACTGTTCTTTGTAATAGAATAAAGTACTCAATAGTGAAGACTCTTTTTTCACCACTGATAATCAGTATAGTGTAATAAAATTATACAAATGCTGTATTATCTTTGTTAGTTGAAGTTGCTTGAAGTGCAATTTTAAATGCAGGGACTTTACATGTAATTGATTTATTTTTTAACTTATTTATTTATTGTTTATAATGGGTTTATTTTCCAGTGGTTTACACAGCGGCATTTACTGTAAAACGTAACAATATCAGTTTTCAGCAGTACATTTGTACTACTTTAGATTTCATTTAAACATGTAAATATGTCACGTCGACCTATGTTTGCCAATTTTCATGTGCTCACAGTCATCCGTTCCATTGTGTGCACCTGTTACAGTCTTTGTGTCTATTAAGTTAAAGCTGGTGGTTTTATCTCTTTTCAGTTCGCTGTTACAGTTTTCCAGGCATAATATCATAAATTACCTCTGCAGTATTTGTCTCTTTAGGAATGACACAAAGTACAATTACACTGGTCATTTGCAACTGATTTTAACTTTTATATTGTGTCATAACTAATTCATACCTCTTCACAGTCCACATAGTCTTTGGGCCACTGATGGGTGTGTGTGTTTTCTATTGGATATGTGTTGTAAATGATATTCTTAATTTTTTTATATTTTAATTTTACAATTTGCATGCATCCACTCTCATTTTGTACGGATTGTAATACACTAAACTGACACACTGATTCCTGACAAAACTTTGTCTGCTCCCAACATTGCATAATATGACTAACAATAATTTGGCTGCTTTAACTTGCCCTGTGTTTCACTAAAAGCTCTATTAAAGCTGACATGCACACTGCTAATTGCAAGTCAGCTGCATAACTCACTTGTGTCGCTAGTTCCCTTTACATTTTGTCTTACAACTGTTTGTACTATTGCCTGTGACAGACATCACAGAAAAACAAACTAATTATGAGCTATTTTGTTGTAAAGTGGTGTTTTGTCCTTCTTACTATTTGTGCATTTCTGAGTGAGAGTACATACACATGTTGCTAATGCGAGAATATATAACTACCTTCTGGCCAATCAGCACGCCCACCTTCTTCACTTCAGGTTTGAATGACCTATTAACCAAATGTGTTTATTCAGTGTTTAGTCACTATTACCCTCAGTATGATCCCTGCACTAAAGGGCTAATGGCTGAAAATTTACCCCCAGCTCAACTTCACCGTAAAATAATTGATCACATGTGAAAGCAACTGGCACGCGTTTCCTCTTGTTTTCCTAAAGAGGTGATATCATGTGGTCAGGCTGCTTAGTCGTCACCGAGATAGCGTGATTGCTTCCGGTGGTGAAGAAAGGAACGAGATGGATGAGAAGGCAATGTGGTTCTCAGTGAGGCACTGTGGCATTAAATCACACATCAAATCAGCTGGTGTTATCGCTCAAAGGCCAGTGCAAAAATACAAATCCGCCACAGTCACACTATGATTTGTCTTATAGGCTGTGTTTCAAATGCTCCGCCATTAGGAAATTATACTTTATCAAAAACTAAACTAAACAGCTTAGATTTAACTTTATTTTTACTTCTGGAGATAACGTTACAACAGCATTTTTCATCTGCAATTTGAGATATGTGTCTCGCTGCAGTATATTTCTTCATCGATTTCAGTTGTTATATCTTTACAGTTCGGCCTAATCAGTCAAAAACCAGCATCGACTTTTTATCTTTAATATTGGTGGCATGCATGCAGGTCGTGCAGGCACACAGGTTGTGCATGCACGCGCACACACACAAGGTCGAAACCCCCTGGATATTCTGTAACATTTTTCGGTCTCATTTTGATGCCATTTGTGATTATTCACTGTGTCTATCCCATGTAACACTACCCAAAGCTTGGTGTGTGTTTGTCTAGTACATGAAGTAGTATATGTAGTGTTCCTGTGCTTTCTATGTGTGTGTGTATGTCTGCATGGAAGTGTGTGTGTGTCGCTTATATTTTGCATTTACCTAAACTACTGCTCTCTTTTTCCTGCTTGATTTTGACAAATTTGAGTTTCCAGGAAGCCTCTGAGGTCAGCGCAGCATCTGTTGCTACTTAGGTTCAACATGCAGTCATGAGCGCACGCACGCACGCACACACACACACACACAGTGCAGGAGCTGCTTTGTAGAAACTGAGACCCAATCAGACATTAGGGTGTGTTGTCTAAGTGACTTTTAAGAGGAGTCCGGGTCTAGACCCCAGATTTAACAGTGAGGTTAAGATGGTTCATATGAAGGAAATTGATCATTATGTAAAGAGCTTTAAATTAGAGTTATACAATTGTTTTAGCCGTATAGCCTGCAATAGGATTTTATGCAGTAAAATATTGCACTGTAAGTATTAATTAAGGCTTTGAGGTTTACAGAATGCACAGCACCATACATCGCATCAATGTATCATTACGTACAACAGGACTATAATCTTTGTCTTTCATTTATGCTTTGCACGTTTTGTATTTTGTCGTTAAATTATCATGGATTTATGAGTGCCTTTCTGCAGCCCCTGAGCCTCGCCATTTTGTCTCACTGTGTATTTGTATATGGTTGAGATGACAATAAAGTTTACTTGACTTGACTTGTACACCTGGATAGTTACGTTGTCCGCTCCAGTCTAGCCTCGCATCAGCCCTTCACCCTCTGTCAGTTTTCGTTGACTTTCTCTCACATCTCTTCTCTCAAAACATTCATGACCAAACATGGCTTGATCCCATCAAAGTGATGCTTCAGCATACCTCTGCAAAAACCCTCAGATACTTCAGTGACACCACAGCGATGGAAGTAAAGAAGAAGACGTCTGTTTTGTTCTTATGGTTTCTGGGACAGAATCACGGAGACACTGAGCAGCAGGATGAGAGAAGCCAGACATCTAGAGTAGGTCTGTAAGGAAAAGGGTCTTGGTTTGCTCAGAAGCCACAGGAACTGAGCTTCACAGCCAAGTCCCTGAGTAGAACCCATCTAACCTCAATGGGCTAAATAGAACCCAGAACTGCAGACTGCAGACCTCTGTGTTGATATGTAGAAGACTCTGGATTTTCCAGTTAAACCTCATATTTCCTTATGCCATGAAGACAGGAAATATTTGAAACATAGATATTCATCCTGAATGATTTTACGTGATAACACAACACAGATTACACTGCATCATGTATCACACGTGTCAGAAAAAGAATGCCACAATCTATGATAATAAATAACATTTTACATTTCTACACAGCCTGAGATATACGTTGCTCTTTTAATTATATTGTATTACATCCATTCATATTTTTCTCATATTTACTCCTAATTCTTGTTTTTACTCTTGTTTTGGTTATTATTCTGTATTGTACATTTGTTTTCTCTGGACTTGTTAACTCTCCAAATAATAATGCAATACTACCAGAACAATAATGGCAAAAACACATGAAGAAAACATTGTCATCCTCCTTTACCATCTTTTAGATTAAAGAAAATGTTTAAATACTTTCTTTAGTTAGTATGAGACCTATCATTTTAAGTGAAACAAGACATATTTTGACATTTTGTAAAATAAGCTTATCTACTTTCTTGCTGAGACTTGTAGGAGATTGACAGCGCTCTAGTATGAGGTAGTTATGATGCTACAGTCAGCAGCCAGTTCGCTCAGCATACAGACTAATCCATGAAATTAAATGTGACTGTAGCTGAATTTTGTTACCTGGACAGAATCAGGCTAGCTGTTTCCAGTTGTTATGCTAAGCTAAGCTAACTTCCTACTGTCTATAGCCTTACAGGTCTATTTAAAAGACATCATATAACTCTTGACAAGTAAACATGCTTATTTGTCAGATGTCAAACTATTTCTTTAAACCATGGTCTGTCTCTACGCTGAAATCTGGGGAGAGGAGATGTAAAGAAGAAGCCCTGCAGCCTGATGGACCTGCTGTGGCCTGTCGTGTTAACAGGACGGACGTGTTAGAGGAGCAAGGACCACCCCAACACAGCTTCCCTCAACAAAACTCAACCAGATGTGTAATGTGAAGGCCAGCTTATGCATTTGGACGGTGTGTGTACATGTGTGTATATAATTATTCTCACCTGTGTTGAGTGCTAATAGAACCCACTGTGCGGAGGTTAATGGATGCAGTGATACCCAGTTAGCTTTGACCATGGGGTTTCTGTCTGTCTCCCTTATTCCGTCTCATCCACCTATTCACAGATGCTTACATCACCTTACCCTCCGCTTTTCATTTTTGTCATACCCAACATTTTCTTTTTCTATTTACGGTGTTTTAGCTTCTCTCCCCCCTCAGGGCCTACACGCGGAATTCATTTTCATATTCCCTTTCCATAACTTCCTTTCTCCCAAAAGCCTCCTTAACTGACAAATTTTTTCCCTCTTTCCCTGCTGTACTTCCCCTACACCTCCCCTTCATCCCCTCATTTCTACCTTACAGCTGTTGTTTTGGATTAGTCAAATAGCTCCTGTCAGATCCAGTGATCCCTCTCCTTTGCCACCCACAGAGCTGCATCGCACACTCCACTCACTCATTTTCTGTCTCCCCCCGCAATCCCTCTCTCACGCACGTGCACAAAAAACATATTGATATTTCTGACAGGTGCGTGTCAAGGTGCTTCTGGAGGCAGGGCTGTGAGGTTGTCGTGCTTTCAGAGGGCTCTGCAGGCTTTCTTTCTTTTCATGTCCAGGAAGGCGCGACGGAGCAGGCGTACCGTTCACACCTCTAAGCAACAAAAGGGTTTGTTATTCTAAACCGGACAAGGAGCTTCATAAATTTCTACTTTCCTAAAATTGACCTTAACCTTTTCAACTGCTCCTCTCTCCATCCTTATGTGTCTCAATGAGTCTTTTCACAACCACCTCGATTATTTTTCTTTATTTTTATTTTTGTAATTGTGACAGCTGCAGGTCCGTTCATCCATGCTGCATGAGACAGACTGAAACTGAAAAGAGTTTTGACATGATGATGGCAGGAGTAATAGTGTTATTTCAGTCATTTGGAGAAAGGAAGTTAATGTGTGTGTGTGTGTGTGTGTGTGTGTGTGTGTGTGTGTGTGTGTGTGTGTGATAGAGAAATAGAATCTAGTTTCAACAGTACAGCAAAGATGTACATTGAAGCAGAATTGGGAGAGGTCCTGCTAATAATTTGACAAAACATGTCAAATCAATTATGTAGTTTTAGTCATTAGAGAAATAGGTTGATTTGAGATTTGGGTTTCAGTGATACAATATATGGGCGGGGTGCAAAGAAAACAGAGTAGCTGATACTGTGTGACAGACATTTGTCTCCTGTGTCTGAATGCTGTGTATTGTAAGGTGAAATTTGTACTGTATGTAAAATCTATGCTTGCAATTTGTGTTTCCAGGTTTACACTGAGATCAAGCATGCAAAAACAAAATCATTTTTAATTGTTGGTAATCCAACCCTGGTCGTTTCATAATCACAGATTAAGGGTTAGGGTTAGAAAATCTTTTTCTAAAAGTGTTTAGAAAAAGATTTACAGAAGAAGAGTAATAATCTGAAACACACTCTATGGCATCAAAACTAAGTTGACTAAGTATTTTAATATAGAAAGTTCTATACTGCAGCATGTTCTATTTGCACATAGGCCTAATAGTTAAGTCCATATTTAACCAAGACAAACGGGAAGCCGTACAGGTGAGGTTTGAGGTAAATGCTAACATTAGTATAGTAACGTGCTGAGGAATAATGTTTAACATCTTCACCATCATAGCATGCTAACGTTTGTTAAACAACACAGCTGAGGCAGATGGGGATTAGTTCAGGATTTTAGCATGAAACAAAGTGTTGATTATGATTTGTGTCTTAGGTCTCTCTCCTGCCCACATAGGCATTAAGACAAAACTCAAATTTTCTTTTAATTAGACTACTGTCTGCTTGCACTTATTAAGCATGGTAGCTGTCAGCTCTTTCTAATCATATAAATAATGCATCAATCAGTGACACACACACAGATTGTTGTAGTGGCTTTAATCAACTAACTAGGTCCGTGCCAAAGAAAAGTACTTCTATGCAGTTAGTAGACACTATTATAAAGCCATCAGAGTGTCATGTGTTTGTGTGAGAGAGGGAGAGATTACTGACTTTCTTTTTTAATGATTCTCAAATAAATGCAGATTTATTTGTTCCAGTTTTGTCCCATAAAATCGTATTTTGCTTAATACAAGATTTCAAAATGAACTGTGAATTAGAAACATTTTTCATTTAACTAGAAACCTCCAGGGATCCTCTCCCCAGAATCCTGATTCCTGTCGGTAAAACTCAGAATTTACTGCCTCTTCCACTCCTCTCTCTTCCTCTTCCTCCTTTGCCTGCTCTTGGCCTTCTCTTTCCATCCTGGTGTTTTCTCTCCATTAGCCCACCCCTGCCCTTCGTTCTCCTCCGGCTAAGGACAAGATCCGACCTCCTCCTCTAGTCGCAGGCTTCCTCTGTAAGACAATGGCAGGGCAAAGGAGATGTGTCTGCACAGAGGTGTGTGCCCGTTAATTTGTAAATGCACTCTTGTGTGTGTACCATATGCTACAAGTAAGTAGCACCTCTATATTCTATATCTATATCCTCTATATCATGTGTATGCGAACATGTAGATTTATGATGCAGGAAACAGCAGCTATGTCACTGTAAAGCAAAGATTCCTGGCGCTCCCTCAAATACACACATTTACACATAAACACACATACAATCCTTTGGCACTCATTCCTCCTGGAACCCCTCTGCGTCCACCACAAGGAACTCCCTTCCTGCTGCATTGCTGGCAGAAACGCACACTGAGTGACACATCCCCTTGGGCTCACAAGTCATCAGGATAAAGCCTCGGTAGTCGTGCATCCTTCTTTTCAAAAGTAACGGTGAACAAATAATAATAACTAAAGCGCTTAGGATGCAGCAGATACAGGTTACAGGAAATGAAAGTGAGAAAACGTGTGTGTCCACGTACAAGCTGTCAAATATATTTATGTGATTACGGCTGAGAAAGAGAAATGTATGAGCTGCGTGTTGTTTACTTCACATACTGTATATCAGCTCACTGTGCCTTCCTGCTTCGATAAAATATGTCATATGCCGCCATACTGGAAATTACAATGTTATTGATGTGGAGAAAATGATAGATTCCCAGTTAGTATACAGCCTACTGTGTGTAATCTTCATGAGACAATAGCCTTGAGTGCCTGTGTTCATTTACAGAGGTATAATAATGTTCTATTCATGTAACCCTTCCCCTGTCTGTTTTAGCACTGAAATCCCACTTCAGATGGGCAAAAATGTCATAGCCACGTACTTTACCCCTGTGAATACAGATCACACCACAGGATAAGGGTGATATATAAAATACATGAGATTAGAGTTGTTTCATTGAGCTTTTCCTTGAATTCTCTTTCACAATGCAGTAACAGTCAATCACCTGCATAAAACAGCCTAAATATAGGGTTTAAGACTTGTTACACCACTACCCGCAGCCATGGCTTGTAATTGAAACTTTTCCATTCTGTTTTTTTTTCAAATGCTTTGGCTGCCGAGGGGAGATTGGCAGCTCTGAGTGGCCAGCAGATGAAGCGGCTGGCGTGCTAATGAATAGAACGCTGATTGCAGGATCCCCGAGATGCAAATTACTGTGCCTGCCACCCCTGACGACCGGCAATTACCGGGCCGCCGCGGCGGACGCCTCGTGCATATTCATCGCACCCGCTGGGCATATTGATCAACAGCTTACTTCAAGCAAGAAGCTCTGAAATCTATCATGTCACTCAGTCAGTGCTAAAAAAAAATAAAAAAAAATATCCCTTCTCCTCCTGTTGTCAGATGTCAAAATTGACACAGTAATATCTGGTGGGACAAGTCCTTTAACTATGTGAGGAGTATTTATTTTAATCAGGCTCAGGTATAGGCTAATTGCTAATGTGTTGTATTAAAGGAGAAGTGACACAACATTCATTACAAAATAGTCTTAAATCACATATTAATTTCTGCCTGTGTTTTACCTAATTAACTGCAAATTCACTGTCCAAGTGATGACTTGCAGCTTTAAGATTTGTCTCTATCTTGACAAATATTTCAGCTTTTAAAAATAAACGTTGCACAGCAATCACTGTTAAAATACTAAATGCAATGTATTTTTTCCAAAGTTATTTAACACCACTTATGCTCATTAATGATTAGTTCATTTTCATTTAGTTTTGCAAGAGATTATTAGTCTTTGTAAGTCAGATTTATGTCATTATAGTAATAGGTGTTCATTAGGGAGTGTGTTAAAGTGACAAGCATTTTTCCTGTTTTGATTTTGCTAATACACACCTACACTTAGCTGATTATTTCAGCTCAGTATTTAACCCTCAATGTGACAAATGGAGTTTTCCTGTTGTAGTTCAATTTTGGTGCACATAACTGACATTTTGGAGAGCATACACACAAACACACACACCCACACACTCTCCACATACACGCACTGAGTGCAGACTTCAGAACATGGAATATGAATATGAAAGGGCTTCTTTCAACAACAACGGAAAAACAAGAGTGCTGCCAGTGGTTAATGGGACCAAATGAAGGAAAACTGAGCAACATCGGATTTTGAGCTCTCTCCCTCAAAACAAACATCCAATGATCACATTAGCGATGGAGCGCAGAGCTGTATCATTATTGTCTTTTGTGTTTTGTCTGGTTTAGAATCTCAGCCATTTTTACTTTTGAAAAAAACATTTTAAATGAAATAATAAAACTAAATAAAACAAATGCTTTCTGGAGAGTCAGATTTTCTATATGTTTTTTGATTTTAGTCACAGTGTCAGTTTTGTTCTCACTTGACTGCAGGTAGTGATAAAAAATGACAATATCAGCAGCATGTCACAAAATCTCTTATTTTATATCTGCACTTATCTTTTTGCTTTGCAACTCACGACTGTGATTTTACTTTGATTTGAATAGTATCTCTTGTTGCAAAAACAGAAATATACAGAAGTTAAATGACCCAAACTGCTCCAACTTTTTGCAAGCAGTGTTATGTTCTTGCAGGACCCCACTGTTCATTGTGAGATGCTTACTGAGCAAATTGATTTTCATTTTTTAAGTCTAATTATCTAAATGAACTCATGCATTGAAACAGGTACTTTAGGAGCCCCGAGGGTCTTAAGACAATTGGTGACTTGTCCCAGTGTGAAAACTCACACTGGGAATATTACCATTATATCTACTGCTGGGGTGTCACTGAACAAATTACATTCACTCACATAACTGTTACAGTGGCTCAGCTGTCAACAGGACTGCAGTTCTACCACTAAGCAGCTCCCAAAGGTGCTGCCCTCCCTCCTTTTCCTGCTACTTCCCCAGACTGTGAACAGGATAAGGGTGCTGTGTTCTTAGCCAAGTTTCCCTCTTAAATGAAGGTTAACACACACATGCACACTTGTTGGCCTTGCTATAATTGTGTGGACAGTCATAGACATAATGCATTCACAAGCCAAATAAAGTTAACCCTAAAACCACGTCTTAACCCTCAAACAGCCCTTTGAAGTATAGAGGACTGGCCAAGATGTCCTCATACTACCAAAATGTCCTCACTATAATGGTTTCCAACTAAGCTCTACTCACACAACCAAAGATATGTACACATACACAAACATACACACACAAATACAGACCTCGTCCTCTTTCAACTTTTGTTACACTCACCAGCTATGCATATAGATCCATATCTTAAATATTACCAAGCCTTCTGATAATAATCTCCACACACATACTGAGTGGTCTGACGTGTTTCCGTCACACAAAAGCAACCTGCACTCAGGCAGCGGGGAGGAAAACCCAAATGGAGAAGGAAAAAAGAAACAGATATTTTAAAGCAAAAGAAAAGAATGAGTGAGCGCAGGTGCTGACCTCCAGAGTGGCTCACATATGTTGTTATCTGTGTGTAATTTTTCCGCTGCAGATTCTTATCATCTTATCAGAGAATGGCGGTGGACTGAAGTCCACCCATCAAACAGTTACTTGGGGCCCAAATCACATCAATCAGAGTCTGGAGTGGAGTTTCTTAAATTGGTGGAATAATGAATCTACTTCAGTTCCTTACCTTCGATGTAAACTTTTGATGGGGAACTGTGAGAAACAAAGCGGAGGTAGGGAATTAATTGTTAAAACGCTGAGTTGAGAAATAAAAAAGTAGAACAAAAACAAACTGTGTCTTGCTTGCATATGCAGCTTGTTTGCAAAATTCCAGACTTGAGAATTGGGCAACATTCACAGACCTTTTTCTGAGTCATTAGTATCATATCTCATCTTATTACATGGCAGTTACAATTCTTAATCATGAGATTCTTAATCATGAGATTGAATGATTTGCATTTGTACCATTTTTATAAGCTGCCACATGTTCAATAATACCAAAGTCCATTAACTCTCCATCATGGTCGTCACACAGCTAAAAACAAGCCTATTATTTATAGTTAAGTTGAAACATGACATTTTATGTCTGTAGGATACCATATTATCTGGGACTTAAAACTTTCCTCATCAGGATAATAACGCTGCTGATGAAGTTTAAAGACCAATTGGAAAGTTGTGGAGTAAGCTTTTTTGTGTTTTGGCTGCTTCCTCCTCTGTGACTGAAACTGTCCGTTTGTCTGTTGTTCTACATGTCAGCCAAACTGTAAGCTATAGTGAGTCCTGACAGGAGCAGGATCAGAAAGCAACGACCTTACGAGGAAACTGAGTCAGTCACGTTAATCACCAAAGTTTGATGCTAAAGTCATGTTTTCTTTTTCACAACTTCAGCTGATTGAACTCGAAAAAGGACATTTTATGTTTTCAATGCTTTTACACAGCAGTCACATTAATGTTTCTTTGCTTTGCTGCTGGATTATGTTGTATCATCAACTTAAAATAAAGTTGATGTTAAAAGAAAACAAAAATCAGAAATGATTTTGTGTTCATGCTGTGGTCATGCCCTAACCTGTCATGCTGATTTTGATGTAAATGTTGTTAAATAAACCTTAAAATTGTCTGTGTGATTTATCATCTTTTCAAATTATGGAAGCGATGACCTGGTCTGGTGAAACATGCCACAAAGTAAGTATTCTTCTGTGTGTTGGTGTGTGCATTTTACTGGCTTGGTCACATGATCACTTGTGACAGGGGTCATTAGGGGTCAAGTGGGGTCATGAGTACTATCCTGACATCCTGCCCGTCTAATCACCTGCTTATTTATTTAACTACCAAACGGACTGAATGACTGAAAGAGAAAGTAAGAAAGTGAAAATGAGTAGAAAGGTTGATTAAGGTTCAGCGTGATCAAGGATGGGAGATGTGTGTCTCAGTTTTAGTAGAAAATGTTAAACACACCCTGTCTGTCAAGTGAACGTCTCCCTTTTTAAGATCTTCATTAACAGTGGATCAGCTGTTACAAACTTGATCCCATTGGAGATACAGTTTCAAAGATAAAAACTATATATGTCAGGAGTTGAATATGGATTTGTGATGTGTATTAAGTGATGAACGGGTCATTCAGAACATTTTCATCTGCTTTAATGATGTAGCGGTAAATAAAAACAAAGATACTTACTACTAAATATATTTGTGTTTAAATTGATACATTCAAAGTGTATGTTTCCTCTTATACTATGAAAAAGTAAATTTAAGTATCTAGATGGAATAAGGAGGAATGTGTAATATAACTATAGCAAATAGCGTGTTGCTGCCATCTTTTGGATAGTCCTGGTATCAGTTTAGGTGGACACTCACCCTGTGTTTACTGTCCTTCACCACACAGTGGAGACAGATTACAGCTGTAACACTGCAGATCTTTTTATCTGAACAGTGATGTGCTATGATGGGAATATTCTTCTTTTTTTTAATCAGTGTGGATGAAATGAAATTAAGTAGAACCCCTTTTTGATCATTCTTTATCTTTTCCAGTTTCGCTTTAACATTATGTCCATCTTCTTTATTGGTTAAGTATGGTATGGTATATCTTACTATGTGAGCTGACAACACAAGATAATATACAATATTTTTTATATTTATGCTTTAATACGACTTATTATATCACGTGAGAGGTTCACTGTTTTAAGTCACATCATCTAGAACAGCACCAGTTTAAATATTACTTCACACTATCGTCTTGGGTTATATAGGCTGATGTGTGACTTTATCACTGATGCTAAAAGATTAAAATGTTGTACTATAATCGATTATCCCAAATTTGATATCAGCATGTAAAACTTAACAACACAGTTACTCTGCAGAGCTGCCATGGGCAGTTTAAAAATAATAATAATAGCTATCCACATTTTGCTAGAATAAAACTCAAAAGAGCCAAAGATGGTTTGTTTGTGGATCTAATGCAAATAGAGGTATTTGCAATGCTAAGAGACAATAGAAATATACATTTAAATATGATAAAATGTTGGAAACAGATGTTTCACCCACACATTGTCAGCATCAAACATCTCTCTATGTTGATATAAGACTTTGCATGCACAAAGTCCACAGGAGTTACAGCCACAGTGAATGTGAAGAACTGTGTCAGTGTCATTGAATGGAAATGGTAAAAATTGACCACAGCAGTGTCAGATAGTGTTGATACTGTGATACTCATACAGGCTAAACTAACACACAAACACACATCTTCTTGTGGGTGTGCACAGGGGAAATAAATTATATTTGGTCAGTCAGTCTATGGTTTTCATCTGTAGCTGAAAAACAGCGATCTCATCTTGAGCGTCACAACTTAACTCATTTTTTGACATATTTTTATATTTCAGAGCACAAGTTAAACCTGTGTCTGCATGTAAACCATGAAGACTAAAATCCAGGATGTAGTGACAACCAGCCACAGACAACACTGTGTTTGTTTTTAAAGTGCTTCTGCCAGCAGGTTTTCTTTTCTCTGAGTGACTTGTTGAATATTTGATCTCTGGCAGGTAGAAAGAAGATCAGGTTACAGCAAGGTGAGTGACTGCAGGACAGGAGGGCTCCACAGAGCCAGATACAAACAGTAATGGGGCGGTAATGATAATGAGATATTTAATAGCTCAGATACTTGATAGGGCACACTTTTAGGTGATAGAGATACTGATGGGTATAAGGCACCCTCTGTAATGTTACCCTCCCCCTGAGATTTAAAGTCTCTTTTCTGCCCCAAAATGTGTCTTATTGGCACTTCGCTTGGATGTTTCATTGTGTAGAATGATTCACATGCAGAGTTTGACACTACACTTGTCTGCTAAAGGGAGGTTTCTCTGTTCTCACCTTAAATCGAATTTTGATATAAATCTTTGAACACGACATCACAATAAGGTTAAAAGCCAGTCATGGTCCAATATGAAACTGGCAATTAAGTCTTTAATCCTTTTTTAAGCAACAGATCTATCATATTTTATAATGATAGAGCTATAACAATGGCAGACCCCAGAGCGAGAATATCTTATCAAACATCTCAGCAAACAAATTTTACATCAGTACATTGATTAAATGTACTAAATTAAGAAGGTAACCAACACTCTCTCAGGTCTTTCTCGAGACCTTCAGGTGCAAGAAACACACCTCCTGCCTGGCTTTAGTTCCTCCCACTTCATGCACACCTGCATATAAGCTCACCTGTCGCATCAGCAGCACAGAGCCTCCTGCATTCCTCTGGATCCCACCCTGACTCTAACTGAAGAAAACCCTGGTGAGTAGAATGATTTTTGAAGAAATTATAGTATAGTATTTTTATCGACTGGATTAAAATCGATATTTAAATAATTTGTAATAATGTAAGTTAGTTGAGGTTGTGAAAAAGATGAAGCGTTGCTCTAAATCAGAATAAGAATATGAGGAAGCACAACCTTTTTGTTGTGACAGTGAGATGCTTTCAAAAAAGTGAGATGAAAACCCATTTCCTGCTGAACAAAGTGGCTTCTTGTGAGACTGGAATTCACTCTGAATATTTTCCCGATCATTTTCCCAAGTTCTATCTTTCATCTGAACAAGGGCCGTCTGTCTCTTGCTGGGTTCTTTGTAGTGTTGTGGGAACGGTGTTGCAAGGATCAAGTGACAGGGAGAGAGAGGTTCCATTGACTGCTTATCTGCCACTGAAACCCTGCTGAGAAACACACAAAAGCAACTCATACACACACACGCAGCCACAGACTAAGATGCCCTGTCCTGTTCTGTGTTTAACATTCAAATACCAACCAGTTTTGCTTGAAGTCCAGGAAGTTGACATATGTAAACTGCTGTTAAGCTTGATATTAAAGTAGATGATTATCAAGATGTCAAACAGAAGTTTGTGGTCAGGAGTGAAAATGTTCTTTGAATATAAACTAGTTATAAAGAGAAAGTTTTTAAAGTCTTAATTTTGGATAACAGCATGTCAGCATTTAAGAACATGTAACCAGAATAGTTTAATAGCAAACCATTGTGGAGGCTACGGTACCACTTTTCATCCTCTCTTTCAGTTTCTGTTGTATGAGAAACTCCTCTTAAACATAAACGGCATCTTATTATCATGGTAATAGACTATATGAGAGGGTTCTCAGTTCTGCTGAGAGGCTCTTCTTCGACCCAGGGTTGAGCTTTAGTCATTTACATTTAGATTTTACCCTGACTTGAGATGAAGTTGTATTTCAACAGACCTGAGAATAACAGACTGAAGTGGTTTTGACCATCAACGCTGTCATCTCTTCAATGCAGATGGCTAGTCTGAATTACCACTAGGAAGCCACGTACTTGTTTAAAGACCCCTTTCATCATTTTCAGTGGGTGTTCAGTGGTCTTAAATATTAGGCCCTACTTGTATTTCCATTAAAGTCTGGCCAAATGCTAGAATAAAACACGTTTGCTTAAGGACCAGAAAGCCCGATCTTAAGTAACACTATTTTTAAATGACTGCAACAGGTCAAACTGTCTTATGTATTGTTACTGTAGTTGTGTAGTCTACTAATGGAATGAGTCATTTAAATATCCATCAAATCTCTCCTCAGAGAAATGGACCTACAAGCATTGTAAGAGATGTGACATCTGGGATCTATTCCTCTCCTCCATCTTGTCTTTTGAAGTTCACCAACATATTATCTTTTAAATCCTTCCTGTGCAATGCTCTCTCTCACAGCCATCCATCATGACCTCCAGCATGTCCATGAGGAGCTACTCCATGGGCCGCCAGCCCTCCTTCACCAGTCATTCTCTGATGGACACTGGCCGTGCTCGCTCTCGTGCTTCCGTGTCTTTTGCAGCTGCCAGCCCGCTGAGCCGTTCAGCTTCTATCGGTCAGGATCTCAATGGCCCAATGAGCCTGCAGCTCAATGGACTGCATGGCAACAGCACCAATGAAAAGGAAGCTATGCAGAGTCTCAACAGCCGTCTGGCCAACTACCTGGACAAGGTCTGATACATTACAAGCTGTTAGGCTGTTGATCAGCAGCCAAATGGGTGATGTGTATATGTCTGTTTGGCACCCTCTTAGCAAGGAAATGATACTAGTAGCAGCAAGTTGAACACACTTTGATCATTACACTGTTGCTTTCTTTTTTTTTGTCCTCCAGGTGCGGTCACTTGAACGCTCCAATGCAGACCTGGAGATGAAAATCAAACAGTTGATGCTCGACCGCATTCCCAAAGGTCATGACCTTGATTCCATGATGGCCCAAGCTCATGCTGTTGAGCAGGAGGTAGGCGGTGGTGGAATGTGCAACTACACAAACAAGACAGGTTCAACAAGACAAGTTCACTTAAACAGCCAGACTGCAAATTCAGAGTTTTGTAAATCAGTCCAAGTTTGTGATGACTTTGGCTATTTTACATAGCCAAAACATTCATGCAAATGCTGTCATGTGCAGTGTCTTTTAGGAGGGAGCTGCACCTTTTATCATTTGAGTTAACTTTCACAAAATGAAGCCAAGGAGAAGTTAAACATTATTTTACATGTTGAGTGAGCAGGAGTAGTCGTAGTAGATTGAACTAGAAACGTGGAATGTTATTCTATTCAGGTTTTCATGTTTCTTTTAACCATTTGTGATTACATACCATTTTGTTCTTAAAACAGTACAAACATCGCATGAAGCATGCATGTATATGAAAGTTTGTCTATTTTAACACAGTTACCACCTGTTAATATTTGTCAGGTGAGGAAGAAGACCTTGGAAAATGCTCGTCTCATGTTAGAGATCGATAATGCTAAACTGGCTGCTGATGACTTCAGAATCAAGTAAGTGAAATAAGTAGTGAGGAGATGTGAAGTGAAAGCTTTAGTCGGTTGCCTTATTTGTCTTGTTTAGATGTTTTTTAAGTAGTTTAAGTATTGTGCAAAGAGTTGTCACTGGCAAAACTACTTCAAGAGGAACTTTCTATTGCAATGAAAATGAAAGTAAATAAATAAGTATTCTCTCTGAAGAGGTAAACTGTATAAACTTTGAGCTATCCTTTTCACACTCACAGTAACTAACTAACTGTTGGGCTTTTTTTTTTTGGCTGTTTTTTTCCTGCCACTACAAGGTGGGAAACTGAGCTGGTGATGTGTCAGTCCGTGGAGCGAGACTGTGTTGCCTTAAAAAAGGCCAAAACTGACCATGAGCAGATCATTGCCTCTCTGAGGGGCGATCTGGACAGCCTGAAAGAAGAGCTTTACTTCCTCAAGAAGAACCACGAGGAGGTAAGAGAGTTTGTTGCTTACGTCAGCTTACACGTTCTCATCTTTAATATTTAATTATTTCACCACTGTTTTACAGTGTTTACTTTAGCTGCATCATTTGGTACATCTCTGTTTCCTTTTGGCACACCGTCACAAATAAGATGTTCGTCATGAGACTTATTCAGTTTCGTGGACTCAAGAGGTCTTTTTAATGCATGCGGAGAAAGAATTGGGAAGGGGGGACAGAGGCACAGGCGGTCCTCTGGTTACTACAGACAAAAGGAACAGGTAGATCTGGTTTCTCAAACCTGCTAATTATGTCCAAGCAGTTGATCTGAAGCGTCCTAACTACTGTCCTCTAAGGGAAAGAGAAACTAAGATGTGCTGTCCCTTGTCACTAAAGAAAGGATTGTCCTCCTTCTACTGAAACAAGATGTGAATAAAACTGTATAGATCTTATTATGCTGGTGACCATTTGCAGTCCACTATAATAATGTGGTGCATAGAACAATTAATTTAGCTCTGACATATGTGTTTTTTATGTGAATTGTTGAATATATCACACACCCTTACCACACACTTACTTACATAACCACAGTAAATGTATTTACATTTAATCCTGTCCCCTGTGAGAGACGTGATGATACTTGTTTGGTCTTTTGAACTGGTTCTGGTTTGTCCACCCTCTCCTAAGTGATCTGCTATGTGAGTTCTTTGTCTTGAACATATAGACTTTTGTCCCACTCAAATACAAAAGTAGCAGATCTGAACTAGAAAGCAGAGTTTTCCCTCATGCATCACTTTCCCACTAAAGGATAGAATCATTGTACATGAAATAAAGCATGTAACTGAGGCTGGAGAATTGTTTAATAACATATATTAATATACAGTGAAAGCATTATTAAAAAACCACATCACATTAAAACAAATTGCCTTTGATGAAAAATTATGTCTCAGAGAAGAGAGAGTGAAAGAGATCCACCGTGCAGAAGTGCACCGCGTGTGTGTGTGACAACAGGTCAGATGTAAGATGAGCTCTGTGCCATCAAGTATTGATGGAGACCATCTAAATAATGAAGATACCCTCACATCCTCTCTGCTGTCCTGTGGTTTAGAATTCACAACATGTTCCTGGTTCCATACGTTGACTTTAAACACATCCACAAATACAACACGGATGTATACACACACACATAGGCTTTATACACACATACAGTACGGTTTAACTTTTAATAAAACACATTATGTTCTGTTCTCACAAAAAAATGAAGATACACACACTATGACAAAGCGGCACAAAGTATATAAACTACCAACCTATTCTGCTCCTGTAGGAACTTGAGCAGATGAAGTCTCGTATTGCCAGAGACGAGGTGAATGTGGAGGTGGACTCTGCCAGCGGGCCGGAGCTGGGCACTATTCTGTCTGATCTACGCTCCCAGTATGAGGGGATTGTCAAGAAGAACAAGGAACAGGCAGAGCAGTGGTACCGCAAAAAAGTGGGTGGAGAAACTTCTATTTCTTTTCAATGATTATATATTTTTTGTAATTAAATGATTCACTGAGATAATTCATGAATTTTACCTGACACTCTGTTAGGTTACAGTCTCTGTTAAATGACCTGATAAAAAGTTAGTTTTTTTTATACCATGTCCAGTTGGAGACGGTACAGAATGAGGTGAAAGAGAGCAACGAGGCTCTGAGAGGAGCTCAGAGTGAGCTGACCGAGAGGCAGCGCTTCCTGCAGACGCTGGAGGTGGAGCTGGAGAGTCTCCACAAACAGGTGAGAAGCTACACCTGAAGAGACAGGTGACAAGTGGAGCAAAACATTTCATGAACACACACGCTCACACACAAAGAGACAGACGTTAGATGCAGGGTCTTTAGGTAAAGGAGGAGTCACTGTGTCTACATACAGCACAAAGTAAACGTGGTGTGTCTGTGTGTGTGGTTTTGTTTAATCATACTGTAATTGTGCAAGTTATATTTATACATTAGACACTATGTTTACAACATCTAATACACACAAAGTGGTGCAAATACCATGATAAGATAACTGTAGCACTTAAATCATTCTGGAGGAAGCTGTTATGCCAGTGAACGTGATTTAAAAATACAGTTATGAGGATTACCTCTTCACAAAGCTCATGTGAGTTATGATACTATGTTAAAGAAATAAGGGATTAGCTATAAAACAACACAGCAGATTCCTACAGAAGCTCAGACTCAGTCTTAGTTTTTTTTATTTGTGTATTTCCATGCTACTATACAGAGCTTCTGGGAAAAATCCTTTTGTTTTTCCCTCCTATAATCCTGAGTTGACAGTAAACATAGTCTCCCACGCTCACACAAGGGCATCCTGGATTCATTTGCTGTACTGAATGGGAGTGAGTTTCGGTGGTGAGATGGATAATCATGTATAAGCAGTAAATGTTTGCTTTGGATGCCAAAGTCTTGTCAGCTCACGGGTATTTGTTGATAATGGTTTGGGAAGTAATTACAGAATTGGTAGACATTCTTGAGGTTTGACTTCCACTGACAAACACCTTCTGAGGCTGAAAAGCCCAAACTTCAGTCAACATGTTACTGTGATGATGGGTAGATATTAGGGTTCACAAAATTGTGAATAATTTGGGGGCATTTCTTGATTTTTACAACCATTATTCAAGTTTCCATGTTACCAGGTGTTTGAACTATGAATTTATGGTATGCTTATGTGCAGTGTTAAGAACACACAGTGGTAACATAAGGTTAGACGTGCAGACATTACAGAAGCCCAGTCAGTTATTTTATTTTCCTATATCTTCTCAGATAGCCGCACTGGAAGGTAACCTGGGCGAGACGGGTCAGAAATACTCTGCTGAGATGGAGAGGCTGCAGGCCACCCTGAACCAGCTGGAGGACGACCTCTCCACGCTCAGGCTGGACATGCAGCGCACCAAAACCGACTACGAGCAGCTTCTCCGCATTAAGCAGAACCTAGAAATGGAGATCGCCACCTACAGGCGTCTGCTGGAGGGAGAGGACACGTGAGTTTTCAATAGTGAATTCATATAGATTCACCATTAGATTTCAGCGCGTATTGATGGGGAATCAGACCTCACTTCACCCACAACCTACTCCTGATTCTTGGGATTTAATGCCACCTATCAAAACATGGGAGGACGAAAAACTTACAGACAAGACATACATAGACATTTTTTCAGTTTAAAATGAAGTTCAGTGTTGAAATCTGGGAACATAACATCACTAATAAATTTTCTGATGGGCACCACAATCCACTACTCACTCGTTTGAAACATTCACATCAGCTTAAAGACCAAATTCCTGCTGTAAATTTGAAGAATTTGAGAATTTGATTTACTCCAGTTATTGTTATTATGCATTGAAATCCTGTGAAAAGGGGATTAATACCAACACTTTAGGTGTGGTCAGTTTTTGTTTTACCACCAGACAAAGTGGTTTAGATGTCTAGCTAAACTGTTGACATGTTTATAACCTGTCTCATCATCTGGGTGTTTGTGTTTCTTGGCCGGTCACCCATCACTGTAGTAATGATGTCATGTTCTCAGAGCTTTAGGGAGATGAGAAAATCATATCCGCCCTTTAAATATTAAGCAGTCAGGAGTCCATTAGCTCGAAGCACGAAGATTTAAAACAGGGAGAAAAAATGAGTTAGCACTTCTCATGTTAGCTCATCTAGTTTTATTTACACGTCCTTTTTGTATAGATCAAACAGACAGGTGTAAATTTATAAGATTAGAGTTTTTGGTATCCAGATTTTATTCCCATCAGACAGAATCAACCTAGTTATTTTGTTATTTTGCAAAGCTTAACAGCTGCTAGCACTATATTCCAGACTTAATACACAGTCTTAAGAGTGGTTTCAATGTTCTAATCAAACAAAAAGTATAAATGTAAATAATTTAAACACTAATTCTAATGTTTTGTTTCTGCCCCTCAGAGTCAAAGAAGTTCCTCCTCCACCTAAAAGTGAGTCCTTTCCTTCTGATTTTTATTAGCTAAAAGAAAGTGAAGCAACAGAAATACATCTGAGCACAGTTTTATGTAATAGTGCAGTAGCACATAAGGATCACAACAGCGGCCACTCATTCATTCTGAAGGCACCTTATCACAACCTGTACACATTAGGGAAGTGAAGCGTGACTAAAGCTGAAATGATGAAGGAGATAAGAGAAAACTGGTCACAAATGACTTTTTAACAGCTGTTACATATTAGCCAGGCCTTAGATTCAGAGACAGCGTCGTAGTGAAACTGACAGACAGACATTTAATCCTTCACACACTCCCAAGAGACACAAACAAACACCACTAAGAGCTCAGCTGCTGTAGCAACAAGTGTGGGTGTGAAAACCTTCGTCCCAGTGTTGTAACGTCGTCTTAATTCGACTGACTCATGCTGATGGATTAACAAACTGCAAGGTGTTTTGAAAAGGTTTGTCTCACAATGTTAAAAGAGTAAAGACACCCCAGAGTTAAAGCTGGTTTTACAAATGAAATGCTTTTAGTCTAATTTCTCATTGTATCTCATGATCAAACACATTTCATCCTATGTAATCTCTTTGCACTTCATCTTACATTCTCATCTGCATGAATCTCACATTTTTAATTTAAGCTTTTCCAGTCTCTTTTTTAATACTTTATCCCATTTATCTAAACAAATCTTTTCTTTCTGTGCAGAGGAGCCAGATGTTCGCACCAGGAAGATTGTGAAGGTGGTGACTCAGACAATGATCAATGGCAAAGTGGTGGATGAATCCAGTGAGGTGGAGCAGATTGAAGAGACCAAGAAATAGACAGAGGAATGAGGAAGAGGTGGAAAAACTGGCAAACAAAAATGTGGGTTGCAAACAAGGAAAGAGGGGGAAAAAAAAGGAAAAGTTTAGAGTCAGAAAATTACAAAAGTGCTGTGGAGATGGAGCTCCACATTCATGCTTACAACAAAGAATACAAATCGTTTTGAATCAGGCATTTTTCTGGTTGTATTACTCGACTATGAATGTTTCGTGTATTCCCTAGTCTGGCTTATTATTGACAAGTAAGAAGTAAAGTAAAAAGAATAAAAGTATAACTGCAAACAAATATGTCCTGTACAGCTATAGCTGCAAAATTATATATGTTTTGAAAATAAATGTGCGTGTGTAACAAGAAATGACTAACCGTTGCTGTACCTTTATACTGTTTTACTAATAAAATGTAACCAATATATTTATTTCTTAGTGTGGGTAGGTTTACTGTACTAAATGCCTTTACTCCGTTACAAGAATATCACTTAAATGTATTGGCTGTTGTTGTGTTCTGTCTGAATAAAAAGGTCTTATTAACCCATTATGTTTACTTCTTTGTTTTTGTTTCCACATCGTGATTGAATTCAACAAAAGGCGACACACACAGTGTCTGAGTGGATTCATGTTGTTGTGTTGTGCTGATGATTTAGTTTGTTTTGTTGCTGCTGATGTAGTTGCAGTTCTAACGCTAACGTGCTGATCTATTATAAAGAATTTTCTAATTAACACCAAACACAAACTAGTAATGACTAATGACTTTCACGTGAGCTGAGACCAGATTTCAGACGATTAGATGTAATACTTGTAGAGACAGTTTACTGAAAACCACATATGGCAAGCTGCTGCCAGCTGCAGTAAGACAACTTAGCCAAGTTATTGACTTTAAGTCAGACTTTAAGTTAAGTTAACAAATATCTCTCAAATTGTACAGTAAATATACAGTAGTTACAGTGATAACTATAATTACCAGCTTAGTGTTTACACCTTCAGATATAATCACATACTTTTCAGTTGTTCCCGAGATACTGCGTCAACACAAATGAGACGCATGTGATGCCACGGTGATTTTAACCTTTAACCTTTGACCACCAAAATCTAATCAGTTCATCCTTCAGTTCAAGTGGATGCTTGGGCCAAATGTGAAGTAACTCCCTCAAGGCCTTCCTGAGATATTGCATTCAAGAGAAAACATAAAGCGTCTGACCAAGGCTGTCACCAGCATGGAGAAAGGATGTTGAGAAAAGATCACCAAAAGAGATGAAAAGGAGAGAAACAGGTGGCTTAGACTGTAATTAGTGTTGTTGGAAACAAGTCAAAACTCCCCACAGTTATTATGAGAGTAGACACATCTGTTGTCACTGCTGTTAGGTGTGAGTAATGTCCTGTTCAGTCAGAAAACATAGGTCTTTCATCAAAGACTCATCTGAGATAGCATGTCTAATAATAGGGTAAATAAGGGAAAATTGCTATAATAAGACAGAGTTGTAAACTAATTTAAATGACTGATATTGCTGTAATATTAGTCAAATTAGCTTTTTATTCACACAGGTTTATCTGTGAGTTCAATAAATGGGTTAAAAGCTGGAGACAGATTAAGACGTATCTATTTTTTAGGATTATTTTCTCTGCTTTACCTAAGAGAATATATGACTAATATATCCAGTAATCCCTTAATAAGCACGTTTTCCATATGGACACACTTTGACATCTAACAACTCTGTAATTTAAGGTTACTAACCCTTTTTGACTTGTGTCACTTTGCTTCAAACATCCTCATGAGCAAACGTCAACAGAAAAGAAAGAACCAAAGTAAACTGATGGAATAGAGGATGTCATAATGATTAACTGTGAAAATATTACACTTTCATATGTGATGTCCCAAAATCACACTACCGTAACCACTTCCGTAACTTCAGATGAATGAGGAGGAATTTTGTTTGTTTAGCAACCATACCAGCAATTTTAAGGTTGTTTCTAAATGTTAATAATTTACATTGATGACAAACCATTAGCAATTCTATTATTATACAGGTTGTTCGAGCCAACTCAACTCGACACAGTTTCTACCAAACAGGTTTTGCACAATTTTTAAGCATTTTGTTGTTTACACAGCAAGCAGGGGTAAACCACTTGAACTAATGAAACACTGAAGATTATAGGAAGATTTTATTTATCTGAACCAAACAGCCACTTGTTGGTTAGATTCTCTTTCTTTACAGAACAAATGATTTGTTGTTAAAACAACTTAAAACCGTCATAAGTTGTGATGTAGTATCACAGTTTCCTTTCCCGGTGAGTTTCTAGTGTGTGCTAGATACAGTGTGTGAACAAGAACAGGGTGCCATTGTAAACACACTAACAATCCCCCCAGTCAGATACAAGATCAGATCTCACCCCACCCTAAAGCCACAATCTAAAACACAATAGCACCAACTATCTGACCTACACCCTTCATCCATTCACCTGTTTATTCTGCTAATGACAGTAGCTCCAACATGAATCTCTGCAATTCCAAAAACAACAATGATGTACCCCCTCACCCCCCCACCTCTTCTGTAGAGCAGTAGTGCACGTGCAAAGAATGAAAGTAGAAACTTCTACTGAACTACTGTGGGTAGGTCTAATATTTAATATTAGTCATCTATGAGAGGATACTATAGGGTACCAGGGCATTGTCCTTTAAACATTTTTTTTAATCCTGTCTCACTGAAACTACATTTAGACAATGATTAATTTGTTCTGAGGTAGCTGTTGTTACACTACCAAGACTGAAAAACGGTCTAGTTGACTCTGCAACCCTCAGCAGTCTCGTTAGAAACCTTTCACAGTGCATTAAATACTCTGATGACATCAGCCATCTACAGGCAGTGTCAGATTTACTCACTAAGTGTTCAGTAAAAAATGGCATTTATGTTTAAAGTTAGTGTAAAACACACAACATACAGTAAAATAAAAACTCAAATCGGGAACAAATATTTTTTTTGGCCATTTTTTAATCTATTAAATCATTTGTCAGCAGTTTAGAGTATCCACATGTGATAACTTTAAGGAGACATATCGTCCTAAACAGTTAAACAATGACTATTCTTACTATAGTAAATTGTCCTCAGCCTCAATGTTAAACATGACTGCACTCTAGTGGGCACAGCCTTATTAACACCTAGTGTGTGTAGTAAATATACAGTAGTACATTTATATGCAGTATATGGACAATATAGAGATTACATATTAATTGTTATGCTGCAAGGCTGATTATTTCTGGTTGAATTCAGCTGATGATATGATATAATGATAACACTTTTTTTTTATTTTATCTCAGTAACGTCATTGACAGTGACAGTAATGTCACAAATATGACAAACCACTGGTTACATTGGGCGAAGTGGATGAATAACACAGTTTTGTCTAAATATAATTAAATGTCCTTCTGGGTAGATTTGTCTTTTAGAGAAGAGTGTGAGACCTTGCCTCTAGGGCTAGGGTTAGGTTTTTTGAGATGGAGATTAACCAGACTCAAACAGATGAGTCCACACATATTCTTATATGAGGCTTATAGCTGGTTTATGTGAAAACAGTCTGGATTTTAAGAAAAGCTGAGTCTGCAGAGTAGGTGAGACTTTATTATAACAGCTTTAGTTTTCCTATTTCCCTTTTTTTCCTTCAAACTGATACATAATATATGAACTTTTGTGCAGTCTACTCGTGTTCTAGTGTAAAATGTAAACAAACATTGCATTATGACACAAATGTAAAGACAGAAGATGTCTCAGCTTTATAAAACATTGCTACAGATTAACAAACAAGTCGATTTTCAGGGAGGTGATCCCATCAGAGTTAAGCTAGTTTACAGGCAGACTGACCACACAATTTCTTTGACCTTGTTCCCTTCACACACTTTCCCGCCAGCTAATGTACTGTATTGACTTGCAGAGATCCTAATTTTGATATAGAGGTGATGTTTTGTGGAGTTCAAACATATTTTTGATCACAGTTAAAAAGTCCAATAAAACATTACTTCATTTATTTAGAAAAATAGGCTTGATTGCTGTTTTATTTCATGTGTTTTGAGTTTTGTGTTTTAGCAGCCTACATGCTACTTAATCTTCTTCTCACATACATTGCCTTGATGTGTTTTCATGTAAATAGGCTGGACATAGTGTATGTTTAATTTTTAAAAAATGACATGTTGCACACTTATTTGTACCACTGTTATCTTCAGTAAGTAAAGTAAAAGAATTCAGGGACCACAGTAACAGAGCAAAATTACAGCAAAAGACAAAAACACTGCAATAGGATAAATCTAGAAACAAGAGCACAAGAAAAAAATATGAATAATAACAAAAGCTAATTTAGGTGGTGAGATACAGTAAAGTGTGTGTAAGAAAACACAAGGTTCAGACAGAGGCAACAGCACTAAATTATTAGGGATGTAAACTGTACATTCAGGCAAATCAATCAGCAACTATTAATGTCAAATGAGTTTGCTGGGAGCACTGGAGACTGAGAAGTCCAACAGCAACTGGAAGACATAACCTGAGGCAATTCACATCTACATATATCAGGTGGAGCAATCAATTGTTGAAGATGCTGCCCAGGGTGCATTATTTCATTTGCCTGTCCGCCCTAACCGGTCAATCCTGTCTCTTAAAAATTCTGTTCTTATGCAACTAAGGTCACCACCTTCTCTTCAGCCACTGGTGGATTCCAGGCGTCTCTCCTGAAAGCAGGCCTGTGTTTTGCAGTTCTAATAGTTAATGCTAATAGCTGTTGCCAGTGCAAACAATGCTGGATCACCCAAAGTACCCACACAAGCACAGGGATCAGTAAGTCCACACCTTCCTGTGACAAACATACTACGTGAGTTTGCACAAAAAGAACAAACGGGACAAATTGCTGGAACTGGCAGCTATTCCTCATGCTGCATTGTAGAAGTATCCAGGTTGTTGTAACTAAAGCTTGTCCATTATTGGCTTTAGTACATCGCTTTCCAGTTTGTTGCGTAACACCAACAGGATTACACACAAGCTATTAAAAACACTGTCCATCTGTTGCCTTGATTCACTCAAACTCGCTCCCTGTTCCAGAACTCATGACTCATGAAGCCTTCTGGTTTTCCATTTCTTTTCCGGACAACATTTACCTGTGAGCCAGTCTAACCTGTGAGCATAGAAATAGTCATCTTTACAATCCAAGCAAGACATAGCTGCAAAAACCTCTTATGATCTGTGACCCCTGGAGGATGCTAAGTGGCATTGTGATGGTTGACTTAGCATAATAGGACTAAGGTCTTTAAACATCACTCCACCACTAAGCCCATTAGTGCTCAGAGCATATTTTGGGGGGTTTGGCTGCATTTCCTTGGGCTCAGGATGGATCACAGTCACTTACATGGGCAAAGTGCAACATGTTTTCAGGCCTAAACTGCTGACCAGTGCTTTAATGTTGTTTTTTTAAAGAGTTGTTTAATTCTTTTTTTGTATCTCTGTGTAAATGCATTTACAAATATAGAGTGAAATTGCTAATTTTATACAACTTAAACAAAAGAAAGACGACAAATTACAGAAAAACTTTAGAAAAATAGTTATTTTATTTTAATTTTCACATTAACTCAAAACAGGGTCATTTTCATCCATGGGGATATGTGAGTGATACAGGAAGCAATTGATAATAATAATAAAAAAGATACAAATCTCTATTTGGACAAATGCAGGTTTTTCACATCTCATGTCACACCTTCACCTTCTCCCATGTGCACTCTCTCATTCTCCATGTTCTTGACATCGAGCTAGCTAGACTGCAGCTAGCTGGCACACTTTCCTGTTCTCTCTGCTCTCTCTCTTCCTCTTCAGCAGGCTCCAGATTGCAGGACAGGTTGAAACTGTCCAGTCATGCAGATTTCATCCTGTTTCTGACGGACCATGCGTTGGATGGCAGGGGGCAGGCCACGTGGGTTCCTGGAGAATACAAGGGCGTAGCCATCCTCGCAGCTGCCATCGTCCTTCAGAGTGCGGCAGGCGTAGGTGATGGCATAGTTGTCATAGTCGGTGTCGATCACCCAGTAGTTGTCACCTTGTTAGAAAGAAAGGGAGAGATGACATGAAATGATGAGATATACTGTAAGAGGAATTTGAGGGTGTTATTGGTTCAAAACTAACCTCCACTGGACAGGTAGCTGGCCAGTCCCTGGTAGTTCATGAACATCTTTGCGGGGGTGTCAGGGTCAGGGACAGAATACTGTGCCGCCATGTCAGCACACACAACCCAGAAGCTGCAATATAATTATACAATTGTTAATGTCTTTACAAATTGCAAAATGTATGTTGTGTTGTGTTATATTTGTCTTGAAATTACAAGAAAATTGTGTATATCTCAAAATGCTAACAACATAATTGTTTCACATTACTTTTAGTCCAAGTCGTCAGCACTTCAGTCAATAGAAAGTCAGTTTTGTGTTTGCAAAATAGTTTTAAAGAGCACATTCCAGTGTAAGAACTGAGACAGAGAGGACTGCACGTCTTCCTAATCCTTCATAATCCAACAAAAGCCCATTTTGTAGCTAATGCTGTTTAGAATGTGCTTGAGAAAATTATGCCTGTTCATTTTGATGATGAGCAGAACCTGAGCACCTCTTTCAATTTCTGACTCAGGAAAATGAACCTGAGCTGCTCTCCCAGATCTTAAGGAGTTAAGAAGGTCTTTGTGGCTAAACTGACCCTTGCCCCCGCCAGGAGGGTATTTAAAGAGGGGCAAGGTCAGTTGGCTTTGCTTTAGTTTAGGCCAATTATAATTTTATCTGTAGATACTGAGTTAAATGAAGCAGATGTATTTCGTACATGACCTTCAGACCTACCCAAAGAGAGTGACACGTCCCTTGGAGGAGGCAGTCATGGAGCCATCATCATCGATGGTGTACTCAGCTGAGATGTTGTCCTGCAGGAACAGGCCTTCTGGATCTTTCTTCTGCAGTGCATACCACTTCCCTGCGTACTGTAATGACAAATAAAACACAGAAGAAAGTCAGAAACTGTTTCTTTCTTACTTTAGGTGTGTGTGTGTGATTTAAATTCACTCACTCTCTTTGGGTCAAAGTCCTCTTTGACTGAGAAGCTGTCAACGACACAGGAAGAAGACAGGCAGCGCTCTACACAAGACACCAAGACCAGCAGCAGGGCCAGCTTAGAGGATCCCATTCTATAATGTACATACATTTCATTTGTAAAACCAGACTGTGTGTTTATTCTTATGGTAGTATCATTATTCATTACACATGTTTGGGTCTCAGCTTAAATTAGTCCAACAACCATCAATGTCTTGTACACTGATATTACAAACAGACTAACAATATATGACACTGTCTAACATGAGATAAAGGAAATAGTAGCATTATACAACAGTATTTTACATGCTAGCGCAATATAACACACTTTGAAATGTTTATTTTAATTTAAAATCTCTATTTAAAAAAAACATAAGCACCCAAAAAAGTATAAATACACTAGATTATACTGTACAGTACAGTGATGATCAAGTTGGAAAACTTACATGGTTTAATTCACAGTGTACTTCCAGAGAACATAAAATAAAATGTAAAAAAACACTAACTAGCAGCTGGAAGATAAATTGTCTAAAAATTAAAATTAAAATTTCAGTTCCTTACCTGTTTTGGGTCAAAGTAACAGCAGTGATAAAGTTACTCGTACTGTATGTGGTTATCCGCAGGATTGGGTCTTGTGTCAGAGGATTCCTTTATATACACACTCCACAGACAAGCTTATAGCTGATTTTCATTGCTTAGAACTAAATAAGGTGCTTAAATCTAGAGGTAATCCTGTTGGGTTGAAATCCTTACTGTAATCTGGCTTCTACGTTCAAACCTGCCCAGGACTTATTTTAAAAACAATTAGACTTTTATGTAACTGATTGGAAGCACAATATAACTGGCACATGCACAGCAGAGGTGACAAATTAACCACACCACACAAGAGGTTAGGGGATTTTGTGGATAAAAGATTATATAATATATATAAAATAAGAATGACACGTAAATAAATTTGATAATGAATTTAAACCCTTGCAAAAAAAACTTTTTTTGTTGGAATAAATTAAATTGTTGCTACACATTATGTTCTGAGTTCAAAGAGTCTTTGCCTTAAAAAATGCTAAATCTCTGTATTACAAATATCGTAAGGATGAAGTTTTAGGCTACTTAACAGCTTCTTGGATAAACCCAGAAATAAAGAAAGACACCATCTTTGAATTTTTCCTGTTATGGGGCCCCAGTCACCAGTAACAAAAATGACAAAGGTTTCGCAAAAGCTCTTGGAGTGAATTGTATACAGACTACACTCAATAACACAAGACTACAACTTCTCACACGTAACCAAGTATACACACAGCCATTCATACATATATACACAGATACACATGGTCTCTCTTTCTCTCTCTCTCTCTGCTGCAAACGAGTGAACTGATTTCCTGGATTAACCCTAGCCACATGAGATTACTGCTGGCATAACACATCATGTAGTAAACATCCAAAGTTGTCTTTCTCCTTGAAGCTAAGCTAAGCTTATCAATGTTATTTAATTAATGTTGGTTATTCTCAAGAATGATTTAATGATAATATCCTCAATGAGTATACAAACAGACAGTCAATAGAAGAATACATTTTTCCCTATATATTGTTATATTTCATTTGTGCCAAGTTCTAGTGTTTTTTACTATGTGTGTTTTAAATTATTATGAGGAGAATTACAGGGGTTTAATTATCAAAGAACTTCTAGTGATCCTGTAAAACCACTTATATAAATTAACTTTTGATCTGAGCTCAGAGGTGGTCATATCAACAAAGCCTTCACCAAGTCTCAGGCCATGACTATTAGTTGATTTGGACTAGTAATGTGATAACCCACATTGACCTGACTCCCCCCTCAGATCTTCATATCTACTGTTTAACTTCGTCTGGGACTGGCCAAACATCCACTGCCTAACACCTAATTTATCCCACTCACAAACCGTAGAGACATTTGTTGGTGTTTGTTATTTGACTTGTGTGAAGTAGGAATCAGCTTCATGCAGCTGTTTAATATTTGGGCATTGAGCTAGAAAAGTTCAGGAAGATGTGACAAAAAATTAGTGGTAACATCCAGCCACAAAGACAAGACTTACTTTTGTATCAGTTAAAGGTAACAGTTATCAGTGAATAGAGCGACTAAAACTAACAATGAATTGTGTCACTTGTGTTATCAGAACTTTGCATTCAGTCGGGGCCATTTGTTTTATTGACTATAATTGAAACACAAAATGCATCCAAAATGATGATTTTCACAAGAGTGTGACATGTTCACAACACAAACAAAACTCTGAAAAGACCAGAGGAGTGTGAGGACTTTGAGTATGAGCTCTGCTGCCATCTGGTGGTTCAGATTAGCATTGCAAAAAGCCAGTAGCACGTGTTCTGACAGCACACAGAACTCCATAGAAGAACTGTATAGACATGTGTCATGTCATTGATACTACAATCAGGACTGATACTCTTATTTGAGTAGCAATTATTACCCATTGAGTTGTATGGTAAACTAATTTTAAAAAAAATTCCTTCAAAACAGGAACATATATTTTCAATTAGATTATGACAAGTCAAAACATCAATTAAACTATATCAACTAAATATTTAGTGAAATTCTGACAAGCCACACTTCTAATTAAAGATACATCTAATTTAAGAAACTAACATGCATTTCATACATTTCAAAGCAGAGAGTGGCTTAAGCTGCATTCACAGACACACGTTAAAATTAATGATAGTGGTTAAACCTTAGGGTGTTGTAACTTTGCAAAGTTAATGATAATGTTTAAACTCTGCATGTCACTTTGCTGATTCTGACAAACCATGATAACATGATTTACCACTTCCTTCACTGGACATTGCTTACATAATCTAGCTGACTGCCTGCCTTTTGTTTTACGTGAGCTGTAGCTTACGGTGCCCAAAGCTCATTCTATTGAAAACGACTTCCTCTTTTCTGAACCTGCCTTTGTTTCCATACACTCAGCTTATTCAGACTGTATGTTTGCAGTCCATTCTGCTGTGGCTCATTTCCTTTCAGACCTAAGGTGAGCTGACACACCATGCAAAATTACTCTTTAGCATGTCTGTAATTCCTTAAACAAAATATCTTAACGGCTGGAGTAAAGGGATCAATTACTAGACGTTCAAGTTCAAGTCAAAGCAGAGCCAAAAGCATTGTTTCCTCTCTACTACTGGACACCCAGATAATCTGACGTAGCTACATGCATCATTTGAACAAATACATCTTGCTCTTTTATACTTTACTTTGTTACTAGTTCATCTATGAACTGCTTGAATTCTCAGTGTTGGAGCACAGTCACAACCCAACAGTATTAGCTGATAGTTATAGATATTATTATTATAGACAATTATAATTATAGATAAACTATTATAGATAGTAAAAAAAAACAAAAAACAAATGATATTAGTAGTCAGAAGTACTTCTGAATGCTTTGTACTGATGATATTGTTTGTGTGGATTTGCACTTCAGACTCAACAGGTGCACGTCAAATACACACTCTTATCAAACTGAGCAGTCTGACCAACCACACACACACACACACACACACACACACACACACACACACACACACACACACACACTGTAATGTATTATAGTGGAAGCAGATTATCAGTTTGACCTTTTGTTTAATGTGTTTATGAAACCTTATGGTCATGTCCTCCTTGCTCTGAGTGAAAGAATTCATTTTATTCTAAAGACACATAGGTAATAACTTTCTTTTTCTACCTTGTTTCCATGTGTGTTTCTTGCTGCCAGTATCTCATGAATGTAAAATTTGTAGTTTGAGTCTGGCTGCCCTCTCTCCCTTCCCAGTAAATCAAGGAGTGTCAGTTACTGAAAGTCCCTGCAAGAACATAACAGCATTAAAGATTGTATGTAAAGAAAGATGGAGAGTTGGGGTGATGAGATAATCAGCTGGTGTCCTAACTAAATAGGGCTTATGCCAGAAGAGGCACTGTTTAATAAGGACTTAAAGGGTGTGTACAGGCCTGCATGTGTGAGAGAGGCAGTATACTGTAGAGGAAATTAAAAACATGGGAAAAACATTGTAGACAGATTCAGCAAAAATAAGTATGACTTTATATATATTGTATGTATTGTATCTAATACTGTTGTGAAATAGGAGTTAATCACACCACAGACTTTGCTGATAAATACAGCTACACACAGAATATCAGCATATTGCACATGTGTCAAAACAATTCATACCATTCAGATGGTAGACAGAGACATTTTGACCATAACAAAGCTACTGAATGTACAGGGGGCTGGATCATCTGGCCCACATCTCCCTTACTAGATGATCAGCTGATAAGTTTAGCATAGGTAGATCCCTGCTAACCTTCAACACTATCTGCTGATGACACAGGGGTTGTTTGGATTCAGCCCTCTGCCTTCTCCACAGGGCTCAATATAGCTCACTGTAACAACAGTGTTTTTTTACACCTGCATTTGAATGTGCCCATTTCTGTATCTCCCCTTCGTGTGTAATACCTGGGTATTGGATACTCTTTTATCTGTGTCAACTGGCTGGCTTATTTTGTCTTTTATTTCATATCAGAGAAGTCGGAGCTAGCTAATTTAGAGCTGCATTGGACCAAGTGGGAGCTCTGTCACTGAGCTGAAGCAGGAGAAGACGGGACCGTTTGGGAGAAGAGAAGGAAGAAGGAACCATGGGTGTGCAAAATAAAGATGTGGAGAAGTTTCTGAAAGAGAACCCTGCATTTGCTAAGCAGTACTTTGCCAAGAAGATGAGCCCTGCATCTATAGCAAAGGTGTCAGGGCTCCCAGAGAAACAGATCGACTTCAGCCAGCTCCAGGAGCTCAGTCAGGTAAATAGCTTTTTAAATTGTTTAATAATAAAAAACAAATGAATGACTACTGACCAATGTTTGCATGGTTGTGTAGCCTGATTTACTCTATATAAACACCTTCATTATTAGTATAACCTTTGGTAAATTATGATATTTATTATTAAGGCCCTAGTTTTCTCCAAAATCTAAAATTGTGTGTGTTTTATCACTTTTTCAAGGTGGAGGAAAGCCTAATTATGTATGACCTGATCAAAGACATGCAGGAGAACATCAACGTGGAAAAAGTGGTCTTCAAGATCCTGAAGAGAATCAGTGCCCTCATACATGCTGACCGCTGCAGCTTGTTCATGTACCGGCAGAGGAACGGCATTGGAGAGCTCGCCACGAGGCTCTTTAACGTCAACACAGAATCCGTGTTGGAGGACTGTGTGGTGCCTCCAGACTCTGAGATCGTCTACCCACTGGACATGGGAATAGTTGGCCATGTGGCACAGACCAAGAAGACTGTTAATGTGAAAGATGTCAGAGAGGTAAGGAGAAAATACACCAGTGAACACAAAACCTAAACTTGATGAAATGCAGATTTCAAGTGTTTCGCTGTTGCAGTATGTCACAGTGTAATCAGATGACACCTCAGCCTAGATTATAGAGTAGGAGAGGTGTAAGAGTAGTGATCTTCATTTAACTCATTAATCAGATGTGACTAGCACCTGTTGGTTGTAGACTAGTAAAAGATGAGTGGAACATGTACAGTATCCATACTTGGCCAAGTGAGGGTGTAAATCCCCTTGTTAGACATAATCTATTTATTTCCAGATCCCATCAGCCTACGCTCTAGCCTAGGGATTACATGCAGTCAGCAGGAATCTAAATGTATTCTACAACAGCTAATATGTCAAGTCAAAGCACATAAACTGTGTGTTAGTGTACATTATAAATAAATAAAATTGCTTTTTAAAACAATCAGTATCAATCAAAACAGTTACTTAAAGCATTTGCAATGTAGCATTAACCAAATTCTAAGTGTACTTCTATATGGACTGAAAACACATTTTCTGTGTTTCAGAACCAGCACTTCAGCTCATTCGTCGATGAACTCGCAGATTACCAGACTAGGAACATTCTGGCTACGCCTATCTTCAATGGTAAAGACATGGTGGCAGTGATCATGGCTCTGAATAAGACCACAGGACCACATTTCACTGCTGAGGATGAAGACGTGAGTCCCACCCACACAAGCACCAATGCACAAAACACAAACAGCACACGGCACAGTGATGCAGAGAAACCTCAAAATAAAATCCTTTAGTACTTTTTATTACAGAGCAAAAGCGTCAGATTGTGATATAACATATTAAATGTAATAATAACTTCAGATATACTGTTATGGGTATCACTACAGTATGTACTACTTAATGTAGGAATTCCCTTCAAGCCAACTGAGAGGTTTTTCAGGTCTTTACAAGGTGCACCATACATCAGGCCACAAATTAAGAATAAGCTTCAAATGGAAATGAGTCTACTGTGAAGACAGGTCAGTAATAAACACAATAGGTTAATGATGTAACTATTTCAGCTTAGGTGGAAGCACAAATAATGTTTAACACAGCACAGATGAGCTTTACTGTACTTCCTAATTGCACATTATTTTTCTGCAGCAGCTTGAGCAATCTAAACTAATGGGACATTTAGGAGTTATTGTATTGTTTTTAAAAAGTACACCATGTCCTGTAAACCAGATCGTTCTCATCAACTGTCATTATATATAAAATGGACATTATTTCATGTCATGCTTTTATGTTCATTTGTCTTTTTAGCTTTTTTTAAAGTATCTCAAAATTGCCACTTTGAACTTGAAGATCTACCACCTGAGTTACCTCCACAGCTGCGAGACACGTAAAGGACAGGTAAAGGACATTCACTCAGGCTATGCACTTATTCAGTACAAACACACACAAAACTGAATACTCCATGTGATGACTGTGTGTGGGTTTTGTTTCCCAGCTGCTGCTGTGGTCTGCCAACAAGGTATTTGAAGAGCTAACAGACATTGAGCGACAGTTTCACAAAGCCTTGTACACTGTCCGAGCCTACCTCAACTGTGACCGCTACTCTGTTGGTTTGCTAGACATGACAAAGGAGAAGGTACCGTGTCCTTCCTGTTCTCTGTCTGTGATCTACCACATTTTGTACATCTATCACCATAAAGTTACACATTTGTTCTCTCCTTCCAGGAGTTCTTTGACGTCTGGCCAGTGCTGATGGGAGAGCAGCCTCCTTACTCTGGACCTGTAACTCCTGATGGCAGGGTAATATTTTAAACACTCCACTTGATGGTACAATATATCTGTGTAGTTAGTGACACCTTTGGTCTTTTTTTCTGTGTTTTAATCTTTGTGCCTTATTTTTTCCTCCAGGAAGTAAATTTCTACAAAGTAATTGATTACATATTGCACGGAAAAGAAGACATCAAAGTAATACCGTACGTAAATACTAAATGTTAAGGGTTAAAATGTATAATAAATTGAGGATAATTTGTGTTTTAATACTCAAATTAATACTCTTTATTACTCTTTATTACTCAAATTAATACTCTATATTTAATCAACATATAAACAGATCAAGAACATGGTAACTTGTCTTTTGCAGAAATCCACCAGCTGATCACTGGGCCTTAATGAGCGGCCTCCCTACTTATGTTGCAGAAAGTGGTTTTGTGAGTTGGATTTTATATAACAGCAAACTTCTGATTAAATAAACAACAAATTAGTGACTGTACAGTACGTAAGTAAATGTGACACTTTTCACAGCTTCCTCTTTGAACAGTCTGTTCTTTCCATGCTCTTTAGATTTGTAACATAATGAATGCAGCTGCTGATGAGATGTTCAAGTTTCAGGTAAGAGACCCAAAAAGGCCAAACACAGCTGAATGGAAAAGAGATGGATTGACAAAAACAGTCTTACATTATCACATGTTTTCTGTTCTTCTTCCAATGTTGCAGACTGAGCCACTTGACAACAGTGGTTGGACCATAAAAAATGTTCTCTCACTGCCAATCGTCAACAAAAAAGAAGAGATAGTTGGTGTGGCCACCTTCTACAACAGAAAAGATGGGAAGCCTTTCGATGATCAGGATGAGCAGCTTATGGAGGTACTGTTAGTTACTCCTGTGTTACAGTAGATTTTTTCACATAATGTAATTATGTTTTGCAATAGTGAATACACTGTAGTTGTATATCAGAGGAAACATGTCTGTGTACCATATCTTCCTGATATACTGTATACATATTGATGCTGATCTTCTGCTTTTGTTCCCTAGGCTTTGACTCAGTTCCTGGGCTGGTCGGCTTTGAACACGGACACTTATGATAAAATGAACAAGCTTGAGAATCGTAAAGACATTGCTCAGGACATGGTGCTCTACCATGTCAAATGCCGAGATGATGAGATTCAAAATATCCTGGTGAGTACATAATACCTTCAATAAGCTTTAACAAAAACTCCACTGTGCACATATCATTTGCACATGCTCATAACAATATTACAGAGAGCCTTTAATTCAAATTAAAACTCTGCTAATCTTTAACCATGATTTTTAATTTCCTCTGTACTTTCTGAATTATTCTATTATGTAAACTAAATTGTTTTCTCCTCTCTCCCAGAACACCAAAGAAGTCTATGACTGCGAACCCAGAGATTGTGAAGAGGATGAACTTCTAGCTATACTGGTAACACAAAAGAAGTGTCTGTAATTTAGTGTCCACACATTTAATTTGTCTCCTAAGTAGCATTTCATTGTAACAAGAAATAAGAGTTATTATAATATTATTATTATTATATTATTATTATTATGAGAAATATTATATTTGTCTGCATTTGTCCTGTTTGTTTGCTGCTTAGAAAAAAGACCTGCCTCCACTGATTAAGAAGTTTGAGATATATGAGTTCCGCTTTTCGGATTTCAACTGCACAGAGATGGAACTGGTGAAGTGTGGGATCCAGATGTACTATGAGGTCGGGGTGGTCAAGAAGTTTCAGATTCCCCAAGAGGTGATCCAGACACAAAACACACAGACACACACACACACACACACACATATTAGCAACATATTTTTTTCGTGTTTTTGTGATTTTAGAAGGTCTGATGTGTTGGTAGTTTATGATTAAGTGGTTCTCTTCTTCTCTTCTTTCAGGTGCTGGTTCGGTTCATGTACTCAGTCAGTAAAGGCTACAGAAAAATCACCTACCACAACTGGCGTCATGGTTTCAATGTGGGACAGACTATGTTTACACTATTAACGGTATTATTTTTGCTGTATGCATTATTTAAACCTCCATTTACAGATGAAGCTTTTAATTGTGTTTAGGTACAGTCTGTTTCGCTTTTGTGTTTTTTATTTGTTTGGACCATTTTCTGCATCTCTTCACAGACGGGAATGTTAAAGCGATACTACACTGACCTGGAAGTAATGGCCATGATAACTGCAGGCTTTCTCCATGATATTGACCACAGAGGGACAAACAACTTGTATCAAGTCAAGTACGTACTTCTATGAGCTTCTTCATTTTTTTGTAGAAATACAACACTAGAATACAGCTAGAAATACATGGGAAACATGACAGTAATAAGAAAAAAATATTAGAAAATAGCTGCTTCTTTAGGCCAAAGTAACAAATATTATCTGTGACCTCTGTAGAGGAATCTGGAGAGGTCAAAAACAAAATTAGGATTGGAAGACCTGTCAAATTCTGATGAGATGTTTCTCAGAGTTTTTTTTTGAGAGACTGGGAAACTCTAGCAATTACCTGCATCAGCATATGGCAGCTTCATCTGGATGCCAAGTTGATTTCTCCATAGTCTAAAGAAGCTTGATCAGGAATGGTCTTTATGGAAAGAGAGCAGCCAAAAAACTTTTCTTATTTTCATATCTTTAAGTTTGGCTTTTAAGCTGGCTTTTTTTCAGGAGTGCCATTAATTTTAGTACATCATGATAAACAACTTACAAAACCTGTGTGTACAGCATTCCAGGTTTTGGTTTATATAAACCTTCTGTGGTAATGCTTTTGGAAGGACCCTCTGCTTCAAAATTGTCCATGTGTGAATTTGTGTGCTCATGTAGATAAGAAATAGAATAGTATCTTCTTATATGTTATTAAGGCCAATTTGGTTTTCAAAGCTTTTTTAAGCCTTTCGCCTGCATGACAATCTACTAAAAACGTATCTTTGGCAGCAAAGAAAGAAGCTTACGGTTTCTGGTAAAGCAAGCAGATTTTATTCAACTAAGATGTGATGTGAATGAAAACAATGATTACCTAGCAGATAACAAGGTTACCGTTTTAACCTCCAACCCAGCTAATTTTGAAGACTTGTATGCACAAAAACAGGTCTGGTAACCCTCTGGCCAAGCTACATGGCTCCTCCATTTTGGAACGACACCATCTAGAGTTTGGAAAGTTCCTCTTGGCTGATGAGGTGAGAAAGAAAAAACCAGAACCAGAGAAAAACTTAACCAAACTCATACATTACTGAGATCCCAGGTCAATAACTACCACTGATGTCCAATTCTTTCTTCTCATCTCATCTGCAGTCATTAAATATCTACCAGAACCTCAACAGGCGACAGGTGGACCATGTCATTCATCTCATGGACATCGCCATCATCGCCACTGACCTGGCTCTATATTTTAAGTCAGCACTAATTTGTTCACTTTACCAGCTTATTCATTCCCTTATGGTGCTCTTTTTGTGTCTATTAAGAAAAACTACACTAGTAAAATAATTCCTATCCAATACTTTGCTAGAAAGAGAACTATGTTCCAGAAGATTGTGGACCTTTCACATACATATGAGGATGAAAAGAAATGGGTTGACTTCATGTCTCTAGAAACAACCAGAAAAGAGATTGTCATGTGAGTACAATGAGCAAGTATGCAATTCTTTTTCCAATGGCATTTCTCTGATTCTCTATATGTTTTCCATTTCAGGGCGATGATGATGACTGCATGTGACTTGTCTGCTATCACCAAACCCTGGGAGGTCCAGAGCAAGGTGAGACGGACACAGGTTGAGTAAATTAGCTGTGAGCTGTTGTAAACTGCCTCTATAATTAAGACTGTGTGTGTTTGCTGGCGTATATCTGTTAGGTTGCCTTGTCTGTGGCAGCAGAATTCTGGGAGCAGGGTGACCTGGAGAGGACAGTACTGGAACAGCAACCTATTGTGAGTTCAATCATTTGGTGAATGAAATGTTAGAAAATAAAAAAAATATGACATAAATAAATATATCACAGTTCACAGCAAATAAATAGAAAAGCTGGAATCAATTTTTAACTCAAGCATGTTGGAAACAACAACTCATACATACTCTAGCAATTATTCTGTAATACTACTGAAACCAAAACCTACTGTAAAAAGCTTCTATCCCTCCCACCAGCCCATGATGGACAGGACCAAGGCAGCTGAACTTCCAAAGCTACAATGTGGTTTCATTGACTTCGTGTGCACATTTGTTTACAAGGTAATGTTCCAACGTGCACCCTTGATCTTTGGCTAGTCTTAGGACCCAACATGCTGAATCTTGTTAATTAATCACTTTCTTCTGGCATTGTCCCCACTATAAAGCTGCTGTGGTTAAGCCCTTTTTGAAGAAAAAGAAACCACATCTTGATCCAGAGTCACTTAAAAACTATCAACCAGTCTCTAACCGCCATTTATTCTCCAAAATTTTAGAGAGAGTTGTAGCTAAAGAGCTTTCAACCTGCTGACAAGATCATCTTCATTCATTATTTAGTTTGCTTATTTACATAATTTCAACCCTCTGTTTTCCCTCCCAAGCTCATAAGCATACAGGCTGTGCCTCTCCCTCTTCTTTCTCTCTTGCCTTCTATCCTTTTTCCGGGTCCTCATCATAGGAGATGGTGCTGTGACCCCATGAGGAAGCTGCTATTATTGCCCTGTCCGTGTTTTGTTGCTATTTTGTCTGCTCTCTTTTACTCTCTACTGTCCACTCACCCAAACCCCTGAGACAGTTGGTCGCCCACCCTGAGCCTGATTCTGCTGGAGGTTTCTTCTATTAAAGGAAGTTTTTCTTCTTCATTGTTGTGCACATTGTCCCAGTGCTTGCTCATGAGGGATTGTTGGGTTTTCTCTCAGTATGATATATATTACACTGTATACTCTTATCTAAGTGTAAAGTGGCTTGAGATGATTCTTTTGTGATTTGTATTTGTATTTACACTGAATTGTTCTTTTTTTCAGTTACAGGATAAACATTTATTATGTTCTGGGGGGTTTATGGTACATATTGCTGTAACTGTACCATGCAGTTATTATACTGTATATAATTATCTCACCATAGCATATGTGAACAACCTCCCTAATCTAAATTGTTATTTGCTTTGAGATTCTCATGAACATCTTTACATTGTTTGTCTCTGACTCGTTTCTGTTCAGGAGTTCTCTCGCTTCCATCCACAAATCCAACCCATGCTGGACGGCATCTTAAATAACAGGAAGGAGTGGAATGCTAAAAAAGAAGAGTACGAAGCTAAACTCAAAGCCATAGAGGACGAGAAGGCTGCAAGAGAGGCAGCTTCAGGCAAGAAAGGTAAATTATTTTGGAATAATCAGACTCAGACAAGTCTGAAATGTATCTGTTCAGCAGTAATATGTGTGTGTATCACCTGATGTTTTTTTAAGTGTGACTGTGCATCAAGTACCAACATCCCAAGGAACACTGAACATTTTTAATTTGAATACTGAAAGTACCCAAAACATAAATAAAATTAAATGAAAAGCCTAATTCATACATTGATTGTTTTCTCCAATGTATTCTTTGACCCTCAGCTGCTGCAAACAACCCCAGCGGTGGAGGCTCCAAGACCTGCTCAGTGTGCTAAAAAGTCAAAAAGCTGTGTACTTGATAGGAGTGTGGCTCATGTCAGACTGACTTCAGCATTATCTGAGGACCACACCAAGTCAGTCAGTCTCACCAACAAAGAGAAAAGAGGTTCCAATCAAAAACGAAAAACCAGGAGCAAGGAAAGAATCCTCACTAGGTGAGGCAAAATTGGATTCAGATCAGGGCAGGACACTGCCACAACTTGGAAAAACATCACTAAAGAACAACAGAAACAGCCAGTCACGACTTCTACTTCTACTTGAGGTTACATTCAACGCAAAACTGCCCATCCCATTTTTTAATATCAACTTATTTTCATACAGTTACAGTTTCAATATATTTTGAGGATTAATGTTAGTTTAGATGGTGCAAAGTTGCTGTATATATGTGTGTGAGCTCGTTTGTTATGGAAAACTGTGAACCACAGACCACAAACTTTTATTTTGACAGTTTCTCAAAAGTAGTTTCAGTGTGGGATAAAACATGTCCACACACCAGTGTAGTTAGTGATACCGTGTATACAGTGTGACAGTATTTCACAGTATCACTGTACAGTCTATGTAATATTTGGAGCTCTGCTTTGAAACACACTGTATAGTGTAATTTCATAGAACTGCTGTATAAACAATGAATGTTGAGCTACACTACTGTACATGTTTTCCAAAATGCTAAGTATGTGTTCACTCCTTCCGGTCATTTACCATTTACAGATGAGAGTTTGTTTACCATTAACTGCATAAGGTAGTTGACATGCTCAGGATTGCACCAGTAAAAGATGTATTTCTGTGCAGACTATAAAAACTTTATATGAGGCAACAACATGGAAATGTAACATTACTGTCTGTCTGCATACAACCTGGTAGTTGCTTACTGATGATGCCTTTCTACTGTACATACGTATGAGAGAGTAGTGAAGAGTATGATTATATTTTATGAATACACAGTTACATATGTCTTATTAAAATAGGTCATGTTACTTACATGAAATAATTTGTTTTCATATAAGATTCATTTTTTTATTTTAAACTCAATCATTGGACCTCAAAGGTAATTCTAGCTTTTTGAAGCATAATACAGTAGCAGGAGCATCAACCCTTCTCCAACTGCTTTACAGTGTTACAACTCATTAATGCCTGATATGAAATGTGTCCTCTGCAATGGACCTTTTCTAAATAGGAGTCAGCTATCTCATGTCTCAAGGACTCCAGTTCTGAGACCAGTGTCTTTATAATGTTCATAATATCTGGCACCAGTGTGTTTTGATGTTGAGAGGAAATAGAACACAAACAGAAGTGTGGAGAACAGACAAACTCAGAGGTCACTGTTAGAGACCTAAATCAAGGACTGTGAGGAATCTGTGCTAACCACTTGTCCATTACACATCTCTAACAAAACAATTCTGCAAACATTGAAGGCTCCAGGGGAACAGAGCTGTTGAGATGGTGCATAGGTGCAATTTGTAAAGACTTGTACATATTCTCTCCTTTCCTGTAAATACAAAAAAATATTTTTCTAGCTGACACATACTGTAGTTGCTCATTTTTTTTAAGCGATAAGTTAATGAGATTTGTAGGCACTTACAAATGAGTCACCAAGTCATTTTGTTTTCCTTTTATTTAAACCAGGATTGCCTCAGTTTACTGATGTACAGGTATTCCACATATGGAAAGAAAGCACTGGTGTATCAGAGATGACCATGTTGTATTAGGTAAATGTACATTAATATACTGCAGATAAACCCATAACACTTTTAATAGACTTAATTTGCACCATGCTCAGTTAAAGATGGTTTCTTCATAGAGATGATGGTTTGTTCCATGTCTACAATGATGTCCCAAATAAAGTGAATGTATTTTTTTAAAGTGCTAATTTAATGTCGAAATTATTTGTATGAAACAAAAGTATTTTTATGTTTAGTGGTCATAATGAAGGTTTCTATATTACACAACATACAAGATTACTCAAGGAACACTTGTGTCCACACTGCACTTTCTACTACTGGACCATGACCCCAATCCTGGGATTGCTGCTAGACTAAGCCAGGATTACAACATGCTCTTTTGCCAGGCTCATCTCCTACTGAAGGACAGGTATGTATACACACACACGCAGAGCTCTAGTCACAAAATGTGTGTGCTACAGTGTACTGTCTGTAATCTGTTCTGAAAAAACATATCTGATGATATTATTAAAGGTTCTGATGTAATTTTGTATTTTCATTTTAAAACCTCACAAAAAAAAATCACAAATGTACACAAAAACACTTTGATTATTACATGAAAAATGTAGTTTTTATTGAGCTTGGAACATAACAACTCAGGTCCAGAGATGGTTCATTTGAGAATGGTGTCAGAATTTGCTGCAGAGAGAAGAGAGAAAAAAAATAAAACATTTTCTGCATATACTGTGCAGAAATGTGGGACCTCATTACCAGTAACCACAATAAGGACTGTCAGTATGTGACTTACAGGTGGAGAGAGAGCTGTGTTTTTTTTTTTACCTTCAGACAGTTGTTTGTAGATGCGTTCCTGCTCCTCTCTGGCCTTCTTCTCTGCATCCTCAACCCTCCTCTCCTCTTCAGCAATGGGCTTTAGGTACTCTGAATAAGAACATCCCAACAATCATTTCAAAGCAAATTACTTTTTTATTTTAGCTTCATGCAGTATGTAAAAAATCCTGATGGCTGTTGGGGAGTTTGATGTCATAGATACATACATGTTACTAGTTACTAGTATTAAGTAGATTTACAAACTACTTTTAGATTAAGGCCAAGTACTACTTAATAGGTGAGACATTTTCAGAAATGATCTCCTGACAAAATCATGTGCAGTCCAGATGTTTTTGTTCAGGTAAGGACTTCTGTTTTGCAACTGGCATATTATTATTATTATTGTTATGTTTATAACAGAAGAATATGACATTTTTCTTTCACTATTACATGTTAATGTGTCTTATGTTACAGTATGTTTGTAATATAAAAGTCACACAAACACACACAATAATTTAATAACCATATTCAGAGAACATTTAGTCACTGTATTAATCATCCCTTAATATTGGTCAGCAACACTGAGTATAGGACAACTTACCAAACCTCTGTTTGCCATAGACAACGCCGAGTAGCAGAGCGGACCATCTGGCCGTCTGAAATTAAAGTGATTCACACGTATTAACTGAAAACAAACAACTATGACCACCAAAGTCATTGTCAGCACGTGAAGTTATTTTTTTATTCAGCTGCAATCTTTCAGATTTCCTACAGCTGTGACTTTAACAATACCCAACATGTAGACAGTCTGACCAACTAAAGCTAGATAACTGTACTCAAACTACGCTCAGTTAAAGCTGACAGTGACACCGGCGAAGTCTAGTTTTCTTCTGACCTTTCTGCTAAAGTGGATAACCCTAACCTTGCCACTAGACTAATTAACACACTAGACCGAGAGGTTCTATAACTAGTCTGAATGAAGAAAATACACATCACATACATGTGAATACCAAAATGTTCCATCTCTTTTAAGAAGAAATGTTCACTTTGTAAATCCTTTCAATGTCAGAGCGTTAGCTAGCAACCACTAATGCTAGCATGCTACGAGAACTGACATTAGCTAAAAATGAGTTCGCTACAAGCCGCACGTCTCGGCAGTAAAGACTGTGTTTAAATTGATTTACTCTCTTTATATCTACAAAAGCCATACGTATAATAATTTCCAGGTAAAACAATTTGTCCTGTTACCTTGATGAGCGGCGAAACTGCAACCGGAGGAACCATTGCTTAGCGAGGATGTGACTTCCGGTCTGAGCGGAAGTTATCTTTTTTTTTTTTTTTTATACTAGAAGAAGACAGTTACCAGGAAACTAAAATGCATTAGTTAGCTAGATCTTTACAAAATCTAAAAACAATAGCAATATAATTTTATCTACAATCATGTAACCGACATCTCTGCTTCTTTATGGGGTTTTTATTCTCTCCTGCAAACATTGAGCTGAGGCTGTAGAAAAAAACAGGAACCACCAGTTTTACAAAGTAAAAACGTTTAACATTATTGGTGCAGTGCGAAGCAGTGTAAGGCATCTATTATTCTCCACCTCTAAACTTGCCCTCGCCGTTAATGCAGCTCGAACGGAAGGGTGCAGCCACGCATGGATGGACATTACAAATTACTGATCCTGTCTGGATGTGGCCTAATGACTGAAAGGTGCCTTTAAGGTTTATTTCTTTGGAGACTGCAATAAAAGATGATGCACCCATCATGTCTGAAATAAAAGACGTAATGACATATGGGTGACTGCATCAGTCTTGCTGCAAACTAATGTCAACAAAGCTTTCTTTGTCTCATTGTTTTCCTTGAATGTAAACTGACTGTAAATCCACTGCTTCCCCTCCTAAAGTCCGTTGGATGTAGATTCTCTCCAATAAGATATTTACCTGTATATTGAACACGTGTTCAAACACTCTGGATTTTTCATTTAGAAAATGAGGTTGGAGCTGCATGGTCAAAAATTCCTCACAATGTTCAGCAGAAATCTTTAACTTCTGCTGCAGCAGAAATCTTTAACTTCTGCTGCTGATGATGAATGTACAGGTGTTTCATCAGCTGTGCATAGAAACACACCTGATTTCCCTCATGCAGATGTAGCTAACATAGATAACATAAACACTGTATTTTGGTGAACAGCATCATAATCTGCACTGTTTGAAGTAATGGAAAAGGTGTGTGTGTCACGGCCTCTCTAACACCTGAAGTTTTGTTCTTTCCGACCCTCTGGGATCCTTGAACGCGACCACCGCGGCGTCTGACGTCACACGCATTTATTGAAGCCGCGGTGTTGTTTGGTCGGAGGTGAAGTTACTGTGGTTGATTATTGATTATCATGTGTTGTGACTTCGTTCAGGTGTCCTGGTTCTTTTTTTAACGTTAAATGTCTTTTTAAGTTTCCATGTTTAATTAGAAAGTGAAATGGAGACGGATAAAGTTGTTGGACTATCAGAGGATTCATCCACAGTGAACCTTTATTAGTTTGATACGAAGCTCCCTAGGGGTGATGTAGTAGAAAAATTATTTAGGCGTTAAAGTGGTAGGAAAAAAACATTCAAACCAGGTGGTAGAAAGAAAAAAATAAGTCCTACACGGGCAGGGATACCTTTTCTGGCACAACACCGACAAATGTGACCGTAGCCCCGCAGAATGTAAACACAAAGTGGACATTAGCAGCTACACTGTCCGGAACGTTTTACATTATTGCGATATATACTGGAATAAACTATATCTATAAATAATAAAATAAAAAATAAATAATCTATTACATATTCTAGTAATATTTTAACTCTCATTTTTAACGTTTGCCCGGCAAATGTGACATAGATCTGTGGCATTACTGTGGCTTTAGCTAAGGGCGACTTGCGCAACCCCTGCCCGTGTAGGACTTATTTATTTTTTTTATTTTTTATTTTTTAATTGGTCTGTATTTTTTTTACCACCTCGTCTGAATTATTACTTTTCCTACCACTTCGTCTTCATCCACTTCGTCGATTTTTTTCCCCCTACCACTTTTATGCCAAATTTAATTTTTGGACTACATGACCACTAGAGGGCTCCGTAGTTTGACCTCAAATCAAATTAAATGTTATACTTCTTTAATTTAAAGTAAAGAAGGCTCCTGAAAATTAGATTTTAATTATGTGACAATAGAAATATTGTTAAATTGTGTCTCATGATGGAGGAAATCTAAGCGGTTCCAGGTGAACTTTAGTTCGAGGTAACATCAGCTAATTTCATCAAACGTCATTTTATTTATTTTTTAGTGGTACCTTAATTGAAGAGCTGAGGCAGATATTTAAAACAAAACATGTCATTTTGATTCACTTGTGATGAATTAAATTTTTATTTCAAGTTGATCAGTGTTTTCTTATTAATGTTTTTCTGCTCTGATGCACAGTGAACATCCAGTTTATTAAAACATATATATATAAAAAAACTCTTACCTAATTATCAGTTTGATATGAATTAAACCTGTGCAGGACAGATAAACTAAACTGGTTCACTGACAGATGGAGTCAGTGGGGTTCTTGGTATGCTGTGTTTAACTCTGACTCTTTGACCAGCTGAAGATATAGAAATATTTAGTTCTGCTGGGGATCAGGGCTCCACAG
>JAUYWH010000014.1:11891426-11917463 GCA_034779795.1 Ctenopoma multispine | reverse complement strand
CTGCGTTGCTTCTCGAGTGCGTTTGCGTTCCTGGGAGCAAACTTGGCAAAGAGATGACTGAGCCTCATTACAGGAAAGAATTTATTGCATAAATTGTTTAGGTATATTGACAAACTAATGTCGAATGATTGACAACAGCAATTATAAAAAACCTGATTCTGCACAGTACCAGGTTTGCACCATACTAAATATTTTACATTACTGATTTTCTGTATTTACTTTAATAGAACTGAAAAAGAAATGTAAACACATTGTGGGCTTTTTTTGTTTTGCCTTGTCTCGATTGTTTGCCATGTAATTTGGCCAGTTATGTCTATAAATGTATGTTAGTGATTTGTTATTTTATTTTTTGTTCCAACTTCCAAAGTTTTGAGGTTACCCCCGTCCCTCCCAATTAATTCCATTAAAACCAGGTTATGCATAATTCTAGTCTTGTTCTTTGGGTTCAGAGCTGTTAAATTGAGTCTGTTGTATGTCAACTTTTGTCCAAAACATATTTAACTACATGAGCCAAACGTTCACTGTGGTTTATGTATATAGGCATGGTAATATATATATATATATTTTTTTTTTTGTTCAAAAATGTCATTTCATCAACTTTCCTCCCTTCTTCCTAATGGTGTATCGCCATACTTTGTTGTAGAGACGTCATTCGAACTTTAAACGAGTCCAGACACTTTCAGCTTTTTCCCTGTAAAACAGCTTTTTCATATCTTCTATACTTTTTGAATTTGTGCAGTTTTAGTTTTAGGTAAGTGATTAAAATCTGGAAATTTCCCCATTCATTTCTATGGGCCGAATGTTGGTGCTGTTAGTGGTGATGTCACCGCCCTCAGCTGTTATAAAATAATTTTTGCGTGTTTTATTCTCTCCTACAGTCAATTTTCATCTTTCATAAACAAATTGTACAGAAAACGGGAGGAAATCTTGTCTTGTGTCGACACAAATGAGTTTTATTGTGACAGGACGTACAGTTTTTGAATTACATGGCCAAATGTCTGAAGCTCGTTGCCCAAGTCTCCTATTAAATCCATTGTTTCTAAGTTTAAAATTTCTCTCCCAAACCCGAGATGATCTGTATTTGTGGTTGTTGTGCTTAGTTGGCATTATGAGTTACCATGGCAACCTAAATCACCAAAAAACATACAGGATAAGTTAATAGGACATACTGGGGATTCCTATCAGACACACATTACATCAAAAAGACTCGGATCGATAAATCCCGCTCTCTCATTGGCGTGATGGATTTAAGGTTGATCATATTTATAATTAGCTAACCACACCACATTATATACAGGACTGATTATGACCGTACAATTTAGCTTAGTTTTGATTCATTTTTATTATTTTTATTACCTAATTTTGTTCTGGAAATTAAGTATTTTGTATTTGTGTTGGTGTTAATCTTTTGCTGTAAGTTGCCAAAATAATTTGTCTCTGGGATTAATAGTGTTTTGAATCTTGAATCTTGGATCATCTTTTGTAAGTCAAATCAATCAGGTTTGATAAACTATATCCTAACTACATATTTTTACCTAATGAGCTGTATATTGCTCCAATAAGGAAAAATATAATATACTTAACAATATCCGTAAGCAAAAAAGATATAAGCTATAATTAGTTAGTTTTACTTACTCTATACAAAGAACCTGCTCATATTAGGCTACAGAATGCATCAGGTTTTCAATTATGATCCCTTTTGGAAAGAGCACAAACACAACTCAAATGTGTCATTGTGGTGGAAATAAGTGTAAAGTTTGCATAATATAGTTTTAATGTAGTTTAAATTGATTTACTTTGATGTGGTCTTTGGTCGTAAATCTATTAAACTTATATTTGATTAAGCTATTGTTGTAGTTTGTTTTGTCTGCCAGTAGATGTCAGTAAATATCGTACTTTTGGTCATTTGTTCGTTTCAGTGTCTTTTCCAAGGACACTTCACCATATGGCTGAGGGGGGGGATGGAAAATTGAAAAGTGGACAGTGAATGTCTGGTCTACCAACTGGTCCACAGCTGCCCCCTAAATTTTCCAGGTTTGAATATCAGCCAGTTATAATGGTTTGTAAATAACTATGCATCCATCATATACCTGCACACATGTTCAAGTATATGAAACCTCAGGTTTCCGTCATCATATTGTATAATAATGTAGTGTTGTGCATGCTGTGCATGTAAAGGACCACTTACTGTAATTTAAAAAATTCATAGCAGTGCAAAGATGTGTAAGAAAAAAAAAGTCACACACACATTTTTTTCCCCCAAAATTGTATATATGTCATAACTCTATGTACAGTCTGTCTGAAACACTTTGGCACTAAAATAACATATGCAGTCTAGGCTACATCTTGAGACAGAAAACAGAGCATGATATCATGACCAGCAATTAATGACAAAATACCAAGTAATATTTGTAACTTTCAATTAAGCGTATTACTTATAATATTGGAAAACACACAGACGCATGTAAATTGAGTGCAGTGTTGCTTTAAATGCACATAAGAGGAAAAAACAGACAAAGCTGCAATATAAAAACAAAACTATGCAAATACTGTTGTTCCAACAAATGTTTACCACTTTACTGAGATATTGTAAGTAACATAACCACAGTTAGTAAGTTGTTTTAGTTAATAGTTCTCTTTTTGTGTTTAGTTCTGTGTTTAAAGGATCACATTGTTCAATGGACTTTAAATCTAGCCTGAATTGTTGCCTACATGTCCATGTCCATTTTTTCAGCAATTTAAACACTAATTAATAAATAATGAAGTGAATAATAAATGACAATCCAGTCTCATTCTTAGGCTAAGACAAAGCTACTTCCAATGTGTATCATCAGTTAACATAATAAATAACATGGACAATATCAGTGTAAAACAAGAACCTCAGTGCAGAATATTTCTCAGTCATTGTCATAGATGCAATCTGAAAAACAAAAAAAAAGTCAATATTATCCTTCTGACAGTGTGATTTTGGTCCATTGTGTGAAAATAGATACATAAACATACCATCTCCAATATCATCATAGATGTCACCATCACTGTAAACAAAGATTACAAAGTCAGCATAGATGGCACGTTGTTTGGTTGCCCTTTCTAAGTCTGTGAATGTTTAAATGTTTGTGGTACTTACTCCATGGCAATGTAGCTGGTCGACACATAACCAACTGGAAAACAGAAATTTTAGAGTTTAGACTCTTAAGCAGCCAGATTTGTAAGAAAAAGTTTGTAAACACCCAAACATTATTGAATTTCTACACCAAAACTACCATTACTCATTGTCTGTTCTATTTTTTTCAGAAATTACATTCTTAAATTGATCACAGTTGCACTTGTAGATGTTAAAACATCCTAAAAAACATTCATGTCCAGTAAACCAATAATTTGAGTATTTATTCGGCTCCATAGGGAAAGTGACCTGTAATTTTTAGTGTAAATTAGATTAAAAAATGGCCAAACAAAAACAGCTTTTCCTATAAACTCGTCTGTCTATACTTGTCTTGAGAAAGGAAATTTATTCTGTATGAGATATAGCCAAGAAATTAAATATTTCATTAAAATGTGTACACTGTAGTCTCCAAAGAGGTGCCGCAGCTGGATCCAATCGGGACAGAAGACACAGTGGGAGGCCCAAGTGCACATTTGTCCAAGTACTTACGAGTGTCCTTCAGAAACATATACCTCATTGCCCTTGAGTTGTCTGCATTGTTGAATAAAACAAGTGCACAGACATTTTGCAAAGGAGGCTCAGGTCAGCTGGACTCATGGGTAGAGTTGCTTTAAAAAAACCCTACAAAGGTTGGCAAATCGATGAAAAGGTTACAAAAATAGTGAACTTTAACTTTTGAGTTAAAGTTTGAGGTTTTTGGCAGCAAGAAGCAGATGTAAGATGCAGAGCTCATGAAAAGATGATAAATGGCTGCCTAACACCATCAGTGAAATATGGAGGTAGAAACATGATGATATGGGGATAGTTTGGCAATGGGAGAGTGGCCGCTCTGCATCGCGTGCTAGGCATCCTCAAGTAACATGGATATGACTCCATACTGAGACCTTTGGTAAGTGCTGCAGAAGGTCTGGGATAAAATCACACCTGAATCTTCAAAAACTGACCAGTAGAATGCCAAAGGACAGTTCTTTGATAATGATAAAAGTAAGTTGCATGGAAATTAGTTTTGACCATAATTTTGTGTTAAAATGTGCTTATAAATGAAATGTTGATCATTGTTGGAACTATTTACAACCATTTGGTTGACTAAAGTGTGAAGGTGTTTCCAAACTGTTTCTTGACAGTGTACATGATTAGTGTATTGACGATCTTCATGCTATCAAACCCAAACACATGAAGAGCAGATACTCACACTTTCCTTCCTCGTTCCGACAGATCAGTTTGTTATCTACGGCTTTGACAATGACATCAAGTTTTTCCCCTGCTCTGATTGGAAGGTCTTTCCCACTCCACTTCTTGTTAGTAAGTGTGTCGACGATGGTCACCTCGTACAGCACCTGTATCTCAGCATCATACTGAAAGTGATACAACATTCTCAGTTCTCATTGTCAAAGGTGTTTGGCTGCTACATTTTTATTTTTACTTTCTATTGGCTTAACTTGATTTCAACCAATATTCAAATAAAATACATTTTAAGTTGTGTTTTTCTGAGTTCCACAGTGCCACATTATTAGGTATGATACTTTCAAAAAATTATTGGATTGATGAGTATGCTTAAATACAGATTGGAGAAACAGACTTTAAACTTTTTCCTGAAGTCCTTCTCCTCTTTCTCAAACTTTTTCTGCTTCTTTGTATCCATCTCTTCCGTTTTGCTTTTGCCTTTTAGCAGAGGAAGGCTAGACAGAAACATATAACAATAAAAAGTTAGACAGCAAAACCAATTTTGACAGTTTAAATCTTAAATACAAATGAATTAACTTCACTGGAAGTTGTTTTGAGGTGGATGTACCTGCTGATGGGGGGAGGTGGAGGCACACTTTGAGAGTCAACATCATCATATATCTCCTCATCAATTGGAGCTCCTGGCTTATCTGTGGTAATATATGGAAAACACCACTGGGTGAAATCTCTAGACACCAAAGATCCAAAGTCAGCATTTTGATCAGACTATATATATATATCTATGGCAAAAGCTAATGCTAATTGCAATGTTGAATGTGTAACTTGCTTGATTGTCTTATTCATTAAATAACATGGTGGTGAGTGATACCTTTATTCCCCTCTGCAGAAAACTGGCTGGGTGGAGGCACTCTGACACAACAGAAGATAAATCATTAAAGTGTTACATAGTTTATATCACTACAATGCTATCCAAATAAATGAGGTTAATGTAATTCAAAGCAGCTCAAATTAATAATCATATTCATGAATCTTTTAATTAGTATATGTTAAAATATGCTTGATGGAGTTAGCAGATAATGCCTTGATTTCTGGATGAAGTCAGTAGTTATACATCACTTACAGACTGATGAAGATTAGTAAAATCACCGTTGCACTGATTGTAATTACAGAACTGTTAGATTTCGACATCTGGGGTTGTTCATGCATTAGTCAATTTGCAAATTAAAGTCAATCCATGTTATTCAGACAGACGCAAAAGCTTGTCTGGTGCTGATGTGAGGAGACAATCAACATTCAAATGCAGCAGAGGCTGCAAGAGTGATAGGTGAAAGATTAGGAATTAACAACAGTGGACAGTAGATCTGTGATCAGTCTCACTACTTAGTGTATTTTACACTGTAGAGCGGGTAAGACGTCTGCTCAGCTCAAACATCCGTAGGAAGCTCAGGGGCTTCACAGAAGAAGACCTGGAGTCCAGGGGACCAGAAAGCCAGTCAGGGATGAAAAGACCTTCATTTCTTTTTTCGGTTTCTTTTGTTAAAAATATGCCCTGAGTGTCTTTTTTTAGTTTAGCAGTAGAATTCAGTGTTTATACACATAGAAGAATTCAAGTAAATTATGTTACAACAGTTTTTCTCCATGTACACATTTCTTGTAAATTAATAGATCAACTCCAACCTGATGTCCAAGTTTGGATCATCAACATCATCGTATATATCTCCCCCGTCTCCTGGTAGTGGGGGTAGGACGACTACATGACACAAACAAAAACATATGTTTGGTGTTTTATGTCAGTGGAAAAGAGAAAATATTATTGGAAGTATTGTAATGCATACTTCCTGGTCCTTTGTTCCCACTGTAGAGAGAGAAGAAATTACAGAAACATTAATATAATATATTTTATGTTATGTTATTTTATAACATAACATATAGAGTTCAGCACATTGGGAAAACTAATAATTTGCTTTCATTGTGGAATTTAGATGAAAATGTTGGTCTGACTGTCACATTGAATATACAGACAAATTAGTGGTATTAGTGGTGATTTTTTTTTTTTTAAGTTTAAATTTTTGCTAAATAGCAAATATAGTTCCGTATCCATTAGTCTTGCGGGCTTTGCTATATTTAGTGCAGTTCAACTTGTCAAACTAACTGAAAAATGTGATTTCCGAGAAAACGAAAGTGAACTTTTAACAACTAGCGTGTTGAGTAACAGGTTTAGTTGTTGGAAGTTAATGACAAAAAAATACAGTAAACTTCCTATTTCTCTTCTGTCCACACATGCGAAGTGCAACTAACTCACAGTGTAACTAACGTGTGGAATAAAAAAGTCAAATTTTATGTTTGTAGTACCTGTTATCAGAGGAGACCACATCAATGTCATCATAGACCTCGGGTTCGTATGCTGGCTGAGGCTGACGATTCTTCAGAGTGTTAAAGTCAATTTCCACTGAAGTGGTCTTTACATAACCAACTGTTAAATCACAAATTTAAATATAAGATACATTTTATTTTAGAAACATAACAGAAAAAAAGAAGATGTGCAATAATTGACAGCTTTATGCTGTTTTTTCCTGGTGTGGCTAAGGGAGTATCGTGGGAAGAAAGAGGACAGGTGAAAGTTGCAAGGCAAAGATTTTTGAAGAAAATGTGACAAATGAGGGATAAATATGTGAACATACTGGATCCATCCTGCGTCCGTCCCAACCATTTCCCCTCTGGATTGCCCTGCACACGAATGATGTCCAGGCAGTCCCCTTGCTTCAGAACGAGGTCAGTTTTACTGCCTTTGCAGTCCACACGGGCCTTCCCCTGATGGATGACCTCCAGGGGGCCAACCAACTAACACACACAGGCATACATAAACATGTCAATGTACACAGAAATATACAGTAGATTATTCATTTTTATTAAATGTATGAGTAATTTAAGTTGTATAGTGTATTATTGTAAATACATTTTAAACTATATTCAAATATATGTTAAATGTATGACATGGTTTAAGGAGCAGACAAACTGTATTCAGCTAGAGCAAACATTTGTGCGTTTTCAGGTGCACATGAGCAATAGAGTAATCTGAAACCTGGATACATTTAGCCCTAGCTTTGTTCCAAGGAAAGAAAATCTCCTTACCAACACCTAAAAAGCTAAGAAAATATAATTTTAGATGTAATTTATTTAATTCATATATAAGCAGAAGTCTAATATCTGTTGTGCGTGAACTGCAAGGTGATGAAAAGTAAATGAGTGAGGTTGCCAGGCAGCTTCCATGCAGCCTCATATTAGGCATGCAGCCATGAAAGTTACACTTTGGTTTTAACATGTTCCATATTGAACATTTGAGGTGCTGGTTGTTCAGTTATATTCCTCCGGTTTCAAATCTATATGTTAAACTCGGCTAACTATTCTGTTCCACTCACTTTGAATTTCTTCCTGGCATCTTGTTCCTTTTTCTCACGTTCTTTCTGCTCCTTCTTCTCAGCCTCCAGTCGTTTTTTCTCCTCCTTCTCATCTTTCTCTTTTTTCTTATCTAGTTTTTGTTCAGCCGCTTCCCTATTGGAAAAAATGAGAGTAAGACAGAAAATTGTGCCAGTTGTGGGAGATTGATAGATTAAAAAAATGAACCTGAAGCCTTTAAAATTAAAAAAAATATTTTTGCCATTTAACAAAAGTGACACAACAAAATAAGTTTATTTATGTATGTTATTCTTTATTAATGTCACATGCATCTTAGCCTACAGTAAGTTTATTAGCAAATACACTAAGCCACCAGAAGGAACTAGCAATGAGCTCCACCTCAGAAAGCTGCTTCATCTTGAATGTAAAATTATCTTGGTTATAAAGAGACGTTAGAAAAAGTTTGATTCCTTCTCTGTTTTCGATTCATTAAAAGCCCATCCAGCTTAGAACGAATAATTTGTAGTGTTGAGTAACAACCACCACAAAGTAGCGTTAATAAAATTAGACATAGTTGAACTGAAACTAAAACTAACACCGAAGTGATACAAAGACATAGACATGTGTTGATACGAGTGAGAAGTACATAGAGACAAAGTTAGTTTTGCTGGTGTTGTTGAACCTTGAAACTACAGCATAAACCTGAGTCACAAAACTTGACTTATTATATAAGAACACTAAAGTAGAATTGGAGATATGGTAAAATCACAGAAATCGAAACATAAATATTCTCTTACCATCGTTCGTCAAGGTCCTCATACATCTCTCCGTCATCATCATCATCATCATCAACTTCCTCCTGGGCATAGAAGATTAGTATTTTGCAACAATTAATAATTAATTTACTTATTTAAAGTTCATTGTGAATTCTTCATACAGCAAACAGCATACTACTAATTCTACTGCAAGATTTTCCTCAGTAGTTGTTTCTTTGCAGAACACTACTATACTCTAAATGCACTAATTCAAGCATTTCTAATGCTCTGATTCACACATTCCTGCTACTGTGTACTGATGTCCATCTATTGTACTTGCATTTCCCTGTTTGCTCTGTACATGCACTTTAGTTTATTCTACCTGACTGTACTTATCTGTTGTCGACTACTTATATTAAGTCACCATGCTGCTGCAGTGTCCATATTCCATGGAGTTAATTAGTCAGACGTCTTTAAGCAAACGCATCCTTGTCCCTATCAGAGTGTATATGTTTCTGCATCTGCACCTGAACCTCCATGCAAATCCTTATGTGAATGAGAGCCATTCAGTGTGACTCACCTTTGCCCTCTGACTTGGGTGACCTGCACAAGAGACACGTTACAAAAGAATTTGAAAACATTACTTAACACATAACATAATAAAAATAGAAATTTCTTAGTTATGATTCACACAGTGGTCACATTGCTAGATTTGGTCATTTTATTAATATATGAAAGATATATATATATATATATATGTTAATTTTAATAAAAAGATTGTCTGAACAACTGTAGACCGAAACTACAAAATAACCACTCCAAAGAAGATAAAATGTTGGTAGCACAAACTACACACTGGCACAATATGCTAACAAATACACAGTAGTTCTTTTGATGTGTGATCTGTGCCACACAGTCCTCCTCTGCCTTCCTGTAGCGCAAAAAAGATAAAGTTCTTGCTGCATAGTAGATATGTCACAATGTATTTGATGAAGTAGTGACAGTTACTGAACCTGTGGATGGTGGTAGAGGTGGAGGAGCATTCAATGTTACATCTTCAACATCATCATAGATATCCTGGGCCCTGAAAAGTACAGTCAGGGCTTATCTGTCAATAACTGAGGAAGCTTCGATCAGAAACAGAAACAATATTTATAAAGTGTGCTTGTGTATGAAAGAACGTGTAGCTTACATGGATCCGGGGTGCCGTGGGGGCAGAGTGGGGAGTGCAGGTGCAGAGGATTGAGTAGGGGTTACGTGGTTGCTGTGGTTACTGGGGTGAGAGGCCGGAGGAGCTGGGATGCTGGGTTTCTTGACGGCACCAGGACCTATAACAAATACATTATTTTAGTGTCTCTACTATCCTATCTCTCTATCCAACTCTATCCAACAATTTTTTTTATCTTCTGCCTTCCATGGGCTTCATCTGCTCATATTTTATGATAAATTTTGTCAGCCAGCACTCATCTTCACCTCAGACTGGAAATAAATTCAGATCAGCTACTGTATGTGTCCAAAAACAGAGCCTCACACCTAAAACTGTCCCCGTTTTCTGGAACTTACTTCCCCATGTGGTGAAGCGAGCTCAGTTCTCAGAGCAAAGAGCAAGGGGAGAGGAGAAAGGAGAAACTGGTCGGGGAACTTGGCCAGAAGAAATAAAGGAACCAGCAATGCTTCTGCCATTTTGGTCTGCTATGTGATGTCAAACCACTTCTCTATAACTAAATTTTTACAGAATGTATATAACACAAATTTACATATTGTCTAAACATTTAAAATTGAATACAATAACTTATTTTCAATGCTATAATGTACACTGTTGCACAATGTTTGCCTTGCTGTTTGGTCAGATAACCTCAGCGCAAAGCGAACTCAACAACTGCAGGTTGGTGAAGTCACTGAAACCACATAAACATGTGAAGCCTTTTTCACACATCTGAAATGCGTTAACAAAGTCTGTCCAAAGTTGAGCTGTTTGTGATAGAAAGGAAATGCACATGAGACATCAAAAAAGGGAACCCCTTCTATTTTTTTTTTTTTTTGTCATGAGACCTACAGTTTACTGGCCTGCATCATTTACAGACCTCAGGAGGAAGGCCCTGGCTTTGCTCAGAGACAAGGTTGATTAAACAAGATACCGTGGCTTGTTCATTTTAACGGAAATCTCCTGACAACCTTTGCAGTGTTTGCTGCACTAGAGTTGTTGCATACCAACTGAGAGCAGGGGAACAAAGACGTGTCATACCAAATAGCAAACAGATGACGCAAATACAACCAGATATAGTTACAGTTTTCCTGCCTGTAGGGCCACAAGTGTGGTGTTTGGGCTGCCAGAGATTTCTTTCCTTGTGCTTTGTCTCAACCTCTATTTTATCAACACATTGATAAATGTTTTTTATTCTGTTTAGAAAAACTATTGTGTTTAATTAGTTAATTAGTTTATTAGTATAGTTCTATGTATTTAAAGGCCTCACTGAGGTCAAGAAATATAGTCAGAGACCTGGATTCTAGCTACAATTATATAAAATAGTAATTTCATATCCTCCGATGCAGTACAGATCAGGCAAATGTAATTAGGAAACAAATGTAAGATTTTTTTATATATTTGTTCAGGTGTTCAGTACATAAAGATCTGTATTTTCACAGAGTCGGGCAGGGGCATTGCTAGACAAAAAGGTCCACCAGGGAACAGTCCCCCCTTACTCAAATCATGACTTCCTGCAATTACATGACACTGTGTGTAGTAGCTAAGGTTTTATTAACAATGTCAGCAAGGTTTTGATTAAGGGGATGTTACACAAGATTATAAATTTTAGAGGGGAGGGGCTAATATGTTTTTTCTATAATTTCTGACTTTCTCTCTCTTGTTTGAACATTTGTAAGAAGCTTTGTCCTTTGTTGGCTGTTTTTGATAGTCTTTTGCTTCTCTGTATTCCACCTGACTCTACACTACTTCAGTTTTGATATTACCAATAATCAAAGATAAAGTTGGCAAATTAATTTCCAAACTGCAGTTTGGAAAAGTTTCAACCTTTTAGTCATAGCATTTAGTCACAACATTCTGTCTAAAGTTCTGGAAATTATTCTACTAGATTGAAGGAAATTTTTACTATATGAAAAATACTCAGTTTGGTTTCAGTTCTCAACACGGCACTGATGTGTATTTTTGCATTAAAGGAGATTTTAGATGAGTATAAAAAAGGCAAACCTCTGCAAATATTATTTTTTTTATTGATGCATCTAAAGCTTTCAAAGAGCATTAAAATCTTTTAATAAATTGTACCTAAGAGGGGTCCCTAGATTTTTCACCGTATGGTATAGACTTTAAAATTAAATATAATGTAGAGAAAAGAAATATCACGTGTTAAAGTTTTAGGAGTAAAGAAGACATGTTGCTCTTTAGGAGTGTAATCAGATTAAATATTTAGGTCACTACATATCACACATGTCATCTGTCAAATAAGAACATCTACAGACACTGTCGAAAGTTATACGCACAAACTAACATTCTGGCTCGTAAATTTAGAATGTGCTCGGTGTATGTGAAGACGTCGCTATTTAAACCTTTCTGTACCAGCTGTGGTGCCGCTATAGTCAAGGCAGCATGCGGAGACTGCAGTGGTGTGGCTTACAATGACAGTATGAGGCTGTGGCTTAAGATGCCAAGATGTTACCTGGTACCTTAAGCACTCAAATTGCTGTAAATTGTTATCTTATGTACATCTTTATGTGCAGATTGACTGAGTCTGTGAATAGTATTATCGTGGGTTTGACTGACTCTATATGCTTCATTAGTTTTTCATCTGCTGTGTAGAACCACTGGCAGTCTAGTTTATGTGTTAATGTTTGACTCTTTTGGAATGTATTGTTTTTAATCTTGTGCGTGTGGCTGTGTGTGTACGTGTACTATGGACCACTCTCTGTAGCTCTATAGCTGAATTGAATTGTTTCTGTCAGTGATTTGAACAGCTTATGAACCCATTTGTCCTTTTATTATTGAACTAAACTATTGGGGTGGAACTGGTTTGCAAAAGAGAAACAACTGGAGGCAAATCCTACAATCCTACAAGCAGCGTGCTTGCCACCCTGTAGATCCACCTCTACTGTCCCTGTGAAATAAACTAATAAACTAAACAATCGGACATTTCAAACAATAATTTCATCATTTATATCAGGAGTTAAATGTATACTAAAAGTAAAGTAAGTATTTCCCAGCGGGATGAAAGTGAAATGTCCAACAACAGCTCAAAACTGAGTCAGTTCATTTATTTGTGCATTAAACTGTAGCATCTATTAGACAGAGTGCTGGAGGAGGATGCACTATGCTGTGCATGGTCACATGCACGATGTGGTGTATGGACACAGACCACAAGTTTCACACTATGTGAATTGGGTTAAACTGCAGCTCTTTGACAAGGTGGAAAAGAAAATACATTCATCAAGTACTACGAAGAGACATCATTTTGTGTTAAGTTGTATTATAATATTGTTGTTGTGGTTGTGACTAAACCTTAGTGTAAAAGCAAGTTATACATTTTACAATTATAATTTTTTTCATTGATTGATGATTGATGATTCATTTATTTACTGGATGTTCTTTTAATATTTCATTGGTGTCACTATTGAACAGACAATAAATAATATTAAGTAGTTAATCCAATTCATACTCACCATCATCAGAGGGCTCAGCATGTCTTTTAAAGTTCTCCAGGTTGACTTTGGGTGGTCGATTAGGTTTAGCAGGAGGGGGGCCCAAAGCAAGACTGTTGGGTAGTGGGTTACGCTTGGGTCCTGAAGGGGCATCGCCGTTAGCATTGCTGTCCTGAGGAGGGGACTTGGGTGGCTTCTTTATGCTAGGTTTTTTACTACTTGGGGGTTTGAGAGGAGGGGTGGAATTAGTAGGAGCAAAGGGCGGTTTAGTACCTCCACCGCTGTCTGGCTGTTCATTCTTGCTCTCCTTGATGAACATATTCTGAGCACTCTTAAAGTTGGAAACAGGCTTGGGGTTGGTGTTTACCACAGGTGGAGGTTTGTTCACAGTGTTTGTGTTAGCTCCTGCCAATTCTTCATTTTGCTGCATTAATTTTAAAATGCTGCTGCTCGGTTTTTGTTGTAAAGGAGGCATTTTAGGTTGTGTGGAGCTGGTAGTGGATGGGACACCCCCACCACTGTCCTCTTTTACCCAACTGGGCTTGGAACCTACTGCCTGAGACGGTTTAGGAAAGACAGGTTTGGAATCGGACAGGCTGTTGCTGAGGGTGGGCTTGCTGAGAGGAGATTTATGCACAGGACCTTTGGTTTCATGCGTCTGTGACATAGGTGGCTTGGAGGGAATCTGTTTATTAACAGTAAAAGGTTTGCTGTTGGTGCTGGTGTCATCCTGGTTGTTAGCAAACCTGCTAGCCAGAGCTTTAGTTTTGTTTGGCTCAGGTGCATCTGATGCTTCCTTTTTCAAGAACGGTGGTTTGGTAGCAACATTCACTGCACCGCCCGAGAGGCTCTCCAAAACAGATTTTTTTGGTTGTGAGGTTGGGCCTGTGGAGAGAGTGGGGTGCACAGGTTGTTTTGTTCGTCCAGGCGGTGTAAAGGAAGATTCGTCAGTGCTCGACCCACTTGCCTGGAAGCGAGCCATGATGGCCTTTACATCAGACTTATTATCCTGCAACAAATGGAAGAGTACCAGAAGGAGAGTTAGTGAGCAAACTATGAATCTTTCAACAAGATGTGACTCAAACATACTCCTAATTACATGTCACCGTAGGCAACAAATAAAATAGCAATCGTGATATACAGTACACTAACATTAACACCAACATTTAGTGTTATGGTTAAAGGGGACAAAACCTAATGCTGCCATCATTGATAGATGTTAGAAGACAGTACTTTGTAGCTTGTTGCTTATGGAGCTGTAGCAGAGTGCCCATGCTGACCTCTGTCCACCACATCATTAAAACCACCAGGTGCTGTTCATGTTGTGGCTGATTGCTGTATAACAACTTCTCATACAACTTACGACTACGACTCTAAAAGTACAGGTCGGCTGTTAACCTCAGATGTTGTGTTCGGACATCTGAGGTTTACAGTACTGTACTATGAAGTGATAGAATTAACACGTTTACTGTAGAAATTATTGACTATCCTATGTTTTCATTGCTGTGAACAGACATTGAAAAATGCCTTTATTACTTTGACTCTGACCACAGTTTGTGTAGACTTCAGAAAGTTAAATGAGCCTTAACAGTGAAGTGGTTTATTGAGTAATGCAATTGCAATAATGCAAGTGAAAAAGTGGAGTGACCAAACAGCAGCCACTCCTATTTTAATCAGGCCGGTTTCCCTGGAGTCAGAGACTATACCAGGAAATGGAGATAAGCGCATGAGGACGCATAGTTACTGCTATTCCTACAGTTGAACAGTTAAATTGAGGGAAAACTGTACAACGGAAAGTATAGATATGCTGTGTGAAGCTAAATGGGAAGTTCAGCCACAGTCACTGTCGACTCTAGTGTGGGTTAGACACAGTAACACCTAGCTAGAAACTTGTAAAAAGAGTATATTTTACACCATGTGTTGCAAATGCCAGTAAAAAGAAACAAATGTACAGTATGTAATATTGTAATTAGGATGATTTCTGTGTGCTGTGTGTGAGTGATGAAAAAAATATCTCAGCCTTGGTATAGTCTGACACTGTGTGTGCTCTCTCAGGGGTCTTTATGCATCCTTAACAAAGTGGTTTCTATAAGCCACTTTATCCAGTGTCTATCTATTTACCATTCATCAAAATAATAATAATAATTGTATTAATCCCCCTGGGGGAAATTGTGGTTGGTCATATCAGCACTAGTACATGGTTTTGGTGACTTGTCCAAGGACACCTTGACATGTGATGACAAGCCTATATAACAAAATGTACAATAGAATATTGAGAATGAGAACGAGTTTGAGAAGTTTTCATATATTTTATTCTGCTCAGGAAAAATGCTACCCTTTGAATACATTCTGAACAGGCTAGCAGTTAAGCTAACCACACCTGTTTTCTTTGTTGAGAAGGAACCTGTCAAGTTTAATTTATTAACCATTACCTTTCAGACATAATGTATCAAAATGAAGCCTGACATGAACAGTATATTATAATGAAATCAGAGGAATAGAAATAGAGGAAAGTTCCGCTTTACAATGCTTCTGTTTTTTCAGGCAGAGTTTACTAAAAGTTGCCCAACATCTATCAAACCAGTTGCAGGTGGTGCTTCTTTAAATATTTGTGCAGTTGCAACTCTGTAAACCCTACAAATGATGTGAAATCCACGTTTAACATAATTAAATTCAACATCACCACTAACTACAGTGTCCAAACTTTCATGGTGCCTATAAAACTGGTGACAGAAAGAGTGAATGTTTGGTTTAGGAATGGTCGGTGTGAGCTATATATAACTCACTGTTTAGGTGGACAGAATCACTTGCATGAATGTGGAAATTCAGAGGAAGAAGTGAGAACCGCAGCATTGCTCTCCACAGCAAAGCAGCTGGACGGTGAGCTGCTTAGTTAGTTTCTCTCTGTTATTGCAAATATAAATGAAAATGTCTATGCACTTATACATTCTAAGACCGGCTAAAAATGACATAGAAAAGAGTGAGCCATGAAGCAAAGAGGAACTATGATTTCTACTTCCATAATGATGAAAAGCGATACCAAAGTTCTCTATTTTGATCTAGTTAATGTAAAAACACACACGCACATAATATAATGTCAACATCACCTGGTTTTGCACAATATGCTTGAAAAATTTGTCAAAAATGTCTTAACTATTACAGTTAAATACTACAGGACACCAGGACACTGTAGTCCAGGCTCTGTTGTATGCAGAGTCCTATTAAAATGATGGTATGATGGTATTTCCTCGCTAACCATGTTACATGCAGCAACTCGCCCAAGCAGATGGCAATGTCAGAATCAAATGCCCAAGAATGAACTGAATGCATTTTTAAATAGTCTTAGTTGATTATTAAGTGTACTCACCATATTGAGGACAATGATTCCAGAAGACTCTGCTAAGTCCAAATGACTGGTGGATAAGTGGTGGACTGTGTTTGCTCAATGTCTCTGTGTGGGTTTCTATTGTTGTCGAAAAGACAACAGATATAGAGAGATAGCGAGTGACAAAGTGTGTGACAAAGCATTGAGTGTGTGAGTCTGCGTGTTTGTATGTGGAGGGTATGTATACTCCAGTTCTGTCAGTGACATAAGCATCTGTCTACAACTGACTACTTCCTCTCTTAGTAGTATGTGTTCTGTGTGAGTCTCACAGCCTCTGTTATCTGAGTGTTTTGATCTCATGGATTTGCCTATCCCTGGCAAATTCCCTGCACTTTTCCCCTGAACAATTGGTGACACGCACTCAGTAGCAGGTTGACTGAAAATCATGAGAATTGTTGCTTAGCAACTGTATAAAACAGTTTATATATTATGTAACAGCTACAGCCTTAATAAGCAATTGCATATTTGTCAGTGAGCACTAAACACAAAGTTGGCACTGTCAACTCTCCCAAGTAATGACTCGCATTCATCCACAAGGCTTTATTAGTTCTGACTGACTTTCTTCAAGGGATGCTTGGTGGGCTTTGTCTTGCAGATGAAAATCACTTGGCAGCAATCAACAAAATTGCATTAATACCAGACTGATTTGATAACATATAGTACATAAGGTTTTAACATATGCTTTTACTCACATTATTTATTGCATTTCATTTGACTTCAATACAGCTGACCAGTCCCCCTAGTGGATGACATTTGTGTCCTAACTTGGAGGATAAAAACAATTAGTATAATAAAAGGTGTAAGAGCAGGACATGTACTGACAAATCAGAGGAAGCTGTCAACGATGAGTACACCGTATGTCTCATATGTGTTTAATTGTAATCTGTGTGTGTAATCTGAGTTGTTTTTATTGGGTGCTACACTGTAAAATGTAAGTTATTAATTTTAGCAGCCTCATCCCCAGATATATAATGGACCAAGTGACATTTATAATTAGTGACTCCGCACTGATGAGCTGTATTGCAGTTCAGAGGGTTAGAAGATGTATGATATACTTGCATAGCTGTATCCTAGTAAGTAAGGTCAAACAAATGTGTCTGTTACAGTGGGTTTTAGCCATGCCACCGAGATAGTGTAAAGCATGAGCACTTGTCAAACCAATTAAATTTTAGCTATTCTGTCTGAAGTAGGGCAGGCATTTTTTCATCTGGTAGATGTAGTAGTTTTTATATGAAAGGATGGATGAGAAAAGGTGGTGTGTGACAAATGAGTAACCTTTACCCACATAAAGCCCAAGGTCATTGTTGACTGTGTGCACAGACTCCCCCACATATGTTAATTCTGTCTGAAGTCTCTAATCTGCCTGGCAGCCATTTTTAGCTTGTGAGAGGTACGTCATGCAAACATGCAAATTGTACACAGACAGGCTGGACCAGCTTTCTGTTTCAGCTCAACTGCCCACTTGGTAATTTTTATTTTATTTTACCCAAGCATCTTTTATTGTTTTACTACATTTTGGTTTTACTATACAGCAGAGCTATAGTGCTGTGTAAAAGTAGTTGCCTCACTTTCTGATTTTTTATTTTTTGCATATTTGTCACATTTAAATGATTCAGATCACCAAACAAATTTAAATATTACATGAAGATAACCTGCTTGGCCCTACTTGAAAAAGTAACTGCCCCCCTCCTTTCTTGCTTAACCATATTTTGGAAAATTGCAGTGAACCACAGTTGAGGCATTATCCACAAACAGAGAAAACTTGGAACAGTGGAGAACCTTCCCAGGCATGACTAGCCTACCAAAATTGACAGGAAACAGTGGTGGAGTAAGTAGGGCAGTCGGTAGTTGTCAATTGTCAAGGTTCAGGATTTGGCAATAAGAGAAAGACTGGGCAAAAATGGCATCCTTGGGAGAGTTCCAAGGTGAAAGCCACTGATGAACACAAAGGATTGTCCCACATTTGCCAAACAACATCTTGATTATCCCCACAACTTTTGGGCAAATATTCTGTGGACTGATGATCCAGTTTTGACTCCAATTGTGAGTCATGCTTCATCTGTGGTAAAACCAAGAAGAGATGAGATGAGATAACACTTTATTGATCCCCATAAGGGAAATTCACATGTTCCAGCTGCACAGTAAAACTGACAGAACTGACTGACTGAAAGTTAAAAACAACAGAACCGAATAAATCTAGAATATAGTGTAGTATAGTAGAGCCCTTTATACAGGTGCCTTTAAGCTGAGAAATCAGGCAGGTCAATCTGAAGTTATCCAGGTCACTGGCGATAGAATCTAATGAAAACTGAAAACTGACCAGTTAAAGTGACTTAGGACTGAGTTCTTTCAGCAGTGTCCCATTCTTATCCTTGATCAGGGAGGATGACCTGATCTCTGTGAGTCTTTTCAGCGCCTCTTCTTTTGGTCGATTCCAGTTCTTCTGGATGATTTCTGGTGGATTTCAGGTCTCTCTCCTATAGCAGGCCTATGTTTTGTAGGTTAAGTGCTAGTAGTTGAGAGCAGGCTATCTGTTTCCATGTATAAAAAACAATCCTATATTCATGGCAGTGTGTGCATCCAGATAAAGACACCAAAAGTCCGTTCACAAACTCAGGAGATCATGGACTTGCCATTATTAATGGAATCATGAATTCTGTGCTGTACCAGAAAATCCTCAAGGAGAATATCTGGCCATCAGCAGGACAATAAGCCAAAACACACCAGCAAGTCTAACTCTGAATGATTAAAAAAATAAACAAAATTAAGATTTTGAAGTGGTCTAGTCAAAGTCTGGATTTAAATCTGATTACGATGCTGTGGCATGAACAGGCCGCTCATGTTTAAAAACCCTCCAGTGAGGCTGAAGTAAAACAATTCTGCAAAGAAGAGTGGGCCAACATTGCTCCACACCGATGTGAAAGACACATTGCCAGTGATAACAACGCCTGATTGCAGTTGTTACTGCCAAAGGTGGTACAACCCGTTATCAGGTTTAGCAAGCAATTACTTTTTCATATAGGGGCAGGCAGGTGTAGACAGCCATTTTCCCTTAATAATTAAAACCATCATTTAAAAACTGCATTTTGTATTTACTCGGGTTATCTTTGTGTAATATTAAACTTTGTTTAATGATCTGAATCTTTTAGGTGTGACAAACATGCAAAAAGTAATCAGACAGGGCAAATACTTTTTACAGCACTGTACTTATGCTCAGGCTCAAGATTATGTTAAGGATGTTATTTTTCTTTCTCCTGCATTTGAAGTTTTTTCTGTTTGCCGTTTTTCTTCTTAAAGTCCTGTTCTGTCTACTTTTCTCTTTCTTTTTGTTTGTATGTTTGTAATTCAATTCATTTCAGCCACATCGTTAAATGACGTGGCACATATGCAAACTGCAGCTGTTTAAAAAACAGATGTGGAGTTGACAGTTAAGAAAAAAAACTTATATAATTTAAATGGTGTTTCAGTTTCAGTGTCACTTCTTAACATGAACTTTTTGTTTGTGTATTTTACGGACTGAATGTGACTGGATAGATGTTTTGCCAAAAAGCACCATCTGCCTAGCCTTGGATGGACATTTTCTTTTCATTTCACAGTTTCTACAGTCATCGAATAATAAGAGCAGCACATTTCCTAATTAACTGTTGAACAAATGATTTCAATAAGACTTGAATGAAACCATTCTACTATATTCTGCTCCACTTTTCAGATTTATTACTTGAAAACAAAATACTGTAGATCCAGCTTACTATTAGGGTATCATCATCATCATCATCATCATCATCATGTATTTATGATTTTTGACTTAATCTTGTGAGGGGTGAAGATATGTTTTTGAGGTCATTTTTTTATTAGTTAGTTCATGTTAAAGTACATGTGTACGTGTATATGCTGTATAATATCAAGTATGTAGGTAGCATGTCTTGTCTTTTTCCTCTGTCCTCATCATTCCTCTGACTGGTGATACAAGTATGTGTCCTCTGCTGTGCCTTCATCATAGCCATTATAGTGTTGTGCCTCGCTGCCTCCTCTTCCTCTGTCTTCGGGGCAGTGGATCCCCAGTCTCTTCTGCAACTTCTCCTCGTGGAGGCGGAGCTCCATTGAGTCCACCAGGTCGTAGATGTTCTCTAAGGACCACATGGGTGATGGGAACCACGTCTTGACTTCACCATCCTTCCCCACAATTAGCATGTTGAAATAGTCCTTACTGATCTTCAGCTCTTCTCTCAGATTGTTGACTGTGTCACGAGATAATGGCTCAACTTCACTCTGACTACGTCCTGAAGGAAGAATTGCACAACATAAACTACACGATACAGTAGAAATGAATGAAATAAAAAGAGCCATGAATTCTAAAAGTACCACTTTTTCACAATAATATACACAACGCTAAAAATAAATCCACCACGACTATGACTCACCATTGAGGGGAAATAGCTCAACAGTTCCTGATGCTTTCGCTCCTGTCCCAGTCAGCTTTAACAGGGCAAAGTGGCGAATGCCTGACAAAATAGCCAGAAAGGCACATTTTAGCAGCTAGAGCAAATAACCAAAGAAAAACAATAGCACTGATAATAAAATCCATTTCTTCTTCTATACTTCCAACATTTTCAGCAGTAAAAATGTGACATATTGAGCGACAGGTCTTTACAGTTATGTCTAGTTATGGTGGAGTGTTTCATTTTGAAAATGTGCACAGTGAGATAAAAGACAGTGCTGGCTTTGTCTGCCTTTCTCAAGCCAGTATCGGACTCTATTAAAGATTTTGCACCTTTACCAAAAACAACAGAGCAGACAGAGAGTCTATTGTTCAGCAGATTTAAGTGTGTATATTACAGACCCAGGTGACACTCCTGTCCACTGAGAGCAGAGAGTTGCTGTTGGAAAGAGTAGTCATCTTCAGAGGGAGCAGAGATGAGCAGCAGTCTCCTCTTAGACATGAACCTTAAAGTCCATACAAAGGTTGCATGACGTATTGAAAAACATCTTGTGTGGTAATGATAAAATATAAATAATAATAAAAATGTAAATCATTCAGAAACATAAATCTTTACCTCATGGTAACTGTGCTAATTTGGATTTCCAAGGTAAGATTAGAGCTAAAGAAATTAGATGTATTTACGTGTATTTATTACATGTCTAAAAAGTCTCCAGATCCTACTTGACTGTGTGTGGTTCAAGTGTATTACTCCACCTGAGTAGTGAATTCTCAGCTCTTGGCTCTTGGTTATCTTTGGAGCAGACAGGAGGACTCTTCCTTTCTTTTTCTATTTCTGAGCGCCTTGAGGGAAAGTTGTCAATGTACTCAAACAGAGCAGGATTTGATGGTGGAGCCTCAAAGACTCTCTAGGCGAAAAATAACAGATAATTGAACAGAGGACAATAATAGACAATCCAATTTTTATTTGTAATGCTAATGCTGAATTAAATCTCTGTAGTTTTTACAAACCTACATAAGAAGCAGTTTTCTAAAATCAGACACAAGCTGTATTATTGAAACATTTGTGTTAATTAATTATTTTCTTACCATTTAGTAATAAGAAAAAGACTATATTTTATATTTTTTATATACTAAAATGATGCGATATTATTCTAGATTTCCAGAAAAGAAATTGAAACTGCATAGGGTTGAAAAGTCTTGGCAGATGAGCTGTATATTGTTCCCATCACTCTGAACAGCTGTAAACAAGACTGCTTCCATATGTGAACATGAGTACGATGTGTTCTGGAAAGAAGCATGCATGCGTGTCAAGCCCAGATTAAAGAAAAAAAAAAAATCTCAGGAAACATTCTCTTACATTTGGTTTGATATCGTAGTCTGTGACGGTCATGGAAAAGAGGTCCGTGGATGACAGGCCGAGCTCTGCTCTCAACACGGAGGTCAGGGTTGAAGGTGAGACTTGCTCTGATAGTTCAATAAGTGGAGTTTCTGACTCTGTAACACACACACACACACACACACACACATACATATTCATATATGAATCTTGAATCTGTGTGCATGTAGGCGATACTAACAATGATCGCCAAGTGGCTCAGCGCTCCTGAACAACCTTCACAGACAGTTTATTTATTTATTTACACTCATTGCAGGGCTGTTGTAATATGCTGTGCAGATATGGACAGTGGACAGTATGTATATTACTGAAAGTATCCAATTAATGTTTTCAATTAAAACGCCTGCTGACTACACACTGCGGCACAACAAAGAAGGTTGGCAACTGAATCACGGAACAGTCTGCAGCAGAATTACTTTTAAATAAATTTAGTTAAAGATGATTAAGCATGAAAAATGCTAACAAGATCCTAACGAATGCACTGTTGCAGACTGTTTAAGACAACGGGAGCACCATATTTGACTTTGTTCATGCCTCAGAAAAAATATAATGTGTTCCTTATTTTGATTTAGAGAATTCCAACAGGAGTTGTAGATGTAAATAAATAGATTATATCTCACAGGACTTTCTGATTTTTTAGAGAACCCCTAGAGGGAAACCAACCAAATGTTTAGATGCAAGTTAATCTTACACCCACACACATAGCAATGTACAAATGCTTTCTACCTAGCTGGTGGTGGTGCACAGTGAGTGTGGCATCACTGCCTTCGCCCACAATGGTTGCCACAGTGATCTTCCTGATAGCGAGTTCACAGTGATGTTTCTCTTCCTCCTCTTTCTGCTGGATGTATAGTGTTGCATCCTTGCTGGGTGTTGAGATCAGCTAATACCAGGACAGCACGTAAACAGGTGAAATACTCAAAATGGGTGGTAGGAATGTCTATCTATTGTAAGTATATAATAGATAGTCCAATGTTTAGCATGCACTTACAATGTGGATTTAAATTTAAAAGGATTAGGGGAAAAATGACAGGATGCAGAAAGAGAACGTTCTCACCATCAACCTTCGTGTCCCCTTTAAACTGTCCAAAAACTCCTTCAAGGCTGTGATGTCTGTCTCACTGGGCTCTCTGTTGGACTTTTTCCCTCGTCCTTTCCCTTTCTTCCCTTTCTTCCCTTTGCCCTTTTTCTTCGAGTTTTGTTTTTCCTGCATGCCTTCCTTTGCGTTCTGTTTTTTTTTACCTTCACTGTTTTTCCCTCCATGTATTGTCTTTCCTTCTTCCACAGTAGAGTCAGGCCTGCAGTACAACACACAAAAAATACTTTGATGTTTGTCCAGCACTGTAAATGGCATGTCTGTCTGGTTTAAGTGCATGAGGAGGTATGGAATACCAGATGGAAGCACATTTTAAATAACAAAGTTTGAACATTTCACAAAAAATTATCAAAAGACATTACCTGTCTGTCTTCACTTCTTCATTGCTCCTTGACACAGAAGGACTGTCCACTTTTTCTTTATGCTGTCCATTAGAAGTGGCCTGACCACCACTGGTCAAGTTCTGTCCCCCTACAGCAGGAACCTTACGGATAACAAATCTTGAGCGTCCACTCAGTATATCTTGGATTTTAGTCTTCAGGGCAGCTTTTTTGTTTAGCAGAGGTTTTCTTTGGAATGCTCCCACAGAAGTTGCATCGTCTCGCCTTTGAGTACTCACCATCTTAATCTTCTTCGTCTTTTTTCTCTTCACAATCTTTCTCTTAGTGGTTTTACACCTGAAATGTAAGAGATAACAACAAATAGCATTGATCTTAATAGATTTATGTCTAACTCAATCAAAATGACAACAAGAATTTCAATGTCTGCATCAATAGTGGTTACGAAAATTGAATTTTCCAAAACTTGGACAAAAGACAACTAAATATTGTTTTGAAATCTCACTTACCAAAACTAAACTTCCTGCCTTTCCATTAACAAGGCTTAAAATGTCTTGACGTAAACATTATCCTGAAACTTGAAATTGTGATAATTTCTTTTACACATACCCCCGATTTAAAGTTAAATGGAACCAAATGGCTTTTTAAAATATCCCCTCAGTTAAAACCACAGTGGCAAAATTAAACCTCAGGTTAGATCCTTTTCTGGTCATCTTCTCCAGCTTCCTCATGGGGAACTGATCTATGAGCTCAAATATCGCCTCAACACGCACTGGATAGGGGAACTGCTCACTGACCAGAAGGTTCTTCTTCACAATGAGCATGTTAAACCCTTGCTCCTGAAATCATTGGTGTGAAATTAAATGTTAAAACCACACATAAAAATAATTTGTTTTTGTAAAACTATCTTCTTTATGTCTTATCAGGAGACTAAAATGTTTACCAGACTGGTAAGATCTAGGTAGTGCAGCAGTTTGGTAACCGTGTCAGGGTCCAGGTTCTCTACTGTTGCATCGCCTTGGAAAGTTGTTTTCTGGATCCGACCTTCCATCATGGCGTTCTGAATGATGGTGATGATGAATGTGTCTCTTTCTGCCAGACGACAGTTGAGAGCTTTCTAAGAAACATAGGAAGAGCAAAAAAAATTATAACATCGGAAAAGAGATAGAAAGTCTGTTTTTATAGTGAAATTCCAATGTGACGTTACTAAAGCATAAATAACCTGCTCCATGTCCTCCAGCTGTTTCTCCATCATTTGAAGGTAATGGTCGTTGTGTGAAGGGGCTGTTATCACCCATAGCCGCTTTTTACCTGTATGGAAAATAAGGGTTATAAGTAGGTAGGTAGACAGACAAATATATACATTAGCTCATAAGTACATTTTTCTCACCTGCAAAGTCAGCCAGGAAATCCTGTTCTGGCGACAAGCTGGATAATGACTCCCCAACTCCTCTGTTGTCCCCATGTTCTCTGTCTTCATCTAACCCCAGTCCCTGCTCAAGTCCTGGAGGGATGTCTGAGTAGTCTCCCCAGTCCCTTACATTAGGGTCCAACTCTTCCTTGGGCTTGCTTCGGCTGATGCCTGGCCATGCAGTAAGTAAACTTGGGTAGCTGAGGCTCCACAGAGCAACAAACAATATATATAAGCGTGCAGTATGGAAATAAAACATCCTTACAGACACATTTGTTGATCAGCTGGAAGTGGTTAGTATCTCACAAGTGCTCCTCAGGAAAAAAACATTTGTGTAATGCCATTCAACACTGGTTAGCGATAAGGTAGAAGTGTTGAATCTGAAACAGACAAGATGGATTCACCAGCCTGTTAAAAAGCTCACAAAACTCCCATCTGACAAATGTTTATACTTTGAAAAAAATTTAAATTAAAACCTCACTGAACACTGAAGCATTATGTGTCTATAAAAAGCAGATGGACAAAATCTAGAATTAATCTCAAATCAAAAAAGACTACAGCGAACTACAGCGTTGTTAACCCCTCTCTCCAGTACACAAAGACTGACTAGAGAGTCTTCTTTCCCTGCACACACAGACACAGTCCTGGTTCACATTATACCCCAGGCTGGAAACAGGAAACTCCTGGAATTTTCTGACCTCAAACATTTTCTCTCTTAACACTTTCTCTCTCTCCGTCTCTTTCTCTCTCTAACACACACACACACACACACACACACACACACACACACACACACACACACACACACACACACACACACA
>JAUYWH010000014.1:11869994-11890007 GCA_034779795.1 Ctenopoma multispine | reverse complement strand
CACACACACACACACACACACACACACACACACACACACACACACACACACACACACACACACACACACAGACTTATATGAACAATTTTTAGGAGACAGGGTTGCTCTGTCTGTTGTGCTGTTTTGTGCCATAACTTACTAAATTCTATTATTAGTAAAAAAATGATCAGTCATACAGTAACCCATCTTTTATAGATGTGCGGTCATACACCTGCATTATGTGGACAACTGACTGATTTGTGACTGACTTGATCTGTAAACTACTGACAACTGCCACACATATATAGAAAAAAGCAAAGAAAAGGAATTTTTTAAAATGTGAGAGAGTGAGGAGCTGCAGCTGAAAGCCATTTGTTCATCACGGGGTTAAGTTCTGTAAGTGAAGTGAAGGGGGATGTGAGGAACCATAAATAAACCTGACAGTCTAGTAGAGCTGCAGTGAACAAAAGTTCACACCAGTTCAAAGTTGTGAATTTGAGGCATATGTGCCTACAGGCAAGTTAGGTTGAGCAAGGGCTACCAAGACCCATAACTACTATACAAATAGCCAAAGTTAACGCAATAAAACACATTGCCATAAACCTGGCCTTATTGATTATGACAGAACCCCTTTAGTGTTTAATTAGATGCTAATAGTTGCAACGCTTGCCACACAACTTGATTCACTAGAATTATAAAATGACTATATGACAATAAATGGCTACATGACATTGTCTTACATAACATCTTGGAGAGTAACATGAAACAAAGCACAAGTAAAATTGATTTGTTGAAAATATATATCTTTTGTATTTTAGCCAGATAAAAAAGGTTTGAGCAATTTAACAAATGACAGATCTTAGTTTTTAGTGCATTTTAGAAAACATCCAAACTTTTCTGGAAATCAAAATCAAGTGCAAAGAATAAGTACAGAGTAATATTACTCCTTTAGAAAGTTTTAGGGGGGTTTAACTTCCCTCAATTGCTTTCTGACATCACAATATAACAAACATATGTGCTGGTTAAATGTTTTAGTGCCATAAAGAAAAAAGAAGAAAGTGAAAGAGAAGACAAAAAAAATGTAATCAAAGAAGTGCAAGCAATGCCCATGAAACAAAGTTGTTTTTAGAATGAAATAAGAAGCAGGCGTAGCTTAACTCTATTCTATTCTATTCTCTGAGCCTCATAAAAAGAACCAGATGACCACTGTGTGTTAGAGGCAAACACATTTTATTCAGTGCATATAGTCTACTTCACTGAGTGAGCAGACAGGCAGACAGGTAGAGTGAACAGATGTACTGTGTGCTGCAGATAAGATAAACAGACAAAGCAGTTATTGTTGCAGTGTCCTTGCATGAGTTTCAACACAGGTTGTGTCATGATTTTTTGTTTTTTATTAATAAAGATGTATAGGCACAAAGACACAGGTTAAATTTGTCCCTCACAAGCACTGAATTAGGTTTTTTAGACAGGAGAAGAGAGCCAGCACACATCTGTATATCAGGTGTTTTTTAAAATTTGTTCTTGTTGTATTGCTTGAGTCCTTGAGTTATAGTCAAGAAATTAAGCCAGTGTTCAATAATACTTTGCAACACTTAACAATAATATTCTGAGTGGACCATACCACAGTTTCAGAGGACAAAAACAAACATCACAGGAAATAACACCCGTTTTATCATTTAAATGGAAGCACATTCATCATCATCACAATCAACAACAGGAAGGAAACAATGAAAGAGTGAACTTGAAAATGTCAAGTTCATATTAAACTCCACAATGCTTTGACTGTAGTTACAGTATTAACTATTTTATATCTAATTACATAGGGAATTTGTTGCTTCAGGGTGGATGGGAGACCCACTTTCTGGGGTAGGATGAGCTATAATAATCATACCACAGCATCACTCTAACTAAGTGTTTGGATTATGGATCATTAAAGTGTTGTTTTATTTTACTTATCCTGAAACTCTGTCTTGAAATTGGCCCCTTAGAGGAAGAAAGTTCTGGTTCAAGTATGAAAACATCCTTTTTTGTGGCCTTCATAGGCTCTTCAGTCAGTGCAGTCGTTCAGTTCGTATCATCATTGTAGTGATAGACTAGTGATCTGTATGTACATTTGTGCATACAAATCTTTATGAGCTGTTATAGGCTCCAGCCCTCAGTGATGCTGGATAACCTGGTGCAGATAATGCTATTGAATATTGCTCAATCAAATTACCACACTGCAAACCTGAGTATTACTTATTTCACATATGATGGAAGGACTTTTTTTCATCACGGCGTAGGTAGATAATCTATATTTTAACCCACAATGCAGCATTTGATCTAAAATGGTAAATGGCGCCACTCGGTGGACATACACAGAGCTACCACTTCAGTATGCTTCAGTTTTGTGACATTATTTCTGATATGATTATTTGTCCTATAGATAGATAGATAGATAGATAGATAGATAGATAGATAGATAGATAGATAGATAGATAGATAGATAGATAGATAGATATGTGCTCAATTATCAATTTCTTTTTGTGTAATTGACTGTGTAAAATACTGCATATGCTATGAATGTGTAGTATATTTTAAATGATCTTTCTAACAATAGAAATATTAAAGTTATAGTTGCTGATGTTTCCAGATGTAACTTTAACTTTTTAACATTTATATCTGTGTAGACATCATTTCTGTCTTTCTCCGTCAGTGACAGCTCAGCAGAAGTCCTCGGATGTGCTCTGATGTATCTCATGTGGTCCAATAATGTTCCTCTTCCGGGTCGACTGAAAGTTCGCCTGTGCCGCACAGAGCCAGGACTGTCTGCAAAGGTCAGTCGAGTTATCTACCGCCAACCTTTCCGCTCTCACGTTTTATGGTGCATTTGTTTGGGTGTGCATGCGTGACGGGGCTTTTTCTGCCGCATACATCCCGTTCACAGTCAGAACGGGAGTGAATTAGCAGCCAGCTAGCGGGTTAGCGTGTAGCCGCTGTTAGCTTTCATCCTCCGCTGTGTAGCCTGCAGCGAGTGGAGACAAAAAGAGACAAGTGGAGCCCGCCTGGATTAAAAAAAAATAAATGTCACGTTGCTTTCTCACTTACACTGAACGCGCACTGAGCAATGCCAGCACAAAATTTAATCCATTAATTTTTATGCTGCAGGTTTTCTGAATGACACAGCTCTGAGAAAGTGCTTTCGTATGGAAACTGTTGATTTAGACGATAATGATGTTTTATTGGTGACTGAGTCATAAACTCTCGGGATAATTCAGTTAACAATTGTGATCTAAAGTTAGTGAAAGTTCAGCTGAAGGTGAGTTTTTCATGTTTTTGCAACTGCATTGCTCCTGTCTACCTCATTGTCTTTTGTGTTTTGTGAAACAGCTTCTGCAACACTGGAACTTCCCTTTGGGATTAATAAAATACTCTCTGGGCTTATCTATCTGTGTGTGTGTGTGTGTTAATCCTGTTTGCTCTATAGACAGAATTATTGTGAAATGTGAAGATGTCAGCTTGAATTCAGGGAAATTCTGACAGTCATGCACAAGTTTTAAATTCAACAAATTGTTGATTATCACAATTATTTAATTTAAAGTTCTAGTTTCAGTATATTGTTTCAGAGTTAATGAGTATGTGTGTGTAATTTTGTTCTGCTTTTAACTTGGTTTTACATTTCAAATTATTGTATTTGTCTTGTAACTAAAACATTATTATAATCATTATTCAGGGCACACAGTGTGACAGAATGCCGTTTATTGCCAGTTCATTCTAGTTTAATTCCTACAAGTCTGTCACAGTTCAAGAATCCTTTTCACCATGCATTTATTTCAGGGCTTTTTTTGTACTATGTAGCCCTTCGGGAAACAAATGTGTATAAATATTTAAGGCTCCAGTCATTCAGTGGACTGCAGTCATTAACCACCTTTGGAAGTAAATCCCTTTTTGACCTTGGGACTTTCAATGCATTCTCAGTAAGGATGTTCCTGTAGCTTGAAATAAAATGATTGTGGGGAGTAAAAATAACCATTTATCTGTTGTTCCTGTCTGTTGATCGTGTCTCTTCCTCAGGAGGGGTGCCGCTGTCTGTCCTGTTGATCTCCTCCTGGTGTGTGAGGCCATGGCGAGCCTTCTGCGTGTTGTGGTGGCCAGCTGCTCAGCCCCTGTGTTCAGCGGGGTTTCCTGTGTGAAGCTGCAGAGTGGCCGAAATATCAAGTACTCATGTTCACGATTTTTCAGGACCCATCAAGCTCTTGGGCGATGTGCCAGTCCAGGTACGAGGCTATACATTACTACTGGATTGTTTGTTAATAAAAGTCTCCATGGTGACTATAATTAAAAGGCGACAGACACAGTTAAAGTGTGTATGTTTACATTTGATGAAAAATGCTGAGATACAAACTTGATTTCAGCAGTTACATAATCACATTTCCCATGACACAGCACCACACCACACCAGGCACAGCTGCCAGATTTACTTCTCCCTTAGAGTTTGTTGAAAATGAGACGTATACCAGAAACTCTTTGATTATGCGTTGATGGCCTTGTAAAATGTGATGTGAGCACAATGACCTGGTTTGATGTCAGTAAATTATTGTCAGTTTCGAGCATTTTTAAACTGGGTGTAAAGGTTTTCTGTGCTATTTGCATAAATGTGTGACAGACACAGCACAATATGCATGTGTAGACCTCACAGTACTTTTATACAGTTTAAGTGTTGGTTTAATTAATAGAACATATGCTTATTTCCCTAGTTAGTTTTATTTATGTTTTACTACTGATAGCAACGTGAACACAATATCACCCGTAGCTACTTTGTACTTTCTCATGTACTTGTTTAACTGGTGCTTCACTACTTGTTGCATAAGCACTGACAGGGGTTATGTTTTTAGAAAAATAGTACTACTCAGCATCAAAATAGACGGGTTTGTCCTTTGTTATTTGTTTCTCTTGGCAACTGGTGGAACAAACCACTTTCACTGTGATATAATTATGTTGTACAGCAGTGCGGTGCCCATTCATTAATTTTATTTCTCCTCCTTTTAAGAGATAATAATAGTGATAAAGTTAATCTACTGTTCAGATACAATAGAGATTCAGAAAATAAAACCAAAAAGTTCATATTCCTTAACCTGCACTGTCTATTTTACAGTGCTGTGAGAAATGTTTTTTATTATTATTGTCACCCTTGTCAGCTTTTAAACTATGATTTATTTATCATTTATTAAGGGGAAAAAAAATATCTAAACATGCCTGGTCCTATGTAGAAAAAGTACTTATGCCTCTAAACCAAATAACTAGTTGTTGCCTTTATTGCAACAATTGCATTCAAGTGTTTGCGATAACTGACACCAAGTCTTTCACATCGCTGTGGAGGAATGTTGGTGGTTAGTATTATTAAAAGTATTATGATCAGAATCATTTAGGTGTGACAAATATTTAAAAAAAAATCAAGAAAGTTCTAATGTTGGTCTGAATGTGAGCTAAGAGGTAGAGTGTGGAGTTGTTGTTTTTTGTATGTATAGACGAAGAGATGATGGGGATAAAGCTGCAGTGGAATTTTCCATATGATGCAAAAAAAATAGTTTTATTCATGTTACCAGTGTCATTTTAATCTTAGACTCTTGTTGTCACACATGTTCAAAGCATTGAAATCTTGGACAATAAAGACCCGAATTCAAATATAAAACTACATTTTTCTGGGAGTGATTTTCTAATTTTAGAATATAAATGATCCAAATCTGCATGTAATATAAAATGTCTTCTACTTCGTATGAGGAACTCCATTTTGTTAAAAACAAAAAGATTGATTCATATTACAGCTGCTATGATATATTCAGTCAACACAACCACTGTGTCTTGTTTGCATTACGGACCAGGGCAAAATGCATTTCCTCCGTCCTACTACCTTGTCTTTATTTTTGCCTTCTGTGTTTAGGTATTCCATACAAACAACTCACCGTCGGTGTTCCCAAAGAAATTTTCCAGAGTGAACGTCGTGTAGCACTGTCTCCTGCTGGTGTCCAGGCGCTCATCAAACAGGGCTTTAATGTTGTTGTGGAGTCTGGAGCTGGAGAGCCTTCCAAGTTCCCTGATGAACAGTACACCCAGGCTGGAGCAACAATTAAAGACGTCAAAGATGTTTTGGCATCTGATGTGGTGGTTAAGGTAGGATTTAACAGATGACCAAGGCTGTACAAATGGAGGAGAAAGTTAGGATTTAAGTAAGCAGAAGAGGTGGCTGGGAACATTTTAAAACATTTCATGTAGTTGAAATAGACAGAAACCATCCCCTTTGATCTGAGGTAATACGCTATATTGGAAAGAGTAGAAAAGAAGGGACAGAGTGGGCCAGTGTTCATAGGCCAAAACAAAAAATAACTCTTAAGTATGTTTTCACCTCATGGTGAATGAGGTAGAAAAGGGGAAGTGAGAAGAAATTAATAAAATAAAAAGCAGGCTGTAAACGAATAAAAGAAAAAAGTGTAGATCTGAGGAGTGAAAGAGGCTTCAGTGTTATTGACATCCTTAATAAGGCGTGGGTGTCGAAAATAAGAAATTCAATTTGAAAACAGAGAATAGAAGTATGACAGCACTCATACAGAAGTTATACTTTGAATTAGTGACCAGGACAAAGTATGGTCTCCTCTTATATGTTGTGCATAATTGTGTAATTGCAATTTTCTCAATATGATATATAAATTACAAACACATCTTTGGTTTCAGCATGTAAAAATCTATTTTCCTTAAAATGTGTTGGTCAGTATTATCTTTTTTTTTTTTTTGTGGACTTTTTTTCATGTACTTCTGCCACCTCTGTTTGTTCCTTTTCTTTTACCCACTGCATGGTTTCGGTCTGATTTTTCTATTTCCAGGTACGTGCTCCCACTTTCAACCCTGCTTTGGGTGTCCATGAGGTGGAGATGATGAAGGAAGCAGCCACTTTAATCAGCTTCATCTACCCAGCTCAGTTCCCCGAGCTGATGAACATGCTATCCCAGAAGAAAGCCACTGTCCTGGCTATGGACCAGGTTCCCCGAGTCACTATCGCCCAGGGTTTTGATGCTCTGAGCTCCATGGCAAACATTGCGGGGTATGTACGTGGCATCTTTAAGGGGAATTCTTCTTTGCTGTGTTTATGAGAAACACTTCCACAAGTTTACAAATTGTGACAATTAACTTTTACATTTTCGTCAAATAACTTTTGTTTATTGTACTGTACATGCTGTATGTGTGTGCTGTATATCGATATACTATTAACTATGATGCAAAGACAACTTATATTTAGATATATCTCTTTAATAATTAATTAATTTCTTGTGTCATTGTACTCATTGTCATTTCAGGTATAAAGCAGTTGTGCTGGCAGCGAACAGCTTTGGCCGCTTTTTCACCGGTCAAATCACAGCAGCCGGTAAAGTTCCACCTGCAAAGGTGTGTAGTTTTTTGTTGTCAGCATTTGTTTTATTGTGAGTGTTTCTATACCAGTTTTAACTTTTATCAGGGTGTGTGGAAATCCCAGATCATGTCATGTATGTGTTTTTTGAATAGGTTCTGATCATTGGAGGTGGTGTGGCTGGATTGGCTGCAGCTGGTTCTGCCAGGGCCATGGGAGCCATTGTCAGAGGATTTGATACCAGGTTTAAGTCTAAATTGTAAAATAAGTGAATATATATATATATCAGCAGACTGTATTTGAAGGGAGCTGCAGAATTCAGATAACTGATTTGTTTCTTCACCAGCTCAGTTTTGTTTATGTAGAAGGGATTGACAAGTGTAGTGGCATTTGATGTGCTGGACGTATTCATAGTCTGTGCATATTCATACAGATCTTATCTGTCAACTCACTGTGGCTGCTCTTCCCCCAATTAAAGCCAAAAACTGGCTTTCGTTGAACAAAAGTCTTCAGGAATATAATTTTGAGGGTCTTTATCTTGTTTATATATATAAAAAATGCTGTGGCTGCTTTACCAGCATAGCAGAATGGAAAGTTTTACTATATAGCATGCATCCTCACTTTCTATAGGTATATTTTCCCTCTATCTGACTAAGAAATCATTTCTCCCCCCCTGTTCCAGAGCTGCAGCTTTGGAGCAGTTTAAATCTCTGGGTGCTGAGCCGCTGGAGGTGGACTTTAAGGAGTCAGGAGAGGGCCAGGGAGGCTACGCCAAGGAAATGTCAAAGGAGTTCATAGAGGCAGAGATGAAGCTGTTTGCCAAACAGTGTCAGGAGGTGGACATTGTCATCACCACTGCTCTTATCCCTGGTATGCACAGAAGCAAAGGCGCACATCCAACATAAACACACACTCTAAATGTAAAAAGTGAAAGGTACATTTCAAAAGCAGTCCCCTAAATCACGACTGTGTAAACAAGTTAGCTCTGCTCATGTAATATTTGGAATATCAGAGACATGTATTCTGGGCAGGTGCTCAGGGAATTTAGAAATAAAAAAGTCAGAATATTGAACATTAAAAATAATGGAATGTACTTGAGCTGTTTTACAGGTTCACATTGGTTTCATTGCTCTGTGGGTTTAAACAGTTTGTACAAATTATAGCCACATATCTACAGTAAACTCAGCTGTGATGTCACTTCACTCACACTGGTGGTTTGTTTATATTCATGACTCATTCTCAACATGCATTTTTTCACATTTCAGTGTTTGAAATATTAGTTTATTTAAAAAAGGCTTTAAATAGATTTATAACTTCAACCTATATTAAAATGTGATGAGATGAAATATTGATATTTGAAATATTTGGTTTTCAGTTTACCATTAAGGCCTTGATGTCTGTGTTTATATTGTAACATTTCAGGTAAGAGAGCACCCATCCTGATCACCAAACCAATGGTAGAGAGCATGAAAGATGGGTCTGTGGTGGTGGACTTGGCTGCTGAAGCTGGTGGAAACATTGAGACCACAGTACCCGGAGAGCTGTCAGTACACAAGGTCAGTGTACCTGTTTACATTGTGTTCATAGCTATCTTTCATCTTCTGTTACAATCTTTTTTTCTTTTTTTTGTTTTCTTTTTTTTAAGGGAGTAACCAATATCGGCTACACAGACCTGCCCAGCCGTTTGCCAACACAGTCCAGCACTCTGTACTCCAACAACATCACTAAACTGGTGCGGGCGATCAGCCCTGACAAGGACAACTTTTATTTCGATGTCAAGGATGCTTTTGACTACGGAACTATGGATCATGTTGTCAGAGGAACTATTGTCATGCAGGTATGATCTCTGTCTAGTTCTGTATGTATCTAGCAGCAGATTAAACATTTGTACACTTTGCAGAGTTACAGATTATCTAGCTGATAAAGGGGTTACAGCACATAAAGAAAGAAGGAATTTATTCCAAATTGCTTGTAGGTCCATACTATAGTCACTAGATGGCAGCCTAATGACACCTGGTTCTCATTTTACTGTGTTCACAGTATCTATACAGTTATCATAGATTATAGTCACTTTTAATAAAGTTTTAACATAAGGAGTTACTGTCAGAAATTAACCTTTTGTTTAAAAGTCACCAATTGTGTGCTGTATGTGATTAGATATAGTTTCATATGAAGTAGTTTTTTTCTCAAATTTGTGTTCACACACATTTTGTAGTATTTTGACCCGTATCTAATCATTGTAATTGTGACACATCTTATAAATGATGCTGAAATGCAGATATTACTTTACTCTACCTACAGATCATTAGTTTGCTTGCTTTGATCTTGACAGCAGGGTCTAAAATTTCACTGATTTCCAGATGTCACTGTAGACAATCGGGTAATCAGATCAGGGAATATAAGCAAAGTTCAAATCAGCTGATATAACTAACAGTGACTCTCATGCAAAACGTTTGTGACCTTTTCTTTTTTCTTAGTAGATTACTGCAGTTTGAGCCATTAACATGTCAGTCAGAGACGATTGATTGAATTTTCCGTCCTGCACTTCCTCACTGTTTTGAGTTTTCACTTTGTAACATTCTCTGTCTATTTACTGTCATTTTCAGAATGGAAAGAACCTCTTCCCTGCTCCTCAGCCTAACAATCTGCCAACCGCAGCTCCTCCTAAATCCCAGACTGTCCAGGAACTGGAGGCACAGAAGGCTTCAGAGATTTCCCCTTTCAGGGCCACTCTCACAACTGCTAGTGTATACACTGGAGGTTTGTAGCAGTATTTGACTCTGCCATTCAGTTTTTGATTTTCTGGTTAAGTAGAGAAAGCTATGCTAAATCTGAGATAAAACGTATTTGCCCCTTCCTGATTTTTTTCTTTATTTTTTCGTATTTTTCACACTCACAAATGGTACAGTTCATCAAACAAATTGTAATGTTACATAAAGATAACACGATTAAATAGAAAGTGCAATTTTCAAGGTAGGTTTGGAAAGCTTAATAAATTAAATCATCATTTAAAAACTGCATTATATATTTAGTCTGTCTAGCTTTGTGTAATATTTAAACTGGAAAAAAAAATTGAAAGTACGTTTTCACAGCACTGTAATTGCTCAACACAAGTTTATTCTGTTAAAAGTCCTAATTGAGGTAGGTTGGTGACTGCCATAAGGTAAAAGACAGGTAAATAATCTGCTTTTCAGATCACTGCGGGAATGTGCACAGGAGGCAAGAAGTGACAGAAGCAGATTACAAGCACACACACGCAGACACACAGGCACCCTGTTAGTGTCAGGAAGTGTGCATTGTAAAAACAGTGTCACACTGAGTGTTTGTTTGAAGTAGTGCTGTAGTGAGTGGTTCCCATGGTGCCACATAGTGCTCTGTGTAAGTGCACCACATGCATTTAATGTAGTTCACACATTGTTTAGGTTCTGGTGTTTCCTACTTAACACCATCACACAGCTACTGATGTGAGCTGCTCTGTTTTTTTTAAAGGGTGAGACCTTACTGCTGGTTACAGGCTTATTAGCCTGTTTTGCATGAATTTGTACCATTCAGATGAATTGTCCTGAATACAAACAATTTATAGCTTGGAGTTAGTCTGGTATATATTTAACATGGGATCAATCTCATTAATGCAACCAAGCAAATGTCGGTTATATAAACTAATAAGTTTATATAAACAAATAAGTTTATATAAACTAATAATAACTATAAAAATATATATAGTATAGATATAAACGTCCGTTATATCTTCTTCCACTCAAATGTGTGTAGATAAGCTCTACAGGAAATTTTACATTCAAGTTGTGTTGCCTATATATTTTATTCAAGTTTTAGATTTTTCCTTTTGTGAAGTTTTTTTTGTTGTTGTGTTGTTTTGATATATTGATATGATTTGTGTGGACAGATGCTCAGGGGTTCAGGCTTCAGTGTGTTGTTGGCCAGGAGGAACTGGAACTTTACACTTTGAAGACAACTTTACAAACCCACTGAGCCATGTAAATCAAAGAATGTCTCCAGTTACTTTTCTTTAACTTGGTCTCTCTCTGTGCTAGGTTTTGCCACCTTGTTGGGTCTGGGTTTGGCAGCTCCTAACGCCGCCTTCACTCAGATAGTCACCACCTTTGGTCTGGCTGGCATCGTTGGATACCACACAGTGTGGGGGGTCACTCCTGCTCTGCATTCTCCTCTCATGTCTGTCACCAACGCCATCTCAGGTTAGTTGGGTCAAGTGTGTCTCGTAGTGTTAACCTTAATTTAGAACAAAGCATAAACCATTAAAACGTAGAAAAGTAAGCGTAGTTTAAAGATCAAACATGTCACATGTCAGTCCAGCAGGTCTTTACAGGCTGTTGCTGTTGTTTTTCCTTTCAGGCCAAATAAAAACTTTAAAGATTGTGGCCTTATTGTAAGCTGCAGCTTAACACAGAGGGGTTAAGAGGTTAGAGAAGTAACTGCCTGTGCGTGTGTTCTAATGGCTTTGATCACTCTTAAGACCCACAGTGGCGTAGGAAGTAACACACCATCTGTGATTTTTGAGGGTCAGGGAAGTCCTTTGCTCGCTTACTCGAGCACACAGCCGGACATCAGGCCTCAGTTGTAGAGCTCAGCAGTTAACACCTAAGAGACAGGTTTCATTTTGAGACATTAAAGCTATCAGTGAAACGGTTCATCTGAGAGGCTTAAGTTCACAAGATCGTCATTGAATGTCACTAGAATTTGAGGCCACAAATTTGAGTCAAGTTCACGTGGAGGTTTTCCTCTCCTGTTTTTCATAATGTCTGCCCTCTGTCTGTCCTCCTCTCCTTTTCTCTGCCTTTCCTCCCTGTCCAGGTATTTTTCACTTCATACTTGGCGCGGCCTTATTCTTTTTTTTTTTTTTTTCTGTCACTGACAGACTGTGGTTATGGAAACAGTGAGACCAACAGAAATCTGTTGTTGGCAGGAATTGTAAAGGTCCACACGCAGTCACACACAGACATTAGGGAATCATATTGGAATTTATAGTATGAGTAAGATACAGTTATATTCTTCATGGGGAGATTATAGTGTTACAACCACTGGTAACTGTGACTGGTGGCTCATCTTAAACACAGACACTGGTTTCAGATCGACTGGCTCATAGAGGAACGTCTTTATATCTGGTGTCTGATAGAAATACTTTAATCTACTTGAGAGGCCTGATTCACTGTCTGTACCCTGGTACCTGTTGTCACAGAGACATCCCTACAGGACACTGGCCCACCCAGTATACTGTACATATATTATACAGCAGTGTGTGTGTCTGTCCACTGATGCCTTTTGACTCTGTCTGGCTGATCTGTTGTGGCAGACACACCTTTGATCTCCCCTTAAAAGGTGTAATGGTATCTTTCAAAAAAAAAAAAAAATTCTTTGACACTGACTCGACTTGAACATGTCCCCTTTGCCATTTGAAAATGAGGCTTTCTGAATAGTCATTTTAAATGATCGTTGCTTATAAAGGCATTATTTAAGGGTTGTATGCCAGGTGAATACATTGTGAAGTAGGGAAGTAATAGAAAATAATAGTAGATTTTTAAGATCAGATTTGCCAGTTAATATTTGTCTTAACCAATCCAACTTATTTTAACTGATATACCTACTGAAATTATACGATCTGTCTTTGGTTAGAAGAGGCTGTACACTCGAAACAAATGTGACTTTAAAACTTGATATTTATTTTTGCGCTTAGGCTGCATCCAGCTGATTTGACAGTCATATTTGTAAGTAAAATGTAACCAGCTCTGGCGTCGTTGTTGTCGTAATGAACTGAGGGGCATACAGAAATTAAAGTGTGAGCCATATCTGTAAAGAAATAACAACATTGTTTGAGCAACAGTCAAATTGCACAGGTTCTTTAAAAACTACTTGGTTACAATATGTTTTTTACAGTTAGGCTTGAACAAATAAATATCTATAAATATCCAACAAATCTGAACGTCATCTCTCCATTTACCTCCATCTTTTCTGTTGCTCTCCTCTACACTCCTAATGCTTTGTATTATGGAGTCATTTACCACTAATGTAAAGTAGTATACAATGTGAAAGACTGGCAATCTTCTAACCCAGCTTTCACCCAATACCTGCTGGATCAGCCCCCACCCCCAATAACCCACAGGCTAAGTATTAAATATGATGGATGGATGGTTGGATGGTATTTGAGAAATAGCAGCATATATCTTACCGACACACTCTGTTGCATAGAAAACAAACAAAAACACAATCCAGATAAACAATCACAGTTTGCTCTGTTCCTTGTTGGTATCCGTGTACTGTATGTATCTAATAAAAGCATAGTTGAAGATCAAGCTGATATTTGATTGCCTAGAACACACGAGATTTAAAAGTTTCACTCGGAAAACATAGTGATTTATCAAGCAGAAAAGGGTCATTGGTGGAATCCTGACATTGGCACAAAGCTGCGCTTTAAATTACACTACATATGTTTAGAAAGCTTGTTATTAATGTAAAATCTCTCCTTTATGCTGTACGTGTGCTCCTCACATCAATGTTTTGTATTCCCCATTGTAGTAGTCTCTCACAGTGGAAATTTTAAACAGTTATATGAAATTGTGTTTATGTTTTAGAAGTTGTGAAATTATGTTTGGCAGTGTTGGAAACTTGGTCTGTTTAGAGGCTGGTTTTAAATGCAAAAAAAACAAAAAACGGGAAAACAGTCAGAAAAGGTCAATCTTTACACATGCCTCATTTGAAAATACAAATCGAGACTAGTTGAACACAAATACACATGCACACATGCACGCAAGCACTTCTTACTATTGAACTTTAATTGTACACAAACAAGTGCGTGTGAATGGAAGCTCTAGGGGTGTGTGGGTCCTATTGCATTATAAGTCGCTGTGCCTGTAAGTCATTACAGGACTGATGTTATCAAGCTTTCCTGAGCTTGTTTTCGTAAATACACACACACACACCCTCTTTCTTTTTCCTTCTCTCTTTAAATCTCTAAATCTTTTTCCAATCTAGGAAGTAAACACATGCTCGGAGCTTAAGAAGACACCTATAGGTTGTCTGTAGACAACCAGATATAATATGAACAGGTATAAGCGCTGTTAGGATGAGCTGTTGAAATGATTCTCTCTTGCTCTGTTGCGATCCTTTGTGTTTGAAACATCCCAACTCACCAGAGTTCTCAATGTTCTGTTTTTTACGATGGTAAAAGTTCACAAGTACTAAAATATCTGTTTTGTGCAGGTCTGACGGCCGTGGGTGGTCTGTCTCTGATGGGAGGCGGCTACACACCAACAACTACTGCTGAGACGCTGGCTGTGCTCGCTGCGTTCATTTCTTCAGTCAACATTGCTGGTGAGTCACCCGCTCATAGATCTCACAGTGATCATAGCCAGTTACAGCAATGTTTAGCCAATAAAATATCAGCTTTGGTTGAAGATTGAAGCGTTTTATTGATATTGATTGTATAATAACATGCCTGTGACCACGTTTTGCAGCTGCCCACCTGCTCAGATTTGGTGACTCTGGCTCAGATCACACACATTCATTCCTGCCGTTACCCAAATAATTGCCCTTATAATGACAAAGTGTTCCTGGCGTCATTATAATGCTCATCACTCTCTAATAGTCCTGGGAAACGGTGTGCCTCCAGGGCTGAAACATGAATTAGTTTTTATTTCTCCTATTAGCTCACAGCTAGACACTTGGGGAGTCTTTGGTACAAACAAATGAATAGTTAACTGGCATAATACAGTGGTTCAGCTTCATTTCTGGTTGTTTGTTAAGGCAAAAGCACGTTGTCACACCACACCTGTTCACATTCTTTAATATCCTATAGTATCCCTTCTTTACCTCTTGGTACAAACACACCCTGAAGCTTTATTTGGTTTGTTTTGAACAGGTCTCCACAGTCATAAGATATGAGAAATTAGTGAAAAGGACCTGCATCTGCATTGGGAAAACTGCATATTCTACTGCACAAATCAAAATATTATATAAGAAAAATTATCCTTTACAGAAAGTGAAGAAATTAGGCGGTCTGCATACTGTATAAACTGAAAAATTTATTTTGCTTTCCTTTGAATCACTAAACTAATATTTATTTGTATAACCACTTTTTCTGCTGCACATCTGTGTTGCATGGAGTCGACCAACTTCTGGCACCTGTGAACCGGTATTCCAGCTCAAGATGATTAAACTACATTCCACAATTCTTCTGCATTTCTTAGTTTTGCCTCAGAAACAGCATTTCTGACGTCATCCCACAAGTTTTCTATTGGATTAAGGTCCGGGGATTAGGCTGGCCGCTTCCATAAGTCTTTCTTGTTGGTCTGGAACCAAGATGTTGCTCGTTTACTTGTGTAAATTTTAATGTATTCAAACTGATCCATGATTCCTAGTATGAGATAAATGGGCCCGTTACCATAGTATGATAAACATCCCCGTATCACAATGCTTTCTTTCATCAGTCCACAAAATGTTGTGCCATTTCTCTTTAGGCCAGTCAGTGTGTTCATTGGCAAATTGTGACCTCTCCAGCACATGTGAGGTCTTCTTGCCGATAGCTTGGCTTCACACAGGCGTCTTTTAATTGCAACAGTACTCACAGGTAACTGTAGACCTTCTTTCATCTTTCTGGAGCTGATCATTGGCTGAGTCTCCTATTCTTCGATCCGTTCAAATGGTAGTTTTATGTTTTCTTCAGATCTTTTAGGTTTTTGTTGCCATTTTAAAGCATTTGGGATCATTTTAGGTGAGCAGCCTATAATTGTCTGCACTTCTTCATCTGTTTTCCCCTCTCTAGTCACCTTTTTAATCAAAGTACGCTGTTCTTCTGAACAACAGCTGGAGCGACGCATTTTACATTTAGAAAATCTAATTTTACATATATTTTGTATTTTTGAGGTTAACTTTTTAGACTAAATTCAATCAGATGATCTTATTTAGACCTTTTAAATGAAATGTAACCAACAAAGTGACAAAGTGTAGAGAAAAAGGGAAAACTATCCTAATATATCACCATAGACCAGTGATAGAAGTAGTAATAATAAGTTGCAAACCCTTGTTCACATTAGTTTCGATAGGTAGTTGGGATTTCAGATGGACTTTAGATCTCATGGTTTGGCCAGTGTGTCTGATTTGCTTTAGTTTTTCTAAATATTGTGCCAGCAGACCTGTTCTGGGGGAAAATAACCAGAAAAAAATAAGTGGATACTGGCTTTGCGTTGTTTAAATATATCAACATTCCTCCATATTAATAAATTTACTCAGCTTGGTCTGCAATAATAGTAGTCTGATTATTATTACATGTTTTAACTAGGACAGCCTAAGACTAAAATCAAATGAACTGGAAAAAACGAGTGCTAGCCTCTGATTCACCCCTTTATATGTGAGTGTGTGTGTGTGCACGTTGCTACACTTATGCCATAGGGAAAAAGGGTGACTTACACATGGTAATGTGATCTCTTCCTATAAAACAGTGAGACACTGTCTAGTCCCCGTTTTGACACTTTTGAGGTTTTCTACTTGAAACATTTACACTGATATAAAGTAGACTCATTAAATTCCTAACATTGGTTATTAGGCTTGGCAGTGGTTTTTAGCAACTGTTGTCTTAAAATAGATTTCTTCAGGTGCCTGGACTCAACAAGTCAACAACTCTTACTTTTTAGTTGCCATCTTGCTACTTTTTTATCATAAAGGCTTTTTGCATATTATTAGTAACCTTTAAACCTGATCATATGTCATTGTAAGAACAGGTGTATTTACTCCTTCTGTGTCTCACCCAGGTGGTTTCCTGGTGACTAAGAAGATGTTGGACATGTTCAAGCGGCCCACTGATCCCCCAGAGTACAGCTACCTCTATCTGCTCCCTAGTGGCGTCTTTGTTGGAGGCTACGCTGCTGCTCTGCAGTCTGGATACAACATTGAACAGGTCTGAGAGGATGTTTATGCCACATCCAGGTGTTTAGCTTGAGATTGTATTTGTATTTTCCTACAGAAACCATTTTCTCTGTCCTTCGGAATTGGTGTAAAACAGCCTATGGCCAATTGAAAGCCAGCTAGTCATCCTGCAGATGGGTTCTTTGTTTGCCCAGATGTTGTGCAGGAACTTCCAAGTAAATTATTTGGCTTTTTTTCCCATCCTGTGGTCCCTCAATCAATAACCCCTTTTTTCCCTTTTCTGTCTCTCTCACCAGATGATGTACTTGGGCTCAGGACTGTGTTGTGTCGGTGCCCTGGCTGGTCTTTCCAACCAGACCACAGCTCGTGTGGGTAATGCTTTGGGTATGATGGGAGTCGCAGGGGGGCTCGCTGCCACTCTGGGTGTCCTTAAACCAAGTCCTGAGCTTCTAGCACAGATGAGTGCAGCAATGGCTGTAGGTGGCACTGCTGGTGAGTATGTGTGTACTTCCATCAATAGAATGAGAAAACACAGACAAAATCTAATATTTGCAGAAATGTGTTGGAGAGAGAGGTTGGGAAGTCTCTTGAGTCTATAAATTAGTGTACATGGATTTTCATCTGCGTGTGTTTATGTGTGAACGTATTCCAAGCTTGGCCACATTAAGCAGCAGGTGTGCTGAGCGCAGAGACTCTCTGTGATGTTTACATCAAACACAATATGACTAACTCCCCACCAGACTGATGAGGTCTGTCAAAATGGCCAGCATCATGTATTACTCACTTTCTTGCTGTCTTTCTGAACAGTTCAGTCATTGAAATGCTAACTGTTCAAGTAACAAAGCTGAAACGTAGACTAAACTATCCATGCAGACAATAATACTCCTTTCCAGATACAGCGATGTTGTGAGGCTTCCTCCAGGACACACACACAAGTGCAATACACAGACAACGTGTAGACCTACTCACAAACATGGAATTTCTCCCCAACAGGCTTCATCGGCAACACCTGGCTCTTCAGATGAACCCACTTCCCAGCACTCATCAGAATGTGTGCATGCACACGCTTGTGTTTTGCATGTTAATTGTGTGTGGGTCTATCAGGGTCACTGCAGTGTATTTATATGTAATCCCTCTCTCTTTCTCTTTTCCACTCTATCTACGTCTAGGTCTGGCCATTGCTAAGAAGATCCAGATCACTGATTTGCCCCAGCTGGTGGCTGCCTTCCACAGCTTGGTGGGGCTGGCTGCCGTGCTCACCTGTGTGGCTGAATATATGATTGAGTACCCTCACTTTGCCACAGACCCTGCAGCCAACCTCACAAAAATAGTTGCATACCTCGGAACCTACATTGGTGGAATCACTTTCAGTGGCTCTTTGGTGGCATATGGAAAGCTGCAAGGTGAGCAAACCATAAAAAGTGGTGTATAGTTAATATTCCTTGGAGAGCAAACATTTACACTTGCCTGATGACAATTCAGTGTCAGCTTGGCCGTACCATACTGTAGTTATCAACAAGATAAAATCTAACGCTTAAGACTGGCTGCTGCATCCTGTGAAGGGAAAAAAAAAAGAGTTGATCGAGTTCATGTACTGGCACCAGTCCTGGAAGCCACACTGCAATTTGGTTGCATTTGTTTCATAATAACAAATTATGCATGAACATGACGCTCAGTTAATAACAAGTCTCAAGTGTTGGCAGCTGAAGAAGAAATCGTATGATAATTGCTACGTGAAGTCTACTCTTTTGATTATTCCTGTCTATGAGACATTCACAGCTGAATGACAAATCGGTTTATTTGCGGTTGTTTTTAGTGATGCTATTTCATTCCTAACTTATAACATTTTCTCTTTTATCCCTTCTTCATCTGCATTCTACTGCCGTCATCCCTGCGTGTAGGTCTGCTGAACAGTGCTCCTCTGATTCTCCCTGCTCGCCACGCTTTGAACGCCAGTCTAATGGCAGCTAGTGTCGGTGGGATTATTCCCTACATGCTGGATCCCAGCTACACCACAGGCCTCACCTGTCTTGGATCTGTCTCTGCTCTCTCTGCTGTCATGGTATGCTGTTTATGTGTGTCTGCACTTTGCCCTCAGTGAAATCCTTGAAGAGCAAAATCTGCACCTAAATAGTCAACATCAGAATTTTCTTGTAATAAAAACCAAGAAAAAGAATGGCATAAAAATTAAAAAATATATAAAGACCAGAGGCAGATATAATATGTAAGAAAATAAACAACAGAGGTGATTGACTGAAAAAATGACATTTTGATCAGGAAACAGTAGCTGGCCCAGAAATGTATTCAGATTTAGGCAGTGCTGTTACAGTCTAAAGGTCATAGTGACAATCAGCCTATCAACAGCCCTATTGTTTCTGCTTTTAGTTTAATATTATGGTGTATTCATATTCTTCCTTGTGCATAATATACATATACTATGTTGTTCTGTTTGGTGCACGCACCTGTTATGGTAAAAGGAAACAAATATACACAGTGACATGCAGTTTCAGCATTTTCTCTTGCTTCTCATGCATATTCACATGACGTTATTGAGAAAATCAGCAACTGGAGTCAATCCCAGAAAAAAATGAGTAGTGCATCTCTTGAGGAGTTAGGTAGATACATTTTCAGTTTAAAATAGCTCCGTTTGACTTGTAATCAACCTTTAAAGTAATGTATCATCTACTCTGTGTGTGTGTGTGTGTGTGTGTGTGTGTGTGTGTGTGTGTGTGTGTGTGTGTGTGTGTGTGTGTGTGTGT
>JAUYWH010000014.1:11857947-11869894 GCA_034779795.1 Ctenopoma multispine | reverse complement strand
TGTGTGTGTGTGTGTGTGTGTGTGTGTGTGTGTGTGTGTGTGTGTGTGTGTGTGTGTGTGTGTGTGTGTGTGTTCTTACACTAAATCTATGATGCACACTTGTGCAAATTAAAATCCGGACACACTCCTGGATCTCGTCGGCGCTTCGTTAACTACAGTTGGCCCAGTTAAACAAACTGCACGGATGATAGAGGGACAGAGAACAAGCTGATCTGATTGTGAAATATGTATTTCAAACTGAAAATAATTTTTTTCTGTCCTGTGTGGGGTTTCTTTTGAAGGTTGAAATAGTACATCGCCAAGATAATAGAGGGGGAATTTGTTGAAAATTTCTTATGTCTTCTCCATTTTGTATCACTTCTGTTCTTTATAGCTGGCACCGACATTCGTTTTTTGTCTCGTCTACTTCAGGGTGTTACCTTGACAGCAGCTATTGGAGGCGCTGACATGCCGGTGGTAATCACCGTACTCAACAGTTACTCTGGCTGGGCCCTGTGTGCTGAGGGTTTCCTGCTCAATAACAATCTGCTGACCATTGTCGGAGCTCTTATCGGGTCGTCTGGAGCCATTTTGTCGTACATTATGTGTGTGGTGAGTAGAGCATAGTCTAACTTTAAAGAAGAACGATTACTGAAATATTGCTGATTTAAATCTTAGCACCATTGTTTATCTTCTGTAGTTGTAGCATGCATTTCACGTGTTTGGTAAATCTGCACACATTGTGTCATGTGTGTGTTCCACTCCTGTCCACCAGGAGGGACTCTAACTTTACCATTATAGCAGGATATTAGAGAGCTTGCTGTGAATTAAATCTCAGGTCACAAGTGTGTGTCTTTTACAAGAAGTTTGCCTTTCAAATATCTTCTTTTGCCACAATTATCTGTAAACAATCATTGATGTGGTAATCATAAAAAAGGGAAATGTAAAATATCTCTTCCCCCTCTCAGGCCATGAATCGTTCACTCGCTAATGTGATCCTGGGTGGTTACGGCACATCTTCCACTGGTACAGGAAAGCCGATGGAGATCACTGGTACACACACAGAGGTTAACATAGATCAGACTGTTGACATGATTAAAGAGGCTCAGGACATAATCATCACTCCAGGTAAGACACACACACACACACACACTTCAGGTCTTGTGTGTGAGTGGAAAGACTGTGGAAGTGTGTGTTCTGTTTATTTAACCTTTTTTGGAACCGTGTTACGTCACCATTTTGCTAGGCTACATGACAAGTCATGGTAGAATGGCAGCACATACACACATGTTCACGTTTCTGTGTGGTCGTCAGGCCATAGTAGACATTCTACAGTGCAGCATATACATGCAAGGTCAAGGGAAAACTACATGGAATGAGGTATGTTGAGGTTGTGTTGACAATTCAAATACTACATTGAAAATTGGCTCTAAGTTCCTTTTGTGGGCTTAGAGTGTGGGGTCCTACCTTTGTTCCATTTCCATAGGATTTCTTCATTTCAATATGTTTTCATTATTTAACTCTAAATGTGTATGTGAACTTCTCATTTGATCTGTGTCTTAAGGTCACAGTGTGGCCCAGTGATATTTCAGTCTTCTTGCCAGACTGTTGAGAACCACTCACTGTTCCTCACTGAGCTATTTTACTCACGTGGGTACATGTAAACACAGACTGAAGGCATCCAGCCTGTAAATTGGTGATTCCAGGCACAGCGCTGAGTGCCTGTGTACAAAAACTAACTATTTAGAGGAAACCTACTGCAATTTAAAAGATTCACAAAATTAAAAGTGGTCACATGGTTGAGAAATGGCTGAAACCAAAAACAGGCCAAAGAATTTTTGGGTTAGAACAGATAAAAACAAAAGAGCAGAACTAATAAAAAAAATAAAAAATCTTAGCTTTTTCTCAATTGTTTACAAGCAATACCACAAAAAAAAATCAATAATAATGTTAAAGTCGTTTATTTAATTTACCTGAAAGACACCAGTTGGTCAGAATTTCACAAAGCCTCTAAATCTGGAATTAAAAATGCAAATGATATTTGTCCTTTGACCTAGGGTACTCTAATTTTACAGTTTTCTACAGATTTTTCTTTCTCCAGTTGCAAAGCATTTATATATTTTAATCAGCAATTTTTAATGCTGTTGTACATTCATGCAAATTATATGTATATGATAGAAAATTCTCTGTCAGTCGTCAGACTGGCACTGGTACTCAGCACCAACATTCAGTCAGTCTGCTTGTTTCCATTTTGCCCATTCTCCCTAATTGAAGCCGTCACAGTCACTTTGCCTGATTGACATCTGTGGAAACAGTTAAGACTTGGCCTGATAAACATAAGTGTTTTCCTGACTTCGTCTGGCCCATCTCTGCATGGTCTGGGTCCACTTGTTTTTCTTATAGGAGGAACTCCTGAGGGAATATTGGAGGTACTAGGAATGAAAGACGGATTGAAAAAAGTCAAAAACCATTAAATGCTTGTAAAGTTTTTTCTTCTTTTTTTTGTATGCTGACTTTGCTGACCCGTCATTTTAATTCATTTTAATTAGAGTGTTGTAACAAGACAGTTTCTGACTGGTTGTTTTGACAAGGCTAGTAAACACTACTGGACCGTTTGACACGTGTTTGTTTGTGTAACGGTGTGATTAAAAATCAAGTACCACACATCAGCATTATTAAACATGAGTGAAATCTTAGTCTTGAAGACGATAAACAGGATAATTCAGTGCAGGCATCAACATTTAGTAAGTAACATGATATCTTATGTTAATGTTAAATAAAGAAAAATGAAAGATTTTATCTATTCAGCGACATGAAGGCAGCTCATTATGAGCATGGAAACACAAAGTTGCAGAAAATAGTTATGTGATGTAAACATTTATCTTACAAGAACTTTATCTCTTTAAATCACAAATAATGGAATTCTTTTGAAGCTTGGTTGTGTGTTTAATATTTAGGTGGTTAACCTGCTCAGAAATACACGTGTGGTATGTTGTTCCACTCTCACAGGAGCAGTAGCTCAATCATTAAACCATATTAAAGTTACAGTGGTGGGTTCTGTGGGGGGTAATCAGGTAAAGGGTTCTCTGTGCAGGGTCGGCTGCAGGATAAAGTTTTTCTCAAGGCCAACTCAGGAGCAGGGACGGGTCAGAGGTGGCCAGATAGGCCTCTCGCTCCCATCTGATTGGCTGCCCCGGTGCCCTCCTACTGAATTAGAAGGACGTATCTCCTTAAAACCTTAGGTAGTTCACTTTTTGGCTAAATTTCCTAAAAGCATGGCTTTAAATTTGAGAATAGTACTTTAATAGTTTTTTAAAGAAACCCCCTTTTTCAAAAGTGTTTCTTTACTCGTAAATGAATAAATCCTTACTAAAATAACAGTTTGAAACTATGTCATCAAGTTTAACGCAGATTTCATCTGACACCACAACACTGTCAATCAGACCGCTTCCCCTGGTTTCCTATTGTGTTCTCATCAAATAATCATCTGCCTTCTCAGACCCATCTATGTGGTGATAGAACGACAAACACATCTTGTTTTTGGATACAGTAAAGTCAAACACGTTTGAACGTTGTCGCAGCGATTAGGATGGTTCACAATGAGGTCAAGATGTGTCCCAGAACCACTTGCACAAGACCTGTCGTGACGTTTGTACTGGCAGAGGAGGTGTTGTCTCAAAGTCAGAAGTTTAGCTTGGACAGGAGAATCATGGCAAACATTGTGCATTCTGCATTCGGATGTGATATTTGCTTATTCTTACCTGCTGCTTTGTCTTTCAGGTTATGGGCTCTGTGCCGCAAAGGCCCAGTATCCCATTGCTGAGTTGGTGAAGATGCTTAAAGATGCTGGCAAGAAAGTCAGGTAAACGGGTGATTAATTTACTTAAATGTAAAATGCAATTAAAAGAAATTAATCAGCAGAAGCCACAGTAACTTCTGTCTTCATTATGAAAAAAAGCTAGTTATATATATGAATACTGCAGATGCATGCAGTATGTACTGATGGCAGATATTCAGACGGTGTAGTTTAAGGGGGAAATGAAATTAGAGTTTTATTAAATACAATATGTAAAGTGAACCATGTACAGAAGAGAAGGCAAGAGAAAGATCTGTGTGCGAAGAAAGAATGAGAAAAAGGAAATGCAGAAGAGAGGAAGGACAAGGTACAGCGGAAGCTTGTGTAATTGTCCTGCCTCAGTCGTTTGATCCTGGCTGTTGCAGCTGCTGCTACTTAGAGCATTTGTACTTGATTAGAGGAAAGTGGGTGGTCAAAGAAAAAGAGAAAAACCTCCTTCACCCTGATCTCTTGCTGTTTCTTTTCTATTTTCTCTGTTCTGTATCCCAACACTTGTTTTCTTACTTTTTATATCTGCCTTTATAATCCTTCTACAGATCCTCCTCAGTTTTAATAAATTGAAAGTTGTTTTCCTCCGTGGACACTAAAGATTATTAACATCATGAAGTTCAGAAGCACATTTCACACAAATGATAGTTGTTCACATGGGCGTGTAGAGAGAGCCAGCCACCAGAAGTCAGTGGCTGGTGTTAATTTCCTACCCCGACTACATGACATAGCTAATTGAGCTTGAGAGCCACATATACCCAGTCACACACACACACACACACACACACTAAACAAATAATACATGATGGAGAACTGTAAGCAGACTGTAATCACATCTCTCAACTCCGCTATCCGTCTTATTGTCTCTTTCTCTGCTGAAGCCCATTTATTTTAATCCCTTCTTAACCACCTCTGACATGTCCTAGCTCTCTTTGTCATGTATTTTCCCTTGACTCAAAAATGAGATGAGAGACAAAGGACTGTATTCAAACATTCATTAAAAGTCAGACTTTTGTTCCCATAGGTTTGGTATTCACCCGGTAGCTGGTCGTATGCCTGGTCAGCTCAACGTGCTGTTGGCTGAAGCTGGTGTGCCATATGATATTGTACTGGAAATGGAGGAGATTAATGAAGATTTCCCTGGTAAGACCGTCTCTTCTCATCTGTGTGCATAGCTCACAATCTGTTATTTGGTAATTAAAAATTACTTTTAACATATGAAAAATATGGAGTTAAAGGAATGGTTTAACTTTTTGGGAGATTTGGGAGTGTGCTTGGTTTTTGCCAATCTTCTCATCAAATTATTGGCAAGATAGCGAATAGGTGTTTTTCCTAAAATGTCAAACTGCTGCTTTAAAAAATTGTTTTGACAAAATCTCCCCCACTATTCAGCTATTATTTATTTGTTGCTCATGGTCAAATTAATTTTAATCATGTTAGAATTTCAGCCATTTTCTCCGAAGAAAAACTCTTATTTGAAAGCTTCTTTCATAATATTGATCCCATCATCTCCAGATGTTATACGCCCCATCTCTGACTAAATGAGCCTTAACTTATAAAACATATGTTCAGTCCTGAAAAACAGGATTCACATTTTTTTTGATACCTAAAACTAAAACATTTTTTGTGTCTCCTTCCAGAGACTGACCTAGTCCTGGTGATCGGTGCTAATGACACGGTGAACTCTGCTGCCCAGGAGGACCCTAACTCTATTATCGCTGGTATGCCTGTGCTGGAGGTCTGGAAGTCTAAGCAGGTGAGACATCTGGTACAAGTGTGTGTGGTGTTGAGGTTGTCAGGTTGTCCTGAAGCCCGACAAGACAAAGAGGAACGGGTGACTTTATAAAAGCGTCAATTTACGTTTTTTATTTTTTTTTGCTGGAGTCCACAGTTGTAGAGGGGCCTCCGTTTGAAGATGTCATAAACCTAAAGAAAAGCATACTCATATTGCTCACACACAAATACACATACAGACAAAGATTGTTACAGTTCCAGGTGCAGTCCATCCTGATCCCATTAGTGGTGACTGTGTCCCTGTGGGATGACGACATTCAGAGCACTGTGCTGGCACCACTCCGAGATCTGGGATTTATACAGCGCTCCCACAATTTTCCACACACTTTCCCCTGGGGAAATCAAAGGACATTGTATTTAACCACACACTTGTACAGACATGCACACAGAGACACACATGCAGGTGCATAGATTAAAAACATAAAGCGACACTCGTTTTGCTAATTGTAACAGCAGTTCTGTTAAATAGTCCCCAGTTATGCATGGATGTGTCATGTGAGAACAGACACATTCAGTTGTCAATACGCAGTTAAATGTGGATAAAATTGGTTGGGAATTCCCATGGAAGCTCAGCATTTATGTTAAACGATGTGTCGACTTGCTGACTTGTGCTCAAGGCAAACAAAGAAAGCTTTGAGTTCACTGTGCAAAGCCAACTATGACGGTTTTTAGGATATAAATTAATGAGGTTTATGTTAGCATTAAATTGATTGACACACAGTAGTTTAAATGAAAACAGGTTTGTTAAATATGTTAAAATGACAGCTGTTTGTAACATTTAAGCCAAGATGGGATTCAGGCCCACTCACAAAAGTCACTTTTTAAATCCCAGCTGAAGGAGAAAAGAAATCCATCAATTCACTGTATTTCTGGATCCAAGGTCAGTCAGAGGTTGGTTGCTGAGAGGAGAAAAATGCTGATGGAAAAATTCTGGTTTTACTTTAGGAAAGTTTGGAGAGTGTACACAGAATTTGCATCACCGCCAAATTCATTTTCAAAACTAGTTTTTCAGTATCGTCATCTCTAATCACGGTGGCTAATGAGCATGTAACTATATCTCATTTTATCCAGGTTATTGTGATGAAACGTTCTCTGGGTGTGGGATACGCAGCTGTTGACAACCCCATCTTCTACAAACCCAACACCGCAATGTTGCTTGGAGATGCCAAGAAGACTTGTGATGCTCTGCAAGGCAAGGTCCGCGAGTCCCTGAGCGCTTAAAGTGGCTCTGCTGCAAACAGAAACCTCCACTGAAGGCACACATGGGTGAGGAAAATAGCCGACAGTGACGCAAAGGTTTTACAGACAAAATACAAAATTAATTTAGCTCTCAGATCATTTTTTCATTGAGCAAAGATGATCAGTGAGATTTGTTTTGGCCAAAACCTTCCTGTGATCTATTAATAAAAGGAGGTTTGTGGTGATAAAAATCACTCCCACTGTTGTAAAGTACTTAAACACATTCTCTTTGACCCTTTTTTTTATTTATTTACATATGAATGGAAGAAATCTTCGGAAATGTGCTTGTGCTCTGTAATCACAGGAACAGCAGGCAGAGTGTCATCTTCATTTTAGACGCCTACAGTATATTAAAATAAAACAACAATTAGCAGTGCAGAGGCAGTAAAAATATTAGATATGTAAAATTTTACTTTTAGGATACTGTTTTAGGAAGTAGTCAGTAGCTGAAGATAATTTTAGATGAATTAAATTGAACAAAACTAGAGGTAAAAAAGTGAAAGATGTGTGATAAACATAAGCACTTAAATTTTCCAAACTATAAGGAGTTGCTCACCTTTGTCTGCAGAGTTTGATTTTGTTATAGTAAAAATAATTTGATGTTCCCTTTGATAGATTTTTTTTGCTCTGAGACTTACACACAGTGTTTTCTCCTCTCACTCTTCTGAAAATTCTTCTTTTTTGTGCACAAGTGAAAAGAAAAAAAAAACAGTAGTGCAACATTTTTGTAAAGTTTATTCAGCGTACATTTTATACTATATTAACAGGTTTTTGTATTCAGTCAAATAATTATCATAAACCCAGAAACAAATGTGGTCATGTTGTAGAAGCCACAGCCAGTTATTGAAATCTTGTCACAATTTCAAGATGTCAATAACTGCTACTTCTTCCCCTTCTTTTTTTTTTTTTTCTTTTCACTTAAAGCGTCTCGTTCACTCCACACATAGATCAATTACAAATTACAAATCCCTTCACACTTTGTCTATTGAGCATTTATTGCAATAAAACAAAAGTCTCTGACCTTTTAGGTGTGAGACCACAGCTGCTCTGTAATGCTGCTATTACAGGACAGCAAAAAAAACACTCCTGCAAACAAACTCTCTCTCTGATAGCTGAATGGATTTTATGATGTTTTTCAGTAAGGTGTATCCCATCATCCTGTGTGGGTCAGTTGTTATAGCACATGTGAGGTTTTAGCCTTTGGCATCAAGGTAAAGTTTTTCCTTTTAGTGAATGTGGCTCATCTACTCTAATGCGTGACCTCATTATTGCTGTAGAGGGAAATGAAGTACCACTGCTGATAAAGCAGGGCCAGATGTTAACCCCACTGTTGTGTAATGATTTAAAAACAGCAATGCACTTAATGAATTTGTCACCACATTTCAGAACACATAAATGGTTTAGAAATGGTTTAGTCTTTCTAAATTGACATTGCTCCTTCTTCCATTCCTTTTGTGGCCCAAATTCAGATCATTTGACTTGTGTACTGTATAACCACATGGGTAATTCAAGAAAGATAATACACATAATGACAGAATTGCTGTAGTTCCCACTCTACACATGTACTAAAAAGCACCAGTAACGTATTACATCACTTTATATTTATACTGTGGTCATCCATTTATTGCTTGTTTTTTAAGGACAGGACACAGTAGATGAAATAGTATGATTTTATTTTGGTAAATGGTATGAGGAACAATAGCTAATGACTTTAAAAGCTGTAAGTAGTTATTATAATTTCATCCGGGGACCTGATACATTTACCATGACAACTCTCCTACCTCTCCATAAAATGACCAACAGATCTTTGTAGGACATTCATCAGACCAATCCTATTTGATTTATTTTTCACAGTGTGTAACGGACCAGTCATTTTCCATCCACACACCATTGACCTCTCACATATCCTAAACCTGACCAATTACGTTCTGTTTTGTGTTCACATTGATTTTTAACCATCAGACCTCAGTTTGCTGCTGGTATGTTTACTGTATGTTGTGCAAGTGTAGATCTGCAGACGTCATATGTGCTCATGAAGGATTATTGTTGTTATATGTCAATTTACACAAGCAATATAGTCTTTAGGGACAATTAGAATGATATGTCTCCTTAATATTTGTAGACTGGTGCCATTTGTGACATATTGATCAAAATAAAGTAGATGGAAATTTTAATAATTTTACCTTATTCCCTGAATTCCCTTCTCCTTTTTTCCCGTTCTTCCTAAGGAGAGTATTTTTGTAAAGAGGAATCGTATTTGTGCAGAGCAACAATGTGGTTTTGAAGTTTTACAATGTTCAATGCACCATGATAAGGAGATGAAATGTACTGTGAATGTGTTTTTCCCGTCTTTTGTTTATCATGGCACATTTTCACTCCTAATAAACCTGTATTTACACTAGATGTTGGCTGAAGGTGTAATTTCTTCCCTGACATGCTCTTTAAGGTGCAGCTGAATTCCTTAATAGTAAACAAGTTGATCTGCAAGGTTTTCCCTGAGGTCTACCACAGCTTTGATGGTAATCCGAACTGCCCACATTTCTATGACTGGGTTGAAAACTCAAATATTTGCTGCAGTTATGTGGATGAAGGATCATGAGGAGATGTAGTTGTATCCACACATCCAGTACTTCATCTGAACAGTGCTAGTTTTCAGAGGGATATAGAATTCTTTGTGCTAAAGAATTGTAGTTCAAATCGGTGCGTTAATGGCTGCTTTTCCAAAGATGAGTCAACAAATAGTTAAAATATGCCAACATTTTTTAAATGTTCAAAAAAAAAAAATCAATCTGTAAAAACTAAGTTTTAAAAAATTAAGTCTGTATGAATTGCATACTATAATGTAGCTGTTTACAAATCATCGCAAGGAAATAAAAATTAATTTCAGCTGGAAGATTTTTTTTTTTTTTTTAACATCTCTATACAAAACATAATTTTTGTGCATGCTCTGCCTAGATGACGGATAGTGGGGGGAGAAGCTGTCTCTAACCTCAAAGTGTCCTTGTGCAACAGAATGACATTGCATGAGTCTGTCATGAGGGTTGGGATGATGACTGAAATGTAAATATCAGTTTGTGTGACATTTTCACCTACAAGCAGCACTTGATTGCTATTCATCAGCTCAGAGTGAACTGGAGGTACTTAGCAGGGGAGTGGTCCCTACAGAGAGAGTGTAGATGAGGCCACAGATAGATTTATGGAGATTGGGATTGCATGTGTGTGCGATGAGGGTGGCTTCATCCTGCAACAAGTAGCACTCAGACAGGGCTGTTATCTGCTCTCAGACTGGAGGAGATCTAAAGAGAACTGTCATTCCCACAGTGGAGGCGAGATGCAGCAATAGAGATAAAGGAATGGGTTGAGAAATGACTCAGGGGTTTTGTTAATGTAATAACTTATTTTATATGCATCATCTGTCTGACATTGTTATCCCCCTGAATGTGAAGTTATTTCCTTGTGTATCTTCCTAAAATTGAGATCTTGCAGACAATGGTTTTTTAAAGTGAAACTTGCCTCTGGAGGTTCTCAGGTTGTGATGGTGTTTTAGTGTGTGGATGTGCGACAGAGAGGGCATGAAGATGCAGGACCTGATAAGTGCTGAGGTGACAGCCTCCTCAGCTCAAACTGGTCTCTAGTCACACTGCCAGTATTTATCCAGTGCTGAAGGACAGCCAGCATGATCTAACCACAATAAGCCTCCATCCTTTCTCCCTGCACAGATAATCCTGAAAAAAAGTTTGTTTTCCCTTGCCTTGCATGCGATTCCATGAGGAGGGGGTTTAATTATTTATGATGAGATTATGTTTTTTGGTGAGTGAATGTTTTTGAATATCTCTGATGATTAGATGATGTATGTAGAGGTGTCTAAAGTACACAAACTCAGTATTCAGGTAAAAGTGCATGAACTGGCCCAAAAAAATACTCCACTACAAGTAGAAGTATCCTTTAATTTTTTCAAATTAAGTTAGAGTACAACTTCCAAATGTTATGTAAAGTACAAAAGTAAAAGCACTCCACTAAGAAAACAATGCATTTTAGACAATGTAGAAACTGATGCTGGTGGTTTTGTTACCTGCAGACTGTGGAATAAAAGTGGCTGATAAAGGTGGGACTGATTTTCAAAGCCTCCTTTTTGAATGATCCTAAACAGTTTAACCAATCAGAGAATTCCAATTATTTCTGTTTGATTAATAAGTTTTGGAACATTCATTATGGAAATTTTAGAATTAAAATTTTCATTGTCTTATTGATGAAAGTCTGAGTGTGGCAAAGAGCAGCCGAGCACAGCAGAGCGGGGAGAGAGAGAGATAGGTGGACTGATTTCAGTATAGACTATGCGCCTTAACATTACTTTTTAAAATATTATATAAACTGTAGGGTCTTTCAGTTGCCATAAACATGTCAGGCTAAACTACAAATTGTATCTGTTTCTTCTCTACTGACATGTACTTACAGCCTGAACTCACCACAGGAGATGTTTACATTTTTAACCCTGGTCCCAAATGGATAAATCTCATCATTGACTCATTAAACCACATTATGACTCATTATATTCATATTTGACACAAAGATATACCTATGATGTATAATCTTTTTACAAAGCTTCGGGTCATCTAAAGCCACATATATTTAATGTGGCCACATGTAAATAAATTAATTTATTGAATAAAAAATTATTAGAGACTGCAAAAAAGATTCATCATACGTGTATATGTGTGCTGTAACATAGTTATGCTGCTGTATAGCCAAAGCCGTTCACATTCTTGTAACCCGAAAGGGGCTATAGCTGAAAAAAATTAAAACACTGCAATGTCCGAACTCAGCCAAACACCACATTTTTGCATATTATCAACATGAATGTGGCAACTTTTGACTCAAAAGTGCTGTTTTGTTAAATTTTGCCACAATTTATTTTACATATACACTAATGTTTAGATGTGTTTAATGGAATTCCCCTTTGCTAAAGTCATGTGATGCTTTCTCTACCAAAAGACAAAACAAGCTAACTAAACTGTGTGACGCTAGTAAAAGGAAACATATGATGAGAATGAGACTTCATAGTGTTCTGGCAAACTAAACCGTATATATATA
>JAUYWH010000014.1:11793313-11840109 GCA_034779795.1 Ctenopoma multispine | reverse complement strand
AACTCCACATGTGTTCATTCATAGTTTTGATGCCTTCAGTGAGAATCTACCAATGTAAGTGGTCATGAAAATAAAGAGAACACATTGAATGAATTGAATGTGTCCAAACTTTTGGCCTGTACTGTATATATCCTAAATCTAAAAATATATGTGGCAGATTTAAATGAATAATTGATTGAATAATTATTTTTATCATGTGAGTATGTACTGTAAGTGGTCCTTACAGTACAGTAGTCCTTACAAGTGGTCCCAAATAAATGATACTCATGTTTAATGTTTAGAGTTTGAGTTCCAGACTTTTGGCATGGCCTCCAAATTATCAGCACAAGTTCCCAACAAAAGGAATATTTGGCACATAATTAATTTCACGGTGACTAAAAAAAATGATAAGCCCTTTTGATTTCATCATGCACCAAAGAAACACTTGTGTGATTCAGAGAGAGACTAGGCGGGTAAGAGAGTGTGTCACTTGCTGGCTTAATTGGATCCAGCATTTGAGCTGTTGCCCAACTTGTTGTCAGTAAAGCATCCACACACACTTAACTAGATGTTAAGTGTGTGTGCACGCGTGTGCTCATGCATGTGCTACGTTAAGTGTTCCAGGAATCAAAGTGAAATGAAAGGGGGAGAAAAAAATCCCAAGCTCCAAAGGACCTTAACTATGCCCTGAAGGCCAAACACCCTCATGTCCCCTCCACATGTATGTACACATGTGCGCGCACACACAAATGCACAACCCCCTCCCCCGCCCTCCCAAAAACTGAAGTCCACAGGTGAATCTATATCAGCTACAGTACCTGTAAACCCTAACTGAAAAAAGTAAATGAAACTAAATTATCTTTATAAAATAAAGTAAACCCTTAGACTTGATCCACATGTTTTGCATGCTGTTCTGATTTAGTTTTGTGTTATTTATTTATTTTTTTGCTGATTGTTCATTATAAAACTAAGTGTCATAAAAAGAAGTGCATGTTTCTGACATTGACAAAAAACTGTGACCAGAACACGCAGATCAGATCGACACCAACACAGATAAAACATAAAACATCTGTTCTATCCAAACAATTTCAGTAACGATGTAAAGTGAATTAAAAATGGGGGACTACTCCTAAGCTTTCAAAATAAACAAGAATGAAAATGTTGGACATTACATAATACACAATTATGCATCAAAAGTTAAATATAGACATGAAAATATTTGTTTATGCAATGAAATGATTAATTTAACCTGTTGTCCACAACATCAAAGCATCAGTCTGTGACATAGTAGTGTGATTCAAGATGTCTCAAGGGTTGTTAGCGTCGTGCAGTCACAAATGTGTGTGTTTGAACATGCATTTGTGTGTGTGTGTGTGTGTGTGTGTGTGTGTGTGTGTGTGTGTGTGTGTGTGTGTGTGTGTGTGTGTGTGTGTGTTCGTGTGTGTCTTTTGGTCAGAGTAGGAGTGTGTGAGTCATGCTGCGTACAGCTGTGGTCCAGATGAAGGAGGCCACCTGCTCCCTCCTTTCCTTATTTTCTTCTTAACGCCATCATTTACACGTTCTCCCAGACATACAAACAACCTCCAATTAGGCCAACCTTGACTCGCTGTACGCCTGTCAACACACGTTCGTACCGTACGAACCGTACATGACTAGGCAGAACCTTGTATGTGGTATGTAGGAGAAGAAGTGGAGGAATAAGGAAGGAGAGGAGTAGAGAGACATTCTGTTCACTGCAAGCGCTACATTTCATTTTGGTTGAATCCATTCTTCATTGTGTTATTTGACAGATTAAACCCAGGACTTCAGAGGTGATCCTGCTCAAACTGAAATCCCAGACAAGATTCTCTAAAAATCATCCACACCACCCCGACTGACACCACTGTGGTTTTTGGCAGTGACGAGACGTAAAGTTGTGATCCAAGTCATATTAGTACAAACATGCCAAAGAGTGGAAATCCAACTCGGCAGGGCAGTTGTTTGTCTCAAATGCCCTAGGAGACTTTGCATTTCCAAAAGGTCTGGGGGAAAAAAACAATGTAGAAAATGAAAAGGCTGCTTTTTTAAATGCTTTTTTGTGTCTTTTGTCAGTTTGCTATGCAGCATATTTAGGTGATTTTAGCTTGGCCCCAGTGTGGAGCATTTGTTCAACTGTAAAGGAGAATCTCAGCCTTAAGGTGTGCATAATTTGCTGTCACTCTATTTGCTATATTCTCATTTTCGTTGAAAAAACAAAATTAAAATGTTAAGATGAATTTGCATGTGTTACATTTGTGCTCACATGCATTACGTGTTCCACCACATCAGACTTTTACATGAACATTTTCTCAGTCAGAAATAACCGAATGCTTGAGGTTTGTGTGTTTGTGCTTCATTCAGTCATGGTGGTCGCTGGTCGGACCACACTAGGCGTGTATGTTTCTGTGTGTGCGTGAGTTTGGAGGGATGTAATGTGTGCTGTAGAGGCAAACGGCTTTCATGGTGACGTGTGTTTGTGTGCGTGTGTTGTGTGGTTGAGGACCACATCAACCAGCCATATCAAATCTGAGGATAAGTATCAGGCATCGCTTTGCCTAATTTCACCCAACCAACCAATCAGCGCGAGTTCTGTGTCTGTCCTGATTGGTGGAGGAGATGTGATCTGTACTCCTGTAGGTAGTGCTAATTACGCATCATGCTGTTCTACTTGTGTTTGATCTTAGAATTGCTATGCCTAGATCAGGACTGTATTTTGGCCACATATTCTGTGTTAAGGCTGGAATAATAATAATCAGAATCATAAAGCCTTTATTGTCATTGCATATGATGTTGCAATAAAATTAATTAAAGTCTATTAGTCTAATAATAATGTAATAATAATAACCTCCCAACTTTTTCCTAAAACTAAGCGGCAACCAGTGGGAAGATCATCTGTTTTGTAAGTATTTGAAACATTCATTCCTATAATGAATGTTAATGAGCCTACATCAAATCACCCAACACCTATTCCACAAACAACAAGACAATTATGTGGCCTTACTTTTGGTTGTTTAGTTAACTTCATAGCTAGAAAGATAAGTTACAGATTGTTTCTGCCATTAATTTGAAAATGTTAAAGGGTATTTTTGTAATTCTACGTTTTCTTTACAAGATAGTTTGAAACCATTGATGAAAATCTTGTATAAATTAAAACGACGTACAGTACAAAATAAAGAAGTACATCCATGGTTTAAGTTTCTCTCATGTGGACGTTTCTATAAAAGCATATTAAAAACGTCTAGTCTATAAATGGTATTTCTGTGTTTATCCCTGTTCTCCATTTCAGCCTCCATACATTCCAGTCAAATGAGGCCTCCCATTGGACCCAGTCAGTAATCAGCCCACTGGCTTGCTGCTGCTGTTCTGTAATAATATTCTAATAAGCAGTGACTGCTGCTTTGATTAAGGCCTGCTACTCCTACTGCTGATCTACTGATCTACTGAACTTACTCCTACTTGGGTAATTAAATATCACTGAAAACAAGGAAATGGACCACCAGCTCTCCTTGTTTCTGCTTTTCCTCTGTCCCTCCCTTTCACTCATGTTTTTTTTCGCAGTCTTAAACTCTCTTGTTCTTATGCTTTTTTGTGCCTTTTCCTCATGCCTCACTGGTTTCTTACTTGTTCTTTTATTTTCTCTTGTTTTTTCCCCTCTCTCATCTCTTTAATTTTGTATTTGTTATTGTTTGTCAAGTTAGTGAGAGACGCTTAGCGCTGAACTGCTGCTCTGATCTCACTCCTACCCAGGCAAGTAAATCAAGAGAGGCAATAGTGGGAATATGGACCACCAGTGCAATACCGAGACAGATTTTTTTTCTCGCATTTTTTATCCCTTGCATTTTGATTTTTTTTACACTCTATGATTACTCTTTTTATATCATACTTTTTTTAATGCAGACATCTTTCCCATGTTTCTTCTTCTTTACGTTATCTCACATCTTACACCTCATTTGTCTGTCTGTCTGTCTATCTGTCTGTGTCTCTCCTTCTTCCCTCCCCCTCCCCCTCGTGATTGACTTGAGTGGGTGAAACAGGCCAATTTGTTCTCTTGGGGTCTTAAATTACCTGCCTGTCTGTTTGGATGTGGAGAAGCACAGATGATTTCTGCTCTCCCATCAGTGACCACGGTTCATGTTATTCACATAAAATTAAAATCAGCATTGTTTGGATAGCTCTGTACACAAACTCTTTCCTCGGGCTATTTCCTCAAGTTATATCAAAGCAGTTTACATTAACTTGTTAGTCTCAGGATGAAAACGGAGCTCGAGTTTCAAGCTTAAGAGCTGTAAAATGTGACAGAATAGACACCTAAAGTAAAGATCTATGAATCTATATGCTTATTATATGTTTTATTATATGTTTTCAGATAACAGGAGAGATTTTATTTTTTTAAAACAATAGGAAGAGCACATATGTAAATAATAGAATGAATGATGATTAATTAATGTATATTATTTAGTTCGTTTAGTTAGTAGTTGTGGCCGCCCACACGAGTCAGAATGTCTCCTGTGAAAAAGACCTATCACAGCAATACCAAACTGTTGCTCCTCGCTTGTGTTAGATCATCAGGACAAAGGAATGAATAAGTAAGACAGGAACTTTGCTCTTTTGGAAATGTAAATGAAGTATTTACCTGATTGATATCGCTCTGCTGGTAACTACAACGCACATGCTAACAGTTAACAGATCTTGTTCATGCACAGCAGATATTTTGATTTGTCAGAGCAGGAAAAGCACAGATGAAACAAATTTTCTTAACAATGGTTCAGTTTGAGGTGAGTCTCATAAGACCTAGACCCAGGAACTAGCCTTACCTAAATTGAATGCAGTCTCTTTTGAATGTTCTGAACTTCATCTGTGTCGTCTGTCTTCTGCGTAGAGAGGTTGTATGTGATGAGTGGGGGTTAGCTGGTCTCCTCAAATTACATTTCCCTAAATATGTAGTGCACCAAAGGTTATTTGAAATAAATGTGTGTATTCTGCTATACCCTCAAGGTTGACTGAGTCGGAAAGAGGGATGTTAACAAGAGGTAATATTTTTTATTTTACTGGGTCTTAAAAAGGGACCTGTGCAAGTATTTCTAGGCATTTACCTAGAAGACTAGAAGGTTTAGTTAAGAAATACTTGCCATCTTTCCTTCATAATTTGATTTATTTTGTCTTGGCCTGGCACTTCAGCAAAATTTGTTTTCATACAGTTAAGTAAATGTGTCTCCAGTGGAAATGTAGATGTTTAAACTCGGGTGTTAACTTTTTGAAGTGTTGATAGAGACACTTTTGTTCAGCATTTTGGCACAGTGTGACACATTACTTTAGAAACAAACTACATTTAAAAGAATCCTAATGATACAGTGGACTGTCTCATACTGTAATGGTGACTGGTTGATTAATGACTCTTTAAATATTGTGTCTTGAGTAAATGTTACCACTTGTGCAGTACAAGGTGCTATGAGTAGACCCTAAAATGACCTGCTTCGGTGTGGAACCGGCCCCTGTCCCATTTTCTGTTGAAAGATGGTTTCAATAGTTGCAGTGCACCTCAGCTGAGGCTTAGGAGGGTGTGAGTGAGTACTTTTTGGTCCTATTCCTGGTTGTCTCTGGCCCTCATTCAGCTCCTGTTTGACTGTTCTGTCAGCTCTCATACTGGGGGTCTGAAATTGAACTAAACAAACACTGTAGAGATTCAGTTCAGAATCAGTGTGTGTATGTATGGCTAGGTGTAAATCTTTTCTTTTAGAAGTCATTTCAACTATTCCTCAATGTAATTTCACACATGCAGAAACTCACGCATAGAAATACTCAATATCCAGATGAAATAACATTGCCTGTGTGTCCTAAGAAGTGTATTAATATTGGCACTGAGCTCTCGGATTAGGAAAAAGACAGCAGATATTTCTAGACAGACATTCTAATTTTACAACGCTGCATTAAAACTCATTGGAGGCAGATTTTTTATCCTCCTAAGATCAACAGTTATTGTTTTTTGTGTGGTTTTCAGAGCCAGGATTCTGTGGCTACATCTTCCAGTCTCCAGCGTGCCTGGCCTTTTGTGCTGATTCTTTGTGTGAGGAATACTTTTCCACCAAGCTAGCTGCACCCTCCGCCTGTTTTCCCTGCTCATTCCTTGGATAGAGTGTGTTTTTTCTTCGTCAGTGTGAACATTATATCATCTCTCCCATGGTCGGTGGAGACTGTGGTGTGGTGGGGTGACCTGAACTTCAGTGGAACAGAACAGAACTGAGAGTGCTTGTGTGTGTGTTGTGTCAGTGCGTTTATCAGGACTAATAATAATATTTGATCTGGCAGAAATCATTGTCTAAAAGCAATACAGTGTGCTGTAATTCATTCATTGTAAACTGATCTGTTCCACACCCATTCTTCTATCAGGAAACAATGACACCACACCATCATCCACCAGGGTTTTTTACACCATGGATAAGCGTGAGGGGCTGTCTAATCTGCCTCACAGTAACATTACCACAACAAAATTTAAACTTGCCTTCCTTGTTAATATGCGATACAGCAAGCGCAGCACACGGTCATGCTGTGTGTATTTAGTTATAAAAGAGAGGATTTTATAACTTAACCAATTGTGCCTCCTCTGCAACAATCACTCAGTAATTAGTAGAATCACACTGTGTAACAACAGACATAACCTGCTTGATGACTTCACATTGCACTGCGGCAGAATTAAGTTGCATCAACATGAGAACTGTGCCGTATGATATTTTCCACATGTATAATCCCTCCCCGTGATAAGAATCTATCTGCTAGATTAGCAGTTATACTGGCATGATGGATCTTTATATACGTGCCCAGACATGGGGAGTTTATGATCCCCAAGAAACTGGAAAGCATTCATTTAATTGATTGAACTATTAATGGCTATTATTGAAATATTGATTGATCATAGTCTACTTTTTAAGTCTATTCTGCTCATCACAAATCATCCCCCCTTATTTACACTAAACATTATCCCTTTTGCATTCTTACTCTAAAAAAACACATCTTTCATCATCTTGCATCACTATTTTAAACCAATTAAAACCATTTTTTTATTTATTTCTGGCATATGTATATCATAAATCCCTAAATATGAAAATGAGTTGTAAATGTGAGTTTGTGTGAATCATCACACTTGTGTGCTGTCCTCCCTGATGTGGTGACACCAGACTGTCGGATCACTTTTGTACTCCACAAGAAAACACCTCTGCACATTTCCCCTGAGGTTCTAACAAAGCCACCTGCTAGTACAAAGTTTATTAGTCCACAGAGCCGCTGGAAACTCAGAATTTAGGTTTTTTAAAGCTCTGTTTACTCTGAACAGCCCTTCCAACCCGGCCCAGCTGGGCTGCGAACTAAACGCTTTATTAGCTAAGTGAATGTTGGGTGGTCAAATCTGTAAGTGTGACTGTGTGATAAACCAAAACAGAACGTTTAGATAATTATGTGCTTGTCTGCTCGGGTGTATCATACAGTATGTGTTCATGCGTGTTGTGTGCGTGTGTGTGTGTGTGCGTGTGTGTGCGTCTTTAGACCAGTTTTGACCATCTTCCGTGGCAGCGGTGTGGTTGACTTCACCTCCTAAAATGTTAGTGAGGAGGTGATTATTGCATTATTTGTTTGTTTGTTTTACAGAGTCAGTAATGCAAACAAGTGTTTATGTCAGCCAGCTGTATGTCCACCTGCTGACACTTGGATTAAAATATTTAGTGTTATGATGATTTTGCTATTATACTCAGTCAAAACTCTAAATAATGCAAAACAAGGATCTTTTTTTTTTTTGAGTCAGGCAATTATGGAGCTGTCTCCATGTTGTTCCACCCATTTTAATTGTATTTTAATTGTATATAATAAAGTCATGGAAACTCAACACAATTATTTTCTGGTAGTTCATTCACTTTATATATATAAGTTTGGGGACTTATTACTGCCTTAAGTTTAATTTTATTTTACCAGGGTCAGCAATTGAAAAAGCATCAAATCAGATTCTCACAAATCCACTGTAGGTAATCAGTTGAGTCAAGATTTGCAGACAAAGCCAACAGCTGTGCCTTTGACATATAATGAAAAACTGTCTTCACAGACACTGACATTACTTAGGGAAATTATTTTTAATGGGGATATGGGCATATTCTCTGGTTAAAGCTGAAATAGAAACAGCCTTCATTTTTTTCTTGATTTCTCTCGTTTCTTGCTTTGTGAAAGACAAATTCTTGTTTTCAGTGATTATGTGAGCTGTATAAATCTTCAGACTAACACATGGTAATTCTGTTTAGAGTGGCTCTTCTTTCCAGTATAATGCTTGTCAGGGGTGATTAGGCTGACGCTGTCTTACATCACTCCAACAACAGCTGAGGAATGAGGCAGAAATTCAGTTTTGATATGTCAAATATAAAAAAAACTGTTTAAAGCAATGTTTTTTTTTGTGTTAGCACTTACACACGGTTGTTTTCAGCTGGTATAGCAAGGTGCTTCATTTGTCTCCATCTTTGTTTGCTGCACTTTTGTTCTCTCTCTTTCTCATCTCTCTCACTTTCTCTCCATCTTTTCATCTTCCTCTCATACGCTTGTTCTCTCTCTCTGTGTTTAGTAGGTCAACATGTCCTGCCTCCTCTCCACACTGTTGTCTTGCAGTATCACGCAACCATTCACAGCTGGGACTCATTTGACTTACATGTAGAGAGTGTGTGTGTGTGTGTGTGTGTGTGTGTGTGTGTGTGTGTGTGTGTGTGTTCACCAGCCACGGGTAATTCCCCTATCTCAGTCTTTGATGAACAGGTATGACCAAGGCTTCAGGATGAGTTTTATGCAATGCTTCACGCTTGAATGATAAGCTGGTGTTTGTTGTTTTTCACGCATTGTTTCCATTTCTCATGTATCATGACAAAAAGAAGTATTGCACGAACTTGAGGAATAATTAATGTATGGTTGTTTGGAAGTCTGTGACAGGTTACATGTCCTTGTCACAGTCTGAAATGCTCATATTATTTTTTATGCTTCCTGGATGACTATGCAGCTGTGTATCACTCACATCACCGGTTTGGAGCAGGTCAGTTTACACTTTGTGTCTATACCGGATTTTTCTTTGGAACACCAGACAATATTTATATAACTTACACACAGCATTGCCAGAATTAGACAATATGCACGTCTTTTCCTATTTAGTTGAATCTTTTTGCCGTTACCAGTTCCAGTCTTCCCACATGCACAAAGTGAACCACTATCCAATCAGATACAAGGTTTTGTTTTTATATTTAAACACATGTCAGTGTGCTTGGACACACACAAACAGAGGAATAAGGTGATTCATATTTACATAAATATTCTTGGCTTCTACAATTAGTACGACATTAGTCTGATGTTTTTGCGTGTGTGTGTATGTGGTTTCCACTGTCTGCTGTTTAGCTAACAGACACCTACTGTATTACAAATAGCTCAAGTACATGTGGATTTCAATGATTCCCTAGTCAGGCTTCCAGCATTCATCATTCATGTGTGAATGTGAGACGTTGGATGAATTGTTGTAAACGCTTTAATAATTCTGTGATGTACATGAAGCCACATGTTAAATTTGTAGATTATTATTATTAACTCTTTAGATACACTGTAAAATATGGTGCATCAACTTTGAACATGTGATAAAGATCATAGTTCCCCACTGAATCCATGCTGCATCATTGCAACGATGATGATAAAGCTCATTGACAAAAATGAATGAATCGCTCTAGTATTCATCCATTTTCATTCATCCATCCACTTGGTGAAAACCCAAGTCTGTCCCTTCTGCTCTCCTTAAGGATCATCTCTACCTTCTTTTGAAGTCTGCTCTCAGAAACTCCTTAAAACTCCTTTTAATCATGTGGAGTTTTAAAGCCAAGGCAAGAGACTGTTGACTACAGAGTACATCTGGCAGGGAGAACTCAGCTAGTAAAACAGGAGAGAAAAGGAGAGAGAGACTGTGAAGATGTCAGACTGAGGGCAACTGCAGGAATTGCATGACAGGGAGGCAAAGGGAAATACATAGAGAGGAGGTGCTGGACGGTAAGAGGGTGAGGAAGCAGCAAATTAAAACAGAAAACAAATTATAATTATACGTCCCACAACTTCTGAGAACATGGCCACACAACTGTCTATTCTCAAACCAAAATAAGTCAAGGTGGGAAGCTGTGGAGCAACAGCAGCAGTAACTGAGAGCATGTTATGTGGTTAGAGTGGGCCAATGTGATATCCATGTGAGATACAGTTCTCATTATCTTTGGAACCTTGCTACAGGTCACTTTGCAGTCTCTGTCCATGTGACATGGCAGAGAAAGCCAGCATGTTTCTGCTCATAATAGTCTGCAGAGAAATAAATAATTTAGAAAGCTTATATTTCTGATGTAGCGTTGAGAGTGACTGCAGAAGTGATCACTGTTAGGACATACTACCTACCTACCTACATATTACCTCAGCTCTCAGTTCAAACAAAAATGAGAAAGAAAGAAAGAAATATATGAAAAAGATTAAAATAATTAAAATGAGGCAAAAGTAGGTCATTTTCGGTCATTATCTGTCCTGGGTGTAATATAGTGGGGTTATCTGATTCTAAATATGATTACGATAGTTGTCCTCCCCCCTCACCTTTACATAAAGGAGAGGAGATGTACAGTTTGATGGCCACAGGCAGAAATGATTCGCTCCTCTGTCCAGTCAGTACACTGTGAAGTGGGTGGGAGGGATTGTCCAGGATTGAGAAGAGTTTGGACATCATTCTCCTCTGAGTTACAACATGTAGATGGTCCAGCTTCACACCCACAACAGATCCATCTCTCCTGATTAATTTGTCCAGTCTGTTAATGCAAACCACAGCAAAGAAAAAGACACTGGCCACAGACTCATAAAACATCAGCAGCATGGTGCTGCAGATGTTAAAGCCTCCTCAAAAAATACAGTTGGCTCTTTTGTAAAGATCACTCATGTGTGTAGACCAGTCAAGTTTATTGTCTAAGTACACGCCCAAGTACTTACACTCAGACACAACCTCTACCTCCTCCCCCCGTGTTGAGCGGAGAGTGAACGGACCCGAGATTCCCTGAAGTGAGTTTGGTGAGGTGTGATAAAGAGGAAAGTATTGAATGATAAACATGAAGGGCTGGATTGAGCAGGAATCGGAGTGTAAAGATTAACTAGGTATCAAGAAAATTGATACAACAATCAGAATATATGGCATCCAGTTCCAACTCATCAAAGGCTGTTTTGCAAGTCTGGCATTCAGGTGCCATACGAACACTGAAACAGGTTTTACTTGATGTAATTAATCAACCTGATAATTACAACAATAACAATTATGAGATTCATTCAAAAGATGCTTCATACTGGGGGTTCAAAATCTGCAGTGCTCTACCTGCCCAAAAATGGATCAAAAAGTTCAGGCTGCAACCATCTATGTTATGTCATGTTAATTGGATATTTTCCAATATTCTAACACTTTTAGTACAAAATGGCCTCTTGGATTAGCTCCGGAAGGAGTCAGCTTGAGCATGAAAGTGATCATGTTGTGGTCAAACATGTATCGAGTGTGTTAGTTTGTGCACACACGCACATATAAATGGTAATTATGTGACTGTATATCCTTGTAGTTAGCTGTACATCTGCCAGTGTGTGAATACAAGCATATCAATAACTGTGTGTGTGATGTAAAGTACCATGAAATGATTATTACTATGAAAAAAGCTTGCACCATCATCAATGCTATTTGATTCATTTCATGCAAGGAAAAAGCACACCCGCCATATGGAGATTGTTACCATAGAAAGCAAAGCAAAAGAGACTTCTTGTGAATGCAGGTCTCACAGACTGAACTCTGCAGGACAACACGAAGTGCGCACAAACCAACACACACACCGAGGATATTGGACAGTTACCAGGGAGACTCGGAGATAAGGAAATTGAAGAGTCTTTTTCCTCTGTCTCATTTGACTTGTTTTCTTTCTAAACACACAGCCGGCGGCAGCACAGCATTTGAGGCCCTTTATGAAATATTCTGACATCCTTTATGGGACACACACACAAGCACACACACACAAAAAAAAACTTGACAAGCACAACCGAGGTTAACCAATTCCAACAAAATAACACTTCCCGCCAAATTCAGCAGCTGCAATCTGAAAACACTTTGAACTGCTGGAGGTCCCCACCAGACACCTCCAGAGTCAATGTACAAGCTATCTCACATCTGGATCTGTAGGTGACCTGAGGGGATAGACAAAGAATGCCAGTCTAAACCACCACTGTCCTTGCGCAGTCTCTGTTATAGTGATCAAACAGTGGGGCGGTTAGTTGTCCCACTGCAGCTTGGCATGACGGATGAGAGACAAAACACACACATGCACACACACTGCAGATGCTCACAGATGTACATGCAGCACAATTGCTTTTACATCTCATACAAATGCTTTTTTTTTTTTTGCACACATGTACCCACACAGAGTCTGAGCACTGTGCTGTGAGTGACATTGTGGTTGCATGTCCTAGTCTTGTTCTGCCATAACCACTGTTCTCTTCTTGGTAAAAAAAAGACTGAGGCTGACTGCATTAGAGTCAGGCCACAAAGTCTCTAGCGAGCTGCGGTTCCTATTAGCCAGCCATCATTTTTGACAGTCTAATAAAGCCACATCTTCTCAGGAAGGGCTTTTCCTTTTGTTTTCTCATTTTATTCTTTAGTTTTGAAGTTAATGTCTGGTGCTATTGTCCACAGTGTCTAGAAAAATATGAGCAGGAATGTTCTGTGGAACGGTTCATCTTTAGTTTTATTCGTTAAAGCTGTAGCATGTTGATTTGCGCGTCAATGTGTGAATCGGGGGGTGCCAGAATGTGTGGCCTCAGGGCACTAGCCAACCAATGTCTACCAAGTATCAACAAGAAGACTGGCTGTAGTGAAATCACCTGCACTGACTTAGATATGTACAAACGATTATTACAAACAACTCTGACTTCTGTTAAGAAGAAAATCTATTAAATGTAGTTAATATTAATGTTTGTTGATGAGGAACATCAAGCATTACTGGATGACTGAAGAATCGCATTTCAGTTTCTCATTCTCAGGCCTGTATGACAATCTACTTTTTCTGATCAACATATAATACAAAAATCCCCCCATTACAAGATTACACTGAGCTTTCACACATGACTTTGCTTAGGATTTCAGACTGTGTGATTAATGACGAATGATTGTGTCTCATAACCGTGGAGCCTTGAAAGCACCATACAAAATAATTAAATGCAATAAATGTGTTCTGGGCAGTCTTTGTTGCTATTATCTATGCTCGCCCTGTATGACAGCTGGAATTGGGGACATGGGGCCAGAAGCTGTTTATTGCTTTCATATGTAGCCAACATGTGTTTCACATTTTCTCGTAGATTTTTGTTGTTGTTGTTGTTTTTATTTTCTATAATAAATACACTCAGGGTGCTGTTATCATTGAGTTAGCATCACACCGGCTCTTTGTTGTCATTTGTTAGTTAAACCTAAGAAAAACAAAGCCAGTTGTATATTAGCAACGTTTTCTTATATTTTTCTTTTTTGTTGCTACAGGATAATTAGATTACATGGTTTTCTTCAGTAATGAATTGGTGCAGCTCAGATTTTGATACAGTACAAGCAAAGCAAACTCTAAACTGCAATGAAAGTACAGCGTATAATCGCAATACATGTGACACACCTGCACAAAAAGTTTTGCTGTTTCTTTAGAATTCAGCTAATATCTGTTTAGATTATTAACAAATCCACTTTCATTACTTAATTATATAGGTCCTATAAATAACCCTGTTTTTCAAGCATCTTGAACCTGTATTTTTAATGGAAATCATTCAGTCTGGTGATGACATGTGCACTCACATGCATCAACCGAACCATCGCAGGACTCCACTTGTCCATGAGAACTTTTGTGGGGCCCAGAAGGCGCATGCTTGGTTGAAATGAAATAGTCATTGTTTTATACTGAAGCAAACAGGGAGCAAAGGAGAAATGGGTGTCAGGGCTCTGTCTTCTATGTCACCACATGAGATTAGTGGGTTTGCGAGTTAACTTAAGGCTTAACCCTGGTTTTTGGTCTTTTATGCTGCAACAGATCATAAAACCATGGTTGCTGCTCATCTAATCTACTTTGATTCAGGCTTTGTAAAAGCTGTCTGATTCAAATGTATGAACAGCAGTAGCTCAGTTAATGGAGCAGTCATCTGCAAACCCTAGGGTTGTTGACCCCACTGACCCTGGGGTCAGTCACTTTTTGGGAAGATTACCAACAAACTTAATTGTGTTGGTTGGTTTAAATACTATAGTAGGAAATGCAATTAAACTACTAAAAATTTGACTTGTTAGAAGAACTACAAGTAGTCTAAGACCTAATACATGGCGGAAGCATTAGCTTTATATTAACCTGTACTGGCTAGTACCATGATGCTAATGCTATCAGAGAAAAGGAGAGAGGATAATAAAAAAGGCATGATAAGGGTGAAAGCCAGCAGCGTCCTGGTCCAACCAGCCAGTGGGAGCTGGGCCCCACAGATACCTCCCATGATGAGCACCTGGAAGAAAGGCAGAATGAGAGAGAAAGAAGCTGATCAATTCATCATTGAGTCCAACTGGAAATTTGTGCCAAATGTGAAGAAATTACCTCAAGGTGAGGTTGAGATATAACATTCAAAAAGAATGGGATGGATGGACGGACAACATAAAAACATAATGCCTTTACCCATGGTTGTAGCTGGTTTGGAGGCATAAAAGATCCAACCATTTTTCATGGCTTGTGACCAGGGGTTAAATGGGAAACATAAGGAGGGGAAGGTGAGGGATTATGAATAATCTGTTTTTGTTTTAACTCTTAATCTTTAACCTTAAAAAGGGTGATGTCTACAGTTCAGTATGTATTAACATTGAAAGAGGAAAACGACAGAGGTTATTGACCTTTTTGTTCTTTTTACTACATAAGATTAATTTATACTTCTTTATGAAGGGATTATGTCGTACAGAGTCTACAACTGTGGCTACCTGAATGATGTGCACCTCCTCCTAGATTTTACTAGACTTGGAGCTACAGAGATATAAGCTATGGTCAGCGTAGTCTGTGGGCTCTTCTGCAAATGTGGAGATTTTTGAGAGTGAGCACAACATGAAACAACAACATTGTTCTGTTTTCCTTCAGTAACTAAGAACCAGCCAAGCAATTTCCCATGCAACTCCAGCTATCATCACAGTTAATGAAATTATGTAAATATAAAAACAGCTTGGAATAGTCACTGCTGTAACTTACTATAAGGAGTACTGCCTGAAAATCTACCTAGTGTTGTGGTAGAATCTGACACTGAACTACAAATCAAAAACCAAACCACAACTATGTGCCCTCTTCTACTGGCACTAAATCTGGTTTTACTGTGAAACTAAATTGAACTAAATTTGTGAGACGCGCCTGTGCTGTTCAGCTTTTTTGGATACTGCTGCTGTACATGTGATAGAACACAGCCTTCCACAGCGATGCATCTGTACATCCTGAACATTTTTCTACATTCTCCAGTTTGTAGGCTTCTTTATGCCATCTAAACCCCTGATGTGGTGCACCCACACAGACCACTTTAGTGCAGAACCACATAATATTCAGTATATTACCACATAATCTCAAACTGCGTAAACCTGTAATTGTTAGGAAATTATGTGACTGATTGACAGTATTATGTTACATTTTATTGCCTAATAAAAATATATATTCTGTTGTGTTGTTGTAGGTACAGTGCCAGACAGTGGTACATGTAGACTAAGAGAGAAAGGAAGCTAAAATGCTGAAAGTATGAACGGCCATGTTAGAATGCAGTATGTTTAAAACTGAGCATAGTTTCTTTTTTTCATGCATAGTTCACATTTGTGTTTGTATTACACTAAACATTGTAAGACCAACTACACACACACATCTGCACACTGAATCCCCTAAAATAGCACACTCTTTGCCACAAAGTTCTTGTATGTCTGTACCACAGCAGTCACCCCACAATACCACAGAAAACCCACTTACTCCATTTCCCACCTTACCTCATGTTGAGCACATTCAGTCCATTGATAGTTTCCACACTCCAACCACACGTAGCATACCAACCTCATCCGCAACCACTGATATTACTGTGCAGTGACCAGAAAAATGAAGGTATTCGCTGATCGGCCACAAAGCTGAAACCACTGGCAGGTGAACTTAATAACACTGATTATCTTGTTACAGTGGCACCTGTCAAGCAGTGGAATATCCAAAGCAGCAACTCAACAGTCAGTACTTAAGGTTTTTCGGTTGGATGCAGAACTGGAGCATTGAGCAATGGAAAAAAAAACTCATGGTCCTGGCATTCATGTAGACATTACTTTGACACATACCACCTACCTTAGCAATGTTGTAGACCATCCCTGATGACAGTGGCCTCTCTTAGTAGGATAGTGCACCCTGCTACAGTGTAATAGATTGTTCAGGAATGGTTAGAGGAACATGGCAAAAGTTCAAGGTGTTGCCTTGGCCCCTAAATTTCCCAGATCTTAATCTGACGAAGCATCTGCAGGATGTGCAGGAAAAACGAGTCGCACCTTTCAACTTGCTGGATAAAAGGATATGCTCCTGGCAACTGTTCCATATACCAGAAGACACCTTGAAAGATCTTGTGGCGTTAATGTCTCAACATATTCGAGCTATTTTAGTGGCATGAGGCAGACCTACACAATAGTAGACAGGTGGTGATGGGTCTATAGTTCTCACAACTGCATGTGTTATAAGACCAAAAAATAAACAAAATATGGACTAGAAAAAAACTAAGTAGACTTTTGTAGTATAAAGCACATAAGTGATTACTGGAAATATTGCAGTATAGTTATTCTGCTGTGTGGCAGCTCATTTACTGTAGGTGCTTTCATTTGATGCTCTGAGCTTTGGGACAGAGAAGAACAGAGACGACAATATGCATACAGTAAAAACTTACCATTATCACTTTGACTTTGTGGTACATTTGGTTCCCAGCAGTGATGTTTAAATACACTTAATCCATGTTACAAGCAACTGTATATCATGTTTGGTGGTCTGTGAAATTGAACAAGGCCTTGAGGGAGAGATACTCTGACTTGAAGCTGATTGAAGATGCTCTACTTTACTTTTCTATGTAATCAATAGCAGATTGTAAGGCTATTCTCTATGAACAGCTGTATTGCTTTCTATAAAAATCAGTGTAAACATGACATTCAAGCAAATCCTAATTTAAATAACAGTCTGGTTGACAGCCATGTTGTCCTAGTTTAATCTAATTAATTTCCCATCAGCTGCCCGGCTCTCAAACATATATTGTTTACTGTACTATTAAAATGAGTTCTTCTGCTCATCTATTTCATGAAACTGATTTGTTTATACCTTTGAGCTATTTTCATTATTAAATAACAAAACCAGGAAAGGAATGGTTAATGTGGTTTTACTATACAGGCACCCAATAAATTAGTCTTTATTTGATCCCATGTCAGGCTCTAATGCCCTGCATGTTGACTCTGCTGTCAGGCAGCCAGTGATCAAGGACTAATAGAGGCTTTCTGCTGCCATAGTTGCTTCCAGCGACCCTGGGTCTAAGGGTAAATCACGCCAGTGGAGTTAGAGGAGAGAAAGCCAACAAAAATACAAATATATTTTCATTTAGACTGCAGGCATATTCCTCTGGAGAGTGAGGGTGGGGGAGTAAAGAAAGCAGAGGAGAGGTAAGGCTGAGCAGTGGAGAGAAAGGAGAAACTACAGAGGAGAGAGACTAATTTTAGGCTTTTGGCCCTTCTCTGGCTCAAGTTCTGGAAAATGTTTCATAGGTTTATCAAGACCTTGACTAAAATATTAGTACAAGAAACATGTTTACATTCTTGTTTTTATCTCCATGTAGCAAATGCATGAAGATGAAACACCCTCTCATTAAGTGAGTCACATATTAGGACCCTCAAATCAGAGTGACTTTTTTAAATATTTCTTTTTCCTGCTGACACATTTATCTTTTTTATTTTTATTTCTGTCTTTCCTTCTTTCCTAACTCTCCTCACTCTTTCCGAATTGATAAACAGAGGCCTCACCTCAGTGCAGGCCAAGTCAAATGTTTGAGCCACCTGTTGCAGGAAACTTGAAGCCCTCAGGAGATGTGAAGATTGAGCTCCAGTTAGAATATGCCACTGAATTAGGACAAAAGGACACGGAAAACACAGAGCAGTATGTGCATTTCTGGCAACGAATGGGTGTGTATGTGGTGTTAAAGCACACTTACAGAAATGGATGTAGTGGTTCTGTGACGAACGTGAGGCACCGCTACTTCCTACCTTATTTCTGTATTTAAACATTAACTCATTTATACTGACACCTCCCTTTGGATTAGCGAACAGGCAAAATAAAAAACAAGACAAAAACACGATTGGTCTTTGTGCTACCTTTACCAGAAATGCATCTGCACTCTGCAAAACTCGTAAACAGATTTGTTGTGCATAATCAGAGTTCCCCTTTACGTAATTCATGTCATTAATTGATTACATTTGGCCACTAGAGGGTGGAGGAACTCTGAAACAAGCTGTCAGACACACAACCATGACATATAATTGTTTCATAAAATTGTTATCTTTAGTATGTTACCAAACAGTTGCCTGTTTACAAACCCAGCAAATGAGGATTAAATTAAAAGAAACTGTAAAAGTAAAGGGAGCTGAACATGAAGGGGGGAGGGGGAGAACTCCTGGTCCACCTCTTCGGTTCCAGGAACTCCATTAGTCTGCTTCCAGTGATCGCCCCCAAGCGCTTTTGCCCCCCCCAACCCTCTTTAACTCAGCAAATACCCCTTCAAACTATCCAAGGCCCCACCCTCCAACCCCAAATTTTTTGGCAACTCTTTTAATCACTCCTTCTTCCTCTCAACTACTCACCCCCTTTTCTCACCCTTTGGCATCCCGTCCAAACTGCTGCCCTCTCAGCAAACATCTCCCCTCCTGTATTTTTTTCTTACATCCCCCCCTCAATCCTCCTCTACTGCCATAAATGCCCCAAGGACTCTGGTTCTTTAAGTTATTCACCTCTACTCCTCCTCCAAACCCTCACTTCTCCAATTCAAAGCGCTCTCTCTCCTTCTCTCTCTCTCCCTCACTCCCAGCACTCACTCCCCCTCCCCGGGATGTAAAATATTCACAGCTGCTGCTGTGGTCAGGTCACACGGCCACAAGACTCTCTGAGCAAACAGAGGAGCTGTGAACGTGTGAAGCCGATGGTGTACGTTTCATTTGAGGTCCAACACAGGTCCGATAGATCCCGATGTAGTCGAAACAGAAACCGCATACTGAGCCTCACCACATGCCTCAACAAACCAAACACTAACCAAACATGCCCAGGCACAAAACTGAAAAATGGCATTGGCAAACAGTTTTTAGCAACATGTTAGGCACACTGTGGAAATGGGAGAAATGATGTGTGGCGTCGTGCCACCACACGGATTAACTCAGATGTCACTGGGGTTGATTGTCAGTGTGAAACATCTGTCTTGAATGAATTGACTGCTTTTAAAGTCCGGCCTTGTTATGCATTATGGGTAAAGGCAAAGGCACATTAAGTCATGTTAGAGTTGCAATAAAATAAACTGATTCCAAGAAGTCTGATTCCAACTGATTCCAAGAAGTCTGGAATCAAGCCTGCATATATACATATATATATATATTTATATATATATATATATATATATATATATATATATAGGCTTGATTCCAGTTTTTCTGAATGAACAAGTGGATGAATTTTTCTCAGATATCTAGGTTTCAATCCAGATTTCCACTTTCTAGTAAAGGCTTAAATCGGACATTTTACATATGTACATGTCTGAAGTTGTACTACCAAATAATGAAGACATGTTGGCTCAAAAATGCCAGCCCTTGAACTTTATGGGGTAAGGAGAAAGGGAGAAGAAAGAAGGGGGGTTTGGTATCTTGAAAACATTTCAAAGTAATTGTACTTGATATGTCGTTTACAGAACACCCAAGTAATCATATAAACAAAGGCCTAGATGCCCTGGGAGGATGAAAGGAAATCTGAATCTCTCTCTTTTGCTTCATACTTACTCACGTTTAGACATGAGTGTAAGACACTGAGGATTCCTGAGCACAAAAAGAGGATCGAGGACCTTTTTGTAATAAACACAGCGAGAACGGACCGACTCCGGTAGATTCCATCATACTCGGAAATTACCTCGCACACACAGACACACACACACAGAAACAGATGGCAGAGAGTTGAAAGTGATGGATGCAATGAAGAAATTACAACTGCTGCAGCCCTGGGCAGAAACAGGCAATTGTGTGTGTGCAGGAGTGTTTGTGTGATAACCTTGCTCTAGGTCTGATCTGGCTAATTTCTGGAATCTATCTGAACTTTACTAAGACATGACAAAAGTTTGAAAAACAGCGTGAGGGGGGTGGCGGTGGGGTTGGTGGGGGTGAAATCACAGGTCCTAGACAGAGACAACACAAGAGAAGCAGCAGAAGAAAAACAGAGGGGAAAACGCTGCAGAAGAATAAAGAAAACATGACATCATAGCTAATTAGAATCAGGTGATAAACAGGAGAGTGATATTTACATTATACCATATGCCCTGCTCCATGCGTCTTTCTGTCTCGAGGGGCACAGCAACAGGTTTCAGACAAGTAAGGTCAAGGAGGAGGCTTTTCCCAGCTGCTAGACCACACTGATGCACACACTCCTTTACTCAGCCACCCAGGTTTGCGTGTGTGTGTGTGTGTGTGTGTGCAGGCCATGTCTTAAAGCCTGTTTTGTCTTTGTTGTTATCACATAAAAGACAGTGTTTGTCCTCTAGGAAGCCATGTTTGCCATGTGTACTTGTAAGGGAGAGGTTTTTTGCAGTGAGAAATGAAAACCTCTGAACTCATCATCCAGGTTGCTGGGCTTCTTTCAAAACTCTAATCTCAAACAGATCCCTGGTTCTTGTCTTGTTTTTATCGAGGTACTCCACTGACTTACTCACAGTTTGTTATAAACCGCATTTGCTTTGATAAATACAATTATGATGCAGTTTGGATGTTTGAGGATTACAGGTCATTCTTGACTTTTTTAAATAGTATATTGACTCATGGTCCACTTACAGGACGACCTCTGAATATTTCAACCACAGAATTTCCAGAGGTCTGTCCACTGATGAAGACATTGAGCAAAGTAACATTTTCATCAACAGATGGACTTTGTTCAGTTTGCCCAGATGGTGCCTTTTTTAAAATTTATTATATATAAATCTATTGCCTTTCCCCACAAAGTGTGTTTATGTGATCATAATTTAACAGCTAAATTTAATACAGAATGCAATAACTGCATATTGCATACCCCATTCTGCTTTGAACACTGTACTCCATTATAACATTGTCACGTTGTCTATTAATTCCTGATGTGTATTAACAGTATGAGGAACCCACAACTGAACCATAAAACATAAAACCATAAAAAATCAAGGCCAGTCCAACAAGTTAAAGACAAATATGGTTTTTGTGTTTATTCAGGTTTAAGTGATTAGTATTCAAAAAGAGAAGCATAAATGGTAAAAAAAAGACATGAACTTTTCCTTTTCTTTGTTAAATATTATACAAAATAAATAAATTTAAAGAAAAAACATGATAGTGTCAAACTTGCTGCTGCTTTCATAAATTCTTTCAGTCGTACCTTTTTACTTTACTTTTTCTATGGGTCTTCCTTCTGTTGGAACTTCCTCATCTTCTCCTCTTTCTTCTCGTGTACACTTGGTGTCTTCCCAGTCAAACTCTTTACACAACACAAATCTAGGGATGCGAGTTACTAAATCACCTTTTTGGCACAGAAGTAGTTTCTTTTCATATTTTCTACTGTGCCAATGTACTTTATAACTTAAAACAGAAAATAATATATACATTGTATACCAATATATTTTATTTCTTTCTTTAAAAATAGAAATGTCTTTGTCCAACAGAGATAGATGTCTATGTTTCCATTCTTTTCCTCAGTGCATTATTCAGATCCTGTTAAGATCTGTCCAATGGAGCCATCACTCTAACTCTGAACAAGTCAGGTAGCCTGCAGTCTGCAGAACTCTCCTGTGGCAGATACGTCCAATCATCGTGGTTGTACCACTATGGGCAGGAAGTGAGTGGCTGTGTTTTTCCTCCGTGTCTTCTTCCCCCTCATTGGCTTTCCGTTGGCATTCAGTCCCACAAACATGTGCTTCTTCTTGTTACGCCACTCTGCTGAAGCATAGGTGTTGTACTTGTTCTCTTCGATGCGTTCAATCAGACGACAGTCTGGGCCAAAGTCTCTCTGTAGGGGATGAACAAGGAGTGTAAATGTCAGACATCAAATCACAGCAGAGAGCCTAAAAAATAGATCTCTGGCTTTATTACAACCAACCTAAAATTCATCAGAGGGCAATTGAAAAAAACATGACACATGATGAGTTTCTCCGCTTCAGATGACATCCACTTGTTTGACGTGACTATCTCTTTGAGTTTCATGCAGTTAGCGTCACATTTTATGTTTTTTATAGTTCTAAAAAGCTAATTTTAAAGTCAAAAGACTGATACACATCTCTGTTATAATAAATCTTAATTTGGTGATGCTTGACTGACATGAAAGGCTATATACTTATACTTTATCTTTTTTCTACCCAGTCTTACTGTGTGTTTTCCTTAAACTTTCAGTTTCATCGTTAACATTGTAAATTATATTAGTGTGTTGTTACAAGAAAATTGATTGATTGATTTTCATGCTTACTAATGTTACTAGATTAGTTCCTCTGGACCTTGTGTGAGCACAGCAACAACATGCTGTTTTTACTTCTTGTGACAGCATGGATCAACAAATTTATCAGCCATTGCTTAAGAGCAGTCCCCAGTGTAATCAAGGCCAATTGTAAAAACTGGACATGAAAATCAAATTGTTGTAGATGTTGTTGATGATGGCATGTGCTACATTACCACAGTGACCACCCACTGTTAAATAAAGAGAATATGATCTAAGAGGCTAACATTTGTCAGTTTACTGGAAGCTGCTCTAGTGCTTAAGGCTAGCGTCGCTTAAACAGCCAGTTAACTCGATTCAGTTGATATTCACAAGCAAAAATGTACTTGCCTGCACAGCAACACACGCACACACGCACAACATAACTCAGTCTCTCTCTCTGTATCTGGCCACAGCTGTTCAAATTGGTTCCAGAAGTAAAACTGAATGTTCCCAAAGCAAAATGAGAATATTTTACAGACACTGGGCAGCTTTTTTGACTAACGCTGGTGCTCGGTGCAACTAAACTGCGTGTGTATACTGGCTGCCTTTCAATTACAATGATTAGTAATGGCAGATATTATAATTAGTGAGTTTTTTAGAAACTCTAATCATAAGTAGCATCAAATTATGCTAATGAATTGTAATGAATCATCAAAATAGCAATAGTATGATTTTTATTGATTAAATGATTGGTAATCTGTTAAATCTTGAGGTTAATACATGGACCACACAGCAAACCCTTTATATTTGTGTTTTCTTTGAGAATCATCATCATGGTATGATCATGGACACTAAAGACAATCATAATCTCTCGTGTCACTTACATGTATTAATCTGGTGATATAACGAAACAATGATTTCATTTGATTACCACCGGATAAAGAAGTCACTGTCTAAACCCATCAAGTGTAATCGAATGCCACCCCTTCACCACCTTGCTACTATGGTTTGTGTTGCACCGAGCAGAAGACGTCATGGGAATTCAGTTTCAGGCCATGCAACAGAATGCCTCTTTTTCTTTCTTTCCTACCGTGTGTCATTTCATCTGTGTTGTGGCTCCAGAGACACATGGTGGAAGTTTGAGTCCTTTCAAAGTAAGGGAAAGAGGTAAAAAGGGACGGAGAGAATGAGATGAAGAAAAGGAGGGAGAAAGAGAGAGAAATGAGGGCTGCTTTCCCCAGAGGGACTGAAGCAGAATAGAGAAACTGAAGGATTGTGTTTCCTGTTTCTGAATGGAGTTGGAGAACAGAGGTAGGTAGCAGAGAGGAGAGCTCACATTGACTAACTGCGGTTCCTGTTTCTGGAATAAAGAGTCTTGAAGCCTTGTCCATTGTTTTAAAAAGCATTCAAGAAAATTCAAAGCCGCAGAGTCACCACTTCAGAGAAAAAAAGTGTCTTCTTTTGCGAGATTTTGATTGACTTTGACATCGTCATTCAACAGTCGTAATAATGTAAAGTAAAAGAAAGGTTCTTGCTAAGAGCAAAGGATATTTTAAATGAACAAGATACTGTCATCGCGCATGAAAAGGGGCAGGTCACGAAACAACTACTCACCGCTCCGTACAGCTCTCCCTTCTTGCTGATTGCCAGGTAGTAGTTACTGCTGAGGCCCCTGATGGCCACCACTCCCACATCCACTGACTTGATCTCCAAAATACCTGGAACAGCAGGGACAGAGAAGCCTGTATGTCAAAACTTTGTGTGATTTTTTTAATGACCGTGACTCTTCCAGAGCCACAGACCACACAGTGATGACCCATACCCATGACAGTTTTCCAGCACTTAAAGAGACATCCTCTAATACATAGCATACTTGAATGATCCAGGAAAATAAAAATTGCTTTGAGTTTTGAAAATTGTGATATCAGTCTGAAAATGATCCATTGTTGAGCCCTAATGTAGAAAACCTTTGACTTGAGAAGCTGCAACCAATAGATTGTCTTTTGGTTTATAAGTCATTTAAAGTATTAATGATTATAAAATTGTCATTTTTTTCTGCCTGTCACTGGATTGACTCATTCCATCACCACTGATCCTGACGTTTATGGCCCTTACTGAAGTTTATATAGTGTTTATGTTCTGATCTAAATTAAATAATTAAAGTATGGTTTTTCATTAGTTTGAAGATTGAGAAACTTCATCTTGGAAAATGAAGTTGTAGATCTGTGTGCGTCGCTCTTAACTGAGTTCTGCACTTTTGTAAAATGGCTTAAAAATCCTAAAATACTGCAGTAGAAACCTGTAGTTTTCTCCTCACAAGCAAACCCCAGTCTTGTCTCCTTTTTTTTTTGCTATTTGACAGTCAGACCTCAGATCGGCCTCTTGCCCCCTGTTCATTTGCTGGTTAGCTCGTGGGCTGCATGCCCTGGGACCAAGGTGTAAGCCAGGAAAAAACATTTCTCCGTTCTATGTTTGTTTTTCTGACCAGGGGAGCTCAGGCAGGCAGGCACATGGACAGGATGGAGAGAGTCTTTCTGGCTGCCAGATTGGCAAGAGGTCAAGACGCACGTATCACTTTTCAAGCCTGAACCAATTACTAGTTTAAGCTGTGGTCACCGGCCCTTTATTCTCTTATCCTAAAGTCAGTTACACCAAGCTGTAAAACTATCAGGGGTTTGAGAGGATTAGCTAAAAGGCCAATAGGAAGTGGGAGCTGGTACACAGTGAGAAAGATGAAGTATAAAATAGACAGTAAAGCAGAGTATTTTTAGAGGAGATTACTGCCATTCTTTGGTTTTTCTTAGAGAGTTTCCTGTTTGAGTCTGAGTGATGCACAACCTTATGCCAAAAACAAGAAGTGGATGGGTTTTACCAACTAAAGATGATAATCCAGAATACTTCGTTATTGTTTTCATCTGTGATTTCTTCCCTGTACTCTTTACACATTTTACCATTTCCCGAGTTCGGCAGGGAGGTAGTAAGAGAAATGATTCAAGGAATGTTGAATAGAATAACCAAGAAAACAAAAAACACAGTATGAGGGTTAAAGGGCAAACAAATTACTCTTGCTTTGTTCTTTTAAGCTTCATATCTCATATAAATTATACCTGGCTTTTACCAGATGCCCCTTTCCTGTCCTCGTTCCAACTCTCTCATGCTCAGAGATTTGCAACATCCTGCAGCCCCGGTGTGATTTTATGATGATCAGAGAGAAGAGGGAGGAAAAGGTTGAGGAGCAATGGTGTAGCTACAGATGAAGACATCTGATTGTATTTGCCCACGAGCTGATGTGCTTTACGTCTATCATTCCTAATTCTGAACTATGTGTTGAGATATGCTGTATTTCTTTCTAGCTTGGTCTGTGTCACTGCATTCACACACAGTGCATTACCACAAAAGGTTAATTACTGTTGCGCTTTATGATTGCTTTGCAGTGGCACAGAGAGACCATTTTGCAGTTGGACAAATAAAAAAGTCATAAAAATTAATTAGATGTTTTGAAGTGACAGTATTCCCTTGGATTTGTGTTGTTGTTTCACTAGTTTTTGGCCTTCTCTTTTTTATATAATTCTTTCCTGAGTAAACTGGCATTAATCCATCCTCACAGTTCCCTAATTTGGTCAAAAAAGCTTGCTAAACCTCCTGAACTTCATGAACATTTTCATAGCTCACAGTGCATAATTTTGCCGTGTTAAGTCCATTACTCACACAGACATGTACCACAACACGACACAGATCTATCAGGTTCAAAATGTTCCATCTCGCTGCACCAGAGCTGACATGTCTGAGCTGTAAATCATTAAAATAAGGTCTGTCCGTGCTGCGCTAACAGCCGGTCCACCTGTTCAAACCCTTTCCCCTCCTCCTGTTTGATGTGGTTTGTCAAAAACCATAAGCACGGGGCTCATTTATGTCCTCTTTACCAGTTATTAGAAGTAACTTGTCTGCCTGTGAGTTAAAAGGCTGCAACAAAAGGCTTCGATTGAAACAGCAGAGTTTATTGCTAGAAGATGGAGTAAAACAGACCGACACTTGTGTTGCAGGCACACGCATCAAGTTTTTGTAATAAACATACAGTTGTCTGCACACTTGAAGAAGAACCAAGCAGTTATTCTGCTTGACACAAAGATTGCTTCAGTGCTTTGAGAAATATTTCTGTTTTGTAGGATTTTGTTCTTTATTGGAGTCAATTCACAGGAGGTTTCGGGAAATGAGGGAAGATAGAAGAGGAGAGTTAGGGCATTTTTGCAATGACCCTAATAGATCTAACTAAAACTTGAGCACTTTTACAAGCAACTTTTACACTGCTTGCTTATGTACCACCTGTCAAAAGTTTGGATACACAGAAATGAACATGTTTCTGAAAGAAAACATTTTTTTTGTCAAATTGATCAGAAATACAGTGTAGATATTGTTAATATAGTAAATGACTATTGTACAGTAGCTTGAAACAACTGTTGTTATTAATATTATATTAATATTAATATTTTCTTTCCTATCATCAGGAAATATTAGTACTTTGTTTGCTAGTGTAAATGTATTGCTTTAAAAGGAGAAGTGATCATTAGAAACCCTCTTTCAATGATAGCACAGCTGATGACATGAATGTTTTTTATGAAAACATGGTATTTCCTGTGTGTGTCCAAACGTTTGACTGGTAGTGAAAGTGCAGATAACCTTGAGTGATATTTAAGTCACTCAGCAGTAATCTAGCTCAATACTGCAATAAGATCCACACATAATAATAATAGCTTAGAAAAACTGCTAAGTCAACATGTCAAAGAACTGTTTTTAAATTAATTTCTCTGAAATGCGTTTAAGGTGTAAAAAGTTAATCAAACTCATTTTCAGTTTTAAGACACATATGCAGCTCTGAGCAGCACACTGTGATCAAGATGACGGCTTGGACAACATTTTTCAAATGGCACATTACGCTTTACTTCTACTACTACACGTAGAAACATTCTCACAGATGGAGGCACACACTGGAACACACACACGCCTGTTGAACCCCGGGCCAGCCCCTTTGGAAACATGGTCAGAGAGACTCCAGCTGAACCTAAAGGTTAAGGGAGGTTGTGAAAATGTTTCCACTGTTTATGCAGGGGCTTTTTTTGAAGATTATACTGCGGTTATTCACATTGTGACCTTGACACGGTGACCAGCTGTGAGTGGGTCTTTGCTGCGTGCCTGCAGCTTGGAGAGGTCTTGCTCTGTATTGTGAAATATTGTCACTTGCGGACTAGTATGTGTCATGAACTCCCCTCAGTGAGAGGAATGGGGATGGTTTTGGTTCTTTTATTCTATGTCCAGTACTCAGATATTTGGTTGAACCCTTGTTTGTTCTTTCCGCAGCGGCTAATTCTCTCACTGTTTTTGGATAGGAAATATACATGTGACATCCAAGAACAAAATGTTCATGAAGCAAAAGTGGCCCCATTATGTGTTGTTTAAAATTAAATATCTGATTTTAATCAGTTGAGGTCTAAACGCTAAGATCATTTGTCAATGTGAAACTATGGCAATAAAGTGACTGATGATGTGTTGTATCTACTGTGACATGAGAGTTTTTGTCCATGCAACTGCCAAAGACTTTAAAGAAAAGTGACTCCAAGCCAGTAAAACAATGAAGGATACAAAAGAAGAATAGAGGGTTTCAGAAAGAAAAAACAGGCCCACCAATGCGCTCAAATCAGATATGAGCTGGAAATATTGAACTATTCTTCCCTGTGTGGCCATTTACATACAAATCATTGCATTTAAAAAAAAAAAAAAGATCTTGTTGCCTTTGAGGATACGTGTGGTTTTAAACAGGATCAAACTTATTTCCTTAGCGTTACTTTTTCACAGAGTTTGGTTGAATATTTCCAGTTCTTTATGAAGTCTGAGTGAGAACAAACATTTCTCCGTTGTGTAGTTTGCTTGGCGAGTGCTGTATATTGTATTTGTATTTGAGGCATGTTGAGTTATTAGTTTAGACTGATGTGGTTGACAACAGTACCATCCTGTGTAAGTGACCACATCAAAGCCTGTCTGGCCGACAGTTTTGAGCGAAGCTGAGAAAACAGAGGCCTGTTTCTGATTTTCAATTTGACCAGAAATTTTTACAAATAGAATTTTTGGTCAACTAATTTATTTTCAAAATTACTTTTTTCATGTATTAAATTCCTGGGTTATAAATCATATTAAATAGAAAATGGTGTTCTCTTTGTGTGCTACATTGTATTTCGTCTCAAATATTTTTTTCATTAGCGTGATTCTTCTGTTCGATTTGCACTCATTGTTTTATTTACCTCATTCTGGCCTTTATAATGGTTTTATTTCCTTCCCTGACAGGTTCACTCATATCATCAGAAATTCCCCAAAACACATGCTTCCCAAGGTGAACTAGCTAAGGTACCGAGATAATAAAAAAAGAATCAAACCTAGATTATTGCACAGTCAAATACAACGGATCACCTGAGTAAAATATCAGAGGTTGAGACAAAAGATAGTTTTAAGTTTTATCTATGCTGTGCTTCATCAATCTAGTCCACATAATGTGACGTCGTCTTTCTGCATGTAGAAAAGCCACAGCAAGTTGTGTCATATACGTTTCATATTAGCTGTGACAAATGGAACAGAAATGCGTAGTGAAGTTAATGGCGATTTATTCGAGAGGAGAAAGAAAACAACATAGCCACCTGAGACATTGTAATTCCTTTAACTCAGTTGACTTTGTAACATGATAAAGTGCCAAAGCTGCCAGTTTCTGTCAAAACATTTCACAGGCATGACACACCAGGAGTTATGTTTTCAGGCAAAGTGCTCTGATGGTTGTATGCATTTCACACATTTTTCATTTACAGTTCAGCTGCCCGTGTGATGTTTCCCAACTGTTGCGGTTTGAGTTGTTGGCACTGAGCATTGAGCCTTAGAAAACTTGATATTTTACACCACAGATATTATGCATGGATGTGCACAAAGATTTTTCAGTTTGTCGCATACATCATTCTTTCTTTGTGGTGTTCATGCTGTGTTGTCTCTCCTTGCACATGCGTCTACCGGTATGTTCACACACACGCACACACACACACGCGCGCACACGCGCACACACACACACACACACACACACACACATAGTAATTAGTTGGCATTCCTGGCTGTTCATCTGGGCAGCCTGTCCAGATGCCTCTCTGGACTCAACTCTGAGCTCTCAGCTCCACCTTTGATGACTCCATTAAGAGCCTCACTTTCGTGAATGTGTGTTTGTGTATATATGTGTGTGTTTGGTGTGTGTGTGTGTGTGTGGGGGGGTCTTTTCCTAAAGCACATGGTGTCTATATTGCAGCAGCCCTGGATGTTATCTGTCACAGATGCTATTCTTCACCTCCCACGGCTTTACTGGCCATTAACTGTGCTTGTTCACATGCACTGGGCTAACACTAAATGACACTTTCAGTATTAGGCTTCCAGCAGCCCAGTTGAGGTAGAGAAAAACTGATAAATGTTTGCCATGTTACAGTTAAGATTTATTACTTTTAGTTTTCTAAAATAAGTTTGTAAAAGACTAAAAGTTAAACTTTTCCCAGATCTCAATGTGACGTCTTCATATTTAGTTTTATTGTATATCCCTTATATATTCACAGTGATATAATATAGAATGTTTCACATGCGTGTATTAAACACCATTATTCATGCAGAATATTTTTATATCCCATATGTGTTATGTGGATATGATTATTCACACCAAACCTTTAAAATCTAAATTACTGATTATCTCCCTCTGTTCTGTCTTACTCCAGGATATGTAGGATCGTAATCTGCAAGAATCCTCCACATAAAAAAATGACCAACATTCAGATCCTACATAAATGTTACTGCTGAAAGACGTTTGTTTCAGCTTAGTCTGCCTACAGAAATCTGGCTCTTATTTCAGTTTTGTTCTAACTAACAATTTAATGGACAGTGGGGAGAAGTGATGGGAAAATATCAAGCAGTAGTAATAAGAGAAATGACAATAAAATGTGTCCTCAGTGCTTCTGTACAAAACCTGAGCTTTTAAAAGGAATGATAAAGAGATATCTTCACAAATGTCTTTATAGAAACTGTGGATGGATCCTTTTCAGTACTGCACGTGTTTTCCTGACACATCCAAAGCACAAAGCACACACGTGGTCTATAAATGACCCTGTATGGGTAGTAATCAGGTCAAAGGGCACTCTTACATCTAGACCTTTGGCCCTTCACAGTCACCCTGTGTATCTCGTGTATGAGAGGGAAAATAGTGCTGCTGAAGAGGGCACGGAGAGGCGACACATTGCGTAACTAACATTAGATTTACTACAAAAAAAAAACTCTTTGCCAACAAACCATTACACTTGACTGAATTCTTATAGTTTAGCTACTGAAATCAAATTTTGCACTCGAAATGGCAGTTGTTATGTTTTACAGAATGATGCATTCTCTATTTTATATCTGCTTATTGACCCACACTGACACAATATAGGACAGTGAATTTACTACATAACTAGTGAAATTAGAGCCTTTTTAATAGCTGTCAATTTCTAATATTTATTGAAGATAACTAGTTGTACATTTTTTAATGCAGTAAAATTCAGGAGTGCTTACTCTCTTGCACCATCTGTTCTACAGTGCAACCACTTTGAGTCTGTTTTCCTGACTTTGATTGGCTAGGTTTTTGGACTTTGGTTACATTTTTGTCCCAAACAGGCTATTTATAGGCGTCAAAGATTATGTAATAACTGATGTGAAGTTCCATTAAACTTCCAGTGTATGGCTTGTTAATCTCTCAAAAGCTTATCAATGCTTTGGCTTAGTTTCATTATCCATTAAGGAATCTCTTAAAAAAACATGGCAAAGCTGTCTGTCAGTTACAGTAAAATGACATTGCTCTTATGTAAGATAATCAATATTACATAATGTTTCTGCAGGACATAGACTGTGTTTGTTCCCTAGGTTTCATGACAGGAGTCATGAATCACAACTGACATGATTTGATCCAGAATCCAATTAAAGTTTAAATATTAACGTAACATCATAATGAAGAGCGTTGAAAAATTAAATACAGGCAGATTTTAGCTTATAAGATGTTATGAGATGATTAAGTAAAAGGGCCTGATGAATTTCACTCATCGCCTTGTATGGTGTCCGTGATTTTTTTTAGTAGGATCTTCTTTTTTTTTCAATCGTAAGCTTAATTAATGCTAAAGTAGTCAGAGGGAAGATCATAGTAAGCAAATGGGGCTGTGTAGGTAGTATATGTTTATGGTATGTTTTCAGTGTACAGCTGAATGTAATTGTTGCTGTTTAACTTGTTTGGCAGCTTAAGGAGAACTTGATGATAGGCTCAGTATTTCCTCAGCAAGCCTTAGGGGTGACATTTGCACACCGCTGTTATTTATATGTATAACTGTTGAAGAGAAGAGTCCATGAAGATGTCAACGTAACTTTGAAGGAAATGCAACACTGACACTAACCTCTAGTGCATCCTGTATCTCCTCATAACTCTCTTTTACTGGCCACACTGTTACCTTTTCCCACGAGAACCCTAAATGCTCATTGGAAAGAGAAATGGGGAAGAGCGCGGCAGAGTAATGGAGATTTCTAGAAACAAAAAGGGGAAAAGTGTGACTTTAAAAATTATTACTAAAAGTATAAATTCTTATTTTATGTATTTTTTTATTTGACAATGTTAGTATCTTCCTGTTTGTTCGTTTTTTACAAATTTTATACAATCAAAATTAGATTTAGATTTTCTGTAATCTACTGCATAGAACTGCTTAATTTTGTCTTGCTTTCTGATTGTTTCTAGTTGACACTGATCTGTAGAAACCTTTTTAAACTCATGTTTTGGCTAATTTGTGGTGATATTGGTGATAACTGTTTTGAAATTGGATACCAATGTCTTATTGAAAATACAAAGGTATTGTTGTGTTGCACACCAAAATTATTAATTTCTAATTAATCCTAGAGCATTTGTATCATCCAGCTACATCACGTAGTGAACAATAGTAAATAACTGAGCAGCCAAAAGTGATGCAGTATGTGTAGCGTTGACCTTCCTATTAACAAAGCTTCCTGAATTGGGTCAATAGGTAGAGGTCAAACCAGAGAGGGCAGACCTGCGTAATTAGCCGGGACATGGAAAACCTTTATTAAATCAGAATAATGTCCCATGTAGCAGACTGTCCATAATTTATGGTACATTAGATTGATTTCACTGGGTTTGTTTGTTAGCTTTGATTAATGTTAACAATAAGGTTGTGTGGCAGCTTTTACAATCAGGCCACATCAAAGCTCCAACTGTAGTCAAGTTGGCACCATTTAGTGCTAATTGAGCTACAGTACACCCAACCACAAGTCTGTGGTCCAGCTGCAAACACATGTCCGTTTGCTTCATTGCTTTATTTGTTTGTTTGTAAACAACATCTGACAGTCTGTGGACAACAACGGAGAAGAAAACAAGGACTGCTTTGTTGCTTATGGTCAGGGGCAGGATCAATGCCGATCACATGACAGCTAGGCAGGATTTCCATGTTCAGAGGGAGAGTGGCCTTCTTTAGGAGGCATTAGGAGGTGAGAGGGATAAATTAGCATTGATGACATGAACACAGACAGACAAACACTGACACATGCTTGTGAGCAAATATATAGAAAAGATGTTAACCTTGAGTGATATAACATGCTCAGGTTTGACACGATAAGCAGAAAGGCTGGGTTGTAGAGCAGAGTCTCAACCTCGGAACTGGACCTAAAACTTCTTTATCACCTCTGACACCTTCTAATGACACTCATTTGCAATCTGACCTCCTGAACATTACCAGACTACTAGATGATGATAACCACACAACAACTGCCTCCTTACTAGTTTCCAGTTTGTTGGTTTCCAAAAAGAATTTTATGTTTTTGATGTGGATCAGCTTATAGATATCAAAGTTTGATCTGACACATTCAATACACTTCCTTTCGAAGGTACAGTACATGAAATAGCACGTTATATACAAGCTGGATTTGCATTATCTAAAAAGAACCATGTGTTTCTAATAAACACAAAGGCCAAGAACCTGCATGAAAGAACTCATTTGCCCAAAGGTCTGTGTGCAGCTTTGAAGCAGTTATTTTGATTACGTGGGCTCTAAATCTTCACAGTATAAATGAACAGTGTTATAATCTGTAGTGCGTAAAAATAAACAAAAAGCACAATGAAAATGTAGTTTTTTACAGACACACAAACACATCAGGATCTGAGCAGGAAGAATCATGCACAAAAAAAAGAAATGTGACATAGTATGTCAAATACCACATCCATGTTCTCAGTTAGGGGAGGAGAATGTAATTACATTGTGTTTGGTTTAGTTTCAAGGGGACACTGACTTTAGAGCACTTGCAAAATAGCAGCAGGCAGAGCATTAGCATAATCATACCAACTGCAGTAGTATAGTACAGTATAGTGTCATGGTTCCTCAGAGGCAGATCTCTCTTTTTCTGTTAAAAATGAGAGATTTGGCCTTTTTTTTGGTTTATACGTATGGCTAATTTTTTGCTAATAATTTTTTTGGTAGAAAATTCTTACCCATTGCCACAATCAAGTTGCTGTTGATGGATCTTTAATGCCATGGCCTGATGCCATTAGAGTTAGTGACACATTGCTCCCTAATGGTTGGGCTTTTTGTGTGTGTGTGTGTGTGTGTGTGTGTGTGTGTGTGTGTGTGTGTGTGTGTGTGTGTGTCAGAGAGGACTGCAGGCAAGGGGAGGGATGAAGAAACGCTAATTGAAATTCCTTCAGCCATGTCTGGCAGAGACCTGGTGTCGGAATGGCACACACACACACACATGCACACACACATATTCACACTGGCCCTGGCCCTAATAAAAGTGGGCTTTGCCATATGGAGGCCATGTGCAAGACTGGCCTCTCTGTGCTCAAGTGTGTGTGTGCGTGTGTTTGTGTGTGTGCGCGTGTGCCCTCAGCAGGAGAGGCTTGTACAGCACCACAGACCCACAGATAGATGCATACAAACCTATGCCATGTGTGAGAAGGTGTGTGAGTGATAGAGATCCATTTATGAAGATTACATTTCCAGACACACGTTTGACATGCTGTGACAGATTCAAACACATACATTAGATATGATGCAGTGAGAGTCTGCTGCACAATCTTAAAGAAATTAGCTTGTGTTTTGGACATCAAACATCTGATTCAGAGAACTGGTAGGAAATTTCTGGACAGGTAAATGTGGGAGTAATGTTCTGTTCTGCCTCAACATCTACTGTCAATGTGTCCTTAGGCCATGTTGCTATTCTGCTTTATTTTGAGGGCAGAAGGCTGTGGCAGTCCTGGAGAAATTCCAGATGTGTTTAACGAGAAGATAAAGATGTGGACTACAAAAAGATAACAGCTGACTTTCTGTTCTGGATCAGTCATAAATGATTATGATGATCTTTAAAAGCCCTTAAAAATAGTTGCAAGTGTGCAGATTGAAATCTTCAAGGTTTGTCTGCTACCATAGAGCATAATTTATGAATTGCAGGACAATTTGGTTTTTTGCTAAAATACTAAGAACATTACTTTTGGCACAATTTGATCATAATAAGTATTCTTATCATTCACCATCTTAAAAGAGACTTTACAAAATGTGTGCATTTTGCATTCATCCACACATACAGTTAAAGAAGCATATACTGTGGGGACCTTAAAGGTATCAGTGGCATCTGCCTGGTATTGAAAAGTGTAACTGAATGAAGCTGAGTGACACTGACTTAAAGAGCATGTGTGCTCAGTGACCCTCCTTAGTGTAAATAAAGGTTAAAATCACATTCAAATCATATAATTTAAAATCACTCGAAAAAGAAGCAGAGATTGTACAACCTCATGCTTAGCATATGTCTACCACTATTAAGTACTTGTCATTCTCCCCAGGGGTTTGGTAATAGCTGTGTTTTAGATATTTCCTCAAAGAGGAAGAACGTTCTCTGGGCAATTAATTGGTTCCAGTGGATCATCTCTCTTTTTTATCTGCCTGGCTTACTCATTTTGTTTTCTCCTTTCCCACTCTCCTACTGTCATGCTCTTTTTTTCCCCAAATTCTGTAGCCTGGCAAATACGCCTGCCTCTACACATGGTAAAAAGGCTGAAAAGATCTGCTATTTGTTCTTTTGCCCCATCACCTGTCTTAAATGTTTTGCCCAGAAAGCAGAAAAAGAGGCATGACTTTCCATAGATAGACATTAAACATCCTTTGACATAGTTTTCTTACCGGCATGTGGGCACAAAGATAAACCTTTGAAGTGGATTTTGCATTCAGCCGCTGTTCAGAGGAAACAGTGACTCAGTATCCAGTAAAAACTTACTTTCTGATTCCCATAACTTGATATTTAGATGCTTTAATACATTTTAAAATGCAAAGAACCAACAAAACACTCTCAAAATGTAAGAAAGTCAACTTACTGTATGGATCATCCTCACTTTTTGTACCATTAACTTTTCCTTTCTTGTCAATGCGAAGGAAGAATTTCTGGTAGGAGAACAGTTTCCTCCTGCGCACATCTCCTTGTAGGTGGTTGTAGCTGCTCCGCACATGGCGCCCGACAACCGTCGCTGAGGACGATGATACGTTGGTCGCCCTTGGCAACCTCGCAGACGATGCCTGCACCGGTGCGGGTGATGAGGAAGGTGGAGGGTGTGAGATGAAGAAGTGTGGAGGAGTCCCTCCTGCTTCATTGTGATTTTTTTCAGAGTCTGATAGCGATGATAAAGTGGACACGGGTGCTGACGAGGACGGTCCAAGCAGGAGAAGCAGGAGAACAAAGATGAGGGAGAGAAGGAGTGAAGGAGGTCTGCAGCAAGGGCAGCAGGAGAACCAGGCGACCGGTGCACCTTGTGTCACTGTCCATCTACACATGGTAGTGGAGCTGGGAGAGCTGTGGAGGTGCTCAGGGACTGGGGCATGCTGAGCTGGGTGCAGGGAGAGGGAACAAGAGTGGGAGAAACTCCCCCGACTGACACAGCTCCTCTGTCTGGGAACCCACAACCTCACCGGGACTGTGGAGTGAAAACCTGTAGAACAGCTGGGGCGAAGACTGACAAGCTGCAGTAGATGTGGTCGGAGATTCTTGGTAGCAGATGTAGAGCTATCGTAATATTAATGGTGATGGATCCAGCTGCTGGTGTCGGTGGTGAAGCCGCAGTGTTGTGGCTGAGTCTGCTGTATTCCCTGGTGGTGTTTATTCCTCAGAACCACCGCAGGAAGGCGTCAACATCCATAACTCAGATCACCTCGGAACAGGAACAACTCGGGGCTTGCCTCAAAGACCTCTTGCCTGCCTGTCTTTGCTACTTGTTGCACACACACACATTCAAAATCTCTTCTTTTTTTGGGGGGTTTGAATGTAGAGCAACACTTTAACTTACAAACACACACACTGCGGTCGCTTCATTCATATGTGGTAGTAACATCTACTCTTCACCTATGTCCCAAACCATTTTATCTTCTCCGGTCCGGAGGAGTGGATAAACGGAAGGAAGAGAAGGTCTGGATGAAAAATGCCAAAAATCAATAAATAAAAAAGAAAAATGGATTAATGCGCCTTCTTATAAAATGTCCAGTGGAATCCATGCAAGGCAGGCCACAAAAAGAGTCAGAATCCAGACATTCTTCTTTGCTTCTGTTCTTTTCTCTGTTACTCTGGTTTTATTTGAGCTGGTTTGAAGTTACTTGACTGTGTAACTGAACTCGAGAGCTCTCGTCTTTCTCCCCTCTCTTGTTGTGTGTCTGTCAATGAGCTGAGCTCCCTATCTCTCTTCTGCCTCTCGGAGTCTGAGCACTGTAACAGCGCGTTGCCTCTTTTCTTTCCTCCTGTGTGTGGCTCCCTCTCCTTTGGCCCCCTCCCTCTTTCCTTTGCCTCTCCCTCTCTCCTGTCTCTATCAGCGGTGCTCTCTCTGGTTATCTGGAGTTTCTCCGAGGTGACTGAGTCTTGTCTTTCCTTTTCACCTTATTTATCTGCTGCAGTTCCCCAGATGTCATCTCTTAGTGTAATTGGATGTCTGTGAAAACCACTTGGCTTTGAAGAGCTCTGTGCATATATATGTGCATGCATGTGTCTGCACATGTGTGTGTGTGTGTGTGTGTGTGCAGGGGGGATCTGTCCCACCCCATTTCTCTTCCCCTCCTTCTCCCTCTCCCCTGTTTCTGTCTCCTCCCCTTCACAGACCAAACCCCACCAGCTCAGTAGAGCATGTCCAAAAGAAGGAAAGAAAGTCATTCCTTCATGTCTCTCTCCTTTCACTGTGCTGTTTGATCCATCGTTATTATACATTTCTCTTCTTGATTAGGGCTGGGTATCATTTGAAATGTTTCAGTACTAAGCCTGATAAGATACCAGAGTTTCAGTTCTCCTGGTGCCAAATACTTTTTTTAAAGATGAAAAAGAATCACAAAAAAAATCCTGAAATGGTTGGGAGTTTAGTAACACAAGAACCTAAACACAGGTTGTAAAACAAGTGTGTCAGAAGCTTAATGACACCTGACAAGGTACAGTTGAGCTCTACAGACTTTTTTGCAGAATCTAAATGTATAGTCGTTTGCCGAAAATTATCAAGTGTCTGTAACTGAATTAGAGTCACATAATGACATCCTGAAATAATTACCTGAGTCTAACAACAGCAGAGAGTTTCTTTTTCTTATCTACTGATGCATAGAACAGTATGAGCCGAGTCAGGTTCCCCTTAGCTTTTATGTCAGGTACAATCTAGTGATTTCTTTACCTTGATCATTGAGAGCTTGATCTTTAGATAAGCATCTCTGCATTTGAATGAAAGAAGTTGTACTTCATGTGCGTTGCTGTGTTTCACCTATAAAGAATCTAGGTCTGCTGTCTGGTTTCAGCATTGTTTAATTTCCTTTTCACATCGTCAGACAGCAGCCATGTTTCCGCCGCTGTCTGTTCTCTCTTCTTTGCTCTGTCTCTGAAATACACCGCTGACTGCTATGTAAGGTATGCCACAGTTAGCTTCTTCTACTGTCTTTCTTCCCACGTTTAGTTCCTTGGCATGACTCCATTATACATTACCTTTACAGTTTCAAAAATGTCTTTTTCTGAATGCACCAACTGCACAGAAATAACCGTGTAAAAAGAGATACCAAGGGGCTAAAATAGAAGTCTTTTTATGGTCTAAATATTTTGAGGATGAAATGAAATGGTGACACATGTCTGCAGTTTCTTACAGTTGAACCATTCACCCAGACATGTCCAGTTTGGCATATTTGGCATTTGTGTTTGGACAATGACTTAAGCCATTGATACATTCTCACTATAGTTGCTGATTATTTACATTTTGTACACAGTATTTTTATATGTTCAGGTACCACAGGACCATGTACACGTCAACACCTGCTGTCAAACTTCAGCACCATGGACAGCACTGTATGATTTGGTTCTTCAAAATGCCACATGTAATTGAACATCCTCACTTTAGTTTTTTTTAATGACTTGCCAAGCTGTTTACATATTTTTATGTTCAGTCTGATGTGAGGAGTATTTTTGACGTCAAGGCATGTATAGACAATCCTTTCTGAAGATGATACTGACAAAGTGTTGATGACAAACAAATGCGTCAAGGTAGACAAACCCCAGTAAAACAGTCGATGTACACAAAACTAAAAAAACAAATGATTGAGTTTTTTTCTTTCAAATTAAACTACATTTACTTTTACCTCTCAAATGTACAGATTTATTCATCACGTTTCTCCACAATGATTAGTTTTCAATTCAGTTAAGTTTTATTTATATTGCACCAACGCACCCCACAGAAATAATCTTCAGGCACTTGACATAATTTTACATAATTATAAAAGAAAATCCAACACATCCCCCTTGAAGCACAAGGTGACAGTTGAAGGAAAAACGAAAAGTGGAGAGAGAAAAGAAAAGAAAGAAGCAATGAACAAAACACTGGAAACATTTTCACGGTTCAGCCCTGAGCCCTGGTTCGATCAGATTTTGTTTAACTTCCGCTTTTATTTTGATATCCTGTTGCGTAGCGTTTTCACTTCCTGTCTTTCTCCCTGTCTGCTGGTGATTAAGTAAGTGATTCCACCTGTGAGTGTGACTATTTAAAAGACCTGTCTGCGCTGTCACTCTGCCAGATTGTTGCCTTCTGCTTGGTGGGAACGCTCCAGCCAGCCTCTGCTTTTTATTTATTTATTTTTTGCCTGTTGTCTGATCTTGCTATAGACCTAGTTTCTGATTCTGTGGTAAATATTAATAATGATGATATACTTTCTATATATATATAGAAATTTTTGTTGGACAGCTGCCAGACAGCACATGTCAGCGCTACTCATGTAGCGTGAAGGAATTGGGATTCGAACCACTTACCCTGGGATTCTTAGATGAATGCTCTACCTACTAAGCTACTTGCCACCCCTGATATGCTGCCGCCTACCTGGTTTTGAACCTAGCCTGTATCGGAACACAGCTTAAAATACACCTCGGTTCTTTAGGTCTCCATGCTCTCCCTCACCTATAGGATTCTGGATTCTGATCTTCTGCAGGACTCTGATCTCTGTATCCTTGGTTTCTCTGTGACTCTGCACTTTGCATTGCTGTGTGACTATGAGTATTCATCCCTGTATATTCTGCTATTCTGTTGTTTTTTTCTCCTGGGGCTTTAAAGAGGAAGTTTAGAAGAAGGTTTTCGTAGAAGAGGACTCAGTCTATTTCATGTTACCTCTTTTTCTGTGATTGTCTGAATTCAATTTTACCCGACCATGGGGAAAACTCTAACTTTCATGGGCACTGTATTTTGTCAGCCATCTTGTGCCCACTGTTGTCAGCCACAAACAACTCTCAATCCTGGACAACCCCTTGAGGTGCACGTTCAGACAGAGGCTGATTAATGTCAACGTGTTATCACCCTCCATTACACTACTTTTCACCTTGGACCATTATTAATCAATTTAATCCAGCTTTAGATTTTTGTTGTTTTGGGGTTTTTGGCATAGATGTTATTTTGTATTTGTGTTGGTGTGGATCTTTTCTGGTTGTGGTTCTTTTGTTTCCTTTTGATCTGAGAGCAGCTGTAACAAGGCAAAACTATTCTCTTCTGGCATTAATAAAGTTTTTTGGATCTTAAATCTTGAAAACATTACACTTCTTCTCCTTCAACTATTCTTACACACCAATTGTGCGTTGTTGACGCGCTCATCCACTTTGTCTTTGACTTTGTCTTTCTTGGATGGATACCTTGATGGTTACCTGTAGAATTTTCTTGTACAACTGAGAAATCAAAGCTCCATAATGGAAAGCCATCTTGAGCCAGCGACAACAAAACAGACCCAAATCATGGTCCTGCCACCACAGTGGTTCACAGATGGGATATGATGTTGATGAGCCAAAAACATCTACTTTGGTGTCATCTGTCCACAGAACATTCTTCCAGTAAACTTCTGGCACATCTGCATCATATCTACATAACCTTGAGCAAACTATAGATAGCAATAGGACAGCTCGCTTCACAATCAGCCAGTGGAGTCCGAACTCTCTGGAGATACTTCTGTAATCCTTTCCAGTGTGCTGAGCATTAACTTGACAAATCTGTGATGTCATGATAAGACTTAATGAAGACCCATCTTAGAGCACTGGACTTCTTTTATCTAGTTTCTGGACTAGTGTGAATATCAAATCACGTTTTAGACCTTTTTACAGACATTCTAATGGGTTCACAAACTGTGAAGTATCACAGTAAGTAAGTGTACTGAACGCTCTACCTGTATCTTGAATGTAATGTTAATCACAGGTCATACATTGAGCATAATATGCTAACTGTGGGAACACTGGCTAAATAAATGGATGATTGGAGCTTGTGAAGCAATAAAAAGGGAAACTCTTATAGTGAAAGAAAGAATGAGGGAGAAGAAGAGATAGGGAGGCAAGAGATAGTGTGAGATGTAGAAAGAGAGAAAGAACATCTGGTCAGTGGCTCTGTGGCTTGAATTGGGGGTTTAGAATGACAACACACCCACACACATTCATAAACACACAAACAAATAGACGATGTAAGTCGCTAACCCTTCTTTTATTGCACTAAATGTACTGAAGAACGTTTTAGTCGTTGCTGTGTTGGTATAGTAAATAGGAATAATGATAGGGCTAATTATCAGTTACTGATCAGTTGACTGATCTCTTCGTTGCCTCATCTTGTTGTTCTGTCTAACAGTCCTAACAAGACTCAGATGTTGTAAGTTAGTCGTCCATGAGGGAGAAATGTTTCGTCACATCAGAAAACATTTTTTTTCGATGCAGTGGAGTTCCACATATTGAGCTTTTTTTTTCCTGCACTATTTATGAAGGATGTAGGGGTTCCCTCTTTGGGGAGGATTATTATTCTAACGGATGCTGCTTTACGTTAAGAAACTCATGATAAAAAATTTGGTTTATGATTCACCACATTGAATTTTATAACAAAACTTAAAGTATTTTTAAAAAATATGAAGCAATTTATAATATGATTATATATTGTCTAATATTTTTGCATAAATTTACAAAAAAGTCCTTGCCATTATTCTGCTACTAATATACATTTGCAGTTGTAAGACGTTTTGCATATTTAGCTCATTATACCAAAGCTATGCCTCCCTAATGATGAATATAAATTTTTTTTACATGTGGCCACATTTCTCAAAATTGTTTTTCCACTCATAGGAAAGAAATGAGTCAGTCTCATTGTCTCGTGGTTTTGGCTTCAAGTGCCATTGCAATCTGAGGCAAAACTTCAAAGTACCGCAGAGTGGAAGTGCTGATCCCGGGTCAGCGCCCAAAACAAATGTCTATGTCTTTTATTTATTCCCAAAGAGCTACACGGATTTTTAGATCAGCAAATGTGAGTGGGGTTATAAATTCCAGCATAGATGAGATGACACAGGTCCCCTCTGGTTCCGTTGGTCATGCATTGGATAAGCCTTGATTGCTTAAGTCTAGGAGGAGAACGCCGTTAGGGACCAGCAGTTCGGCTCAGTGATTCTAATTGTTTCATTGCGGCTGAATTGAGGGCTTTGGTCTTCAAACCAGCACTGCAGAAATGGCCGTGGCAGTTAACTTTAATTACAGACACATTAAAGCACTTACAGACAAGAGGGACATCTTATGATAAGCTAACTTGGTGATACACTCCAGTTAAAGCTGGAGAATCAAGCTGCTGAATAGATAATTCTCATTGACTGCAAAGCATCATGGATAATCCAGAGCACTCTGATTACAATCTAATTTTAAATAAATCAGCACGGAATCCCTTAAAGGACTGTTTTATTTTCCCTCCCGCTGCGTGCATTGTTTTTGTCATTCACTTGGAATGTACTACATGCACTTAAAACGGAAACAAACACAGATCAGCATCTTAACTGCATAAATAAGAGAAACGCGAATAAACACCTTTTTCTCAGGCAGCCTCAGAAAGTATGCCAGACTCCTGAGCGAAGAGTCTCAACCATCACATAACGTAAACAAAGATGTTCAGAGACGGTGTGGTACAACAATAAGACCGGTGCTTTGGTTTAAGGGTATCTTATGATTCATCGCAGTATTTCTGATGGTCTCCTCATGTGTATTAAAAAAGGCACAAGCAATAATCACAAACAAAGCTTTCTCCTGAAGCTACAAACTTCAGACAGCACTGTCGTCAAGAAACATTTTTTTCATCCGGTAACATCATGATTGTCACATGTTATAAAGTCCTCATGATCTGGTCTCAGTCATTTATGGGAATGTTTTTTTGTTTGAAATTAAATGATGCAACATAAATATGAGCCACACATGAATATTTTCATATTGCTGGCTGATCTTAAGGGAATTCTTGCAGAAGAATAAGTGAACGTTCTGAAGGTCACATGATTAAAAGGTCATTACCAATGGAAACAAACAACACAGAGCACGGTGTGAGGCAGGACTGCTGTTCTTCTTCATCCAACAACTGTCTTCTAAAATCAACAAAGAGAAAAAATAGTTTATTTCTTAGGACCATGCAGAAAATTATGACTCAATATGAAGTCATAACGGAGCTAATTATACATTTGAAGGAAAGTGCTGCCATATTTTTGGTTTTTAGACACCAAACCTCACATCTGTGAAACAGATATAACCCGCTGACATCTGCCTTACAGATACAGCCATACACCAACAGCACTGATGCCATAATAAGCCGTGCAGTCGCACAAACAACACCCAGAAACATAGACTTCAGAGAAAGCGTAGGAAGTGTGCGCAGCAGGTGTTGATTTTATTAATGGTCATGGACCTCCTTTGTTGCTTCTTTTGTCTGTAAGGTCAGTATAAACTAACATCATCATTAATGTGGATTAATGGGATAAAGAATCAGTGAAAACACAGCCCCCAACAAGGCTGTCGTTGAATTTAATTAGATGAAACTATCCCTAATTTCTTATTGCTAAACCGTTATGGTACAAGTGGAGAAGACAAGAGGGCAGCCTACGCTGGAGCAGGGTCAAGTTTTAAATCTGACATCACGAAACTTCATTACATCCATGTGCAGCAAGTTCATACTCAATTTGTCAACTACTGACTTAGATTACAAACTGTGATTCCCCATATCAGATGGTGCCAGGTCTACAATGGAGTTCATTTTTTAAAATGTAAACTTTTTTTCCCAATTCACCACTGATGGCTTCTTTTAATAGTGCTTCTAAGCTGAGAAAGCTTCTATATTTTAATGTTAACTACATGGAAGCAATTACTGTGTGGCCCATGCAGGAGAGTAAAAAGCAAGAATGTTAAACCCAACTGCCACTGGAATGCTAATTCTCATGATGCATTTGCCCTGGGAACAAATTACATTTCACCAAAGCGATGCTCGGCATCACTTGGCTCCCTGTTTACTTACTGACAGGCACCTTAGTGGCGTTGAAATGAACTCTGTGACCTGGACAGCTCCTTCATTTCCTTCTTCACTTTATGTCTCTGGAAAAAGTAAAATTTTTCTAAGACACATTTTAAAACATCTTTTAGCTGCATGGAGTAGTTACGGTAGATGTCATCTCATTACAGTTTTTAATTACAATTTAAAAAATGTCATTTTAAAGTGAAAGTCTCTGTGTGTGTCTGGGTACATAAAGAGAGTTCTTTTTGTAACATACAACATGAGTAATATCTGTAGTCGGACACATTTATCTGTGTCATATATGCTGTTTTTTATTAGTTCTGTCAGTGTTAAAAAAACATGCAGTCATAGGCTGTGATTAATCATGATTAACCACCCTTTTAAAATCTTACTTGTCTACTTGTATTATAAACATTAGCTGTGCTGGGATAAAGAAATGTGTGACAAACCAGTTACAGGAAACACAGATTCGTCAGTTTTACTTACATCTCATACATTAACGCAAATGTTAAATTAAAATGTGTTAAATTGCTGAGTACAAAAATCTTTGGCATAGCTAAAAACTGCCAAATGAACTGCAGACATAATTAGCAAGCATGTACAAAAAGAACAGTAGCCCGAGCTGCACTTCTCCAGCTTGTTGACTCCGTCTCAGCACTAACATCTCTAATAACACCAGCGAGTGTGCTTCGACTGAAGATGGTACAACATTGTTGTGCTTTTGGTGGAAGGACAGTTCATCATTGCAATATCTGCACACAAGGTTAGGTTTTACCCAAACATCTGGAAGCTTTTATAAAGAAACTGGTCATTCTGCACACTGGAGGCTGTCTTCTCAGTCCTTGTATTATCCGCATCTGACGTGTCCTTATCTCACACAGCCAGGTTAATCATCCGCACTGCGATTACGGCAAGACGTTGGGGTCAAATTTGGTCATATAATTTTGTTTAAAAAATAGTAGAACGTTAAAATTTCTACATTATTAGTATATTTATATTTTTTTATTTATTATTTATAACACACAGTCTTAACTAGATTTAAGCATTAATTCATGTTATTGTGTAAAACTACGACTCCTCCAATAGACATTTAACACTGGACGCTTCTGTATGAACAGGGAATTTAACATTTATTAAATATTTTAAACAAAATTGTTGATTATTAATGCTTCCTCAAATGACTTCTGTTCATTCTAACCAACTTGACAGAAAAAAATACGGAAATCTAATAATATTCAATAATTGTGTTTGGACAAAGCCCAGTAGAGGTGCATGGCTTTTACTGAAATATTGATGTAGGGAACTGGGAGTGTTGGTTGCCGGTGAATAATGCAACCGGTGGGTTAGATCTGGTTTCAGAGAAAGCGAGCAGATGGATAAATTAATGATTATAGCTGCTTCAATTTAGCTTTCTGAGAGAATTAAAGGAAAATAAAAGGAAAAGAGAACTTGCTATGCACTAAAATCCACATCAACTTATTTCTTAAAACATTACAAAAATAATATAAGTTGCCAGAAACGAACGACAACAAGTATTTTTATATTTATGCTTTGAATGCTTATCAGTATTTGCAACTTTACATTTAATTTAGCTAATTGAGGACCCTTTATGTGACTATAATCAAGTTTGACATTCAACATAAACTGGCACATCTGTTATAGTCCAGACATTGCAGAGAAAAAGTGGCAAGATGGGTGAGCAGGGATAGATTTTCTGTGGGGAAACGGAGAAAGAAAGAGTGCTGTAATTTGTCTTAAATGATTGATGATGTTCATGACTTTCTTGAGTACATCCCAATTCCTTTAATTGGTTGTTCCTTGATCCTTGCTGACCCTGGAAGTTCTTCCGGTCCTTCCATCTTGAAGGACACCCAGAAGTCTCTCATTCCGCTCAGAGCTAGTGAGGATCAAGATAAGTTATGATACACGAAACCATTTATGTCTTTTACGGAAGCAAACCTGTTGGTGACTGGACGCATCAGATCATCACAGTGATATAAAACTCCATCAAGACATTAGCATAATTTCATACTGAAGTACACAGACAATATTAAAACCAGTCAGTCAGACACTGTATAGATGTAGCAACCGCTATTTCTAGTCTCTTTGACGGTTAACTACGGGTTTACGGGAGCCCAAGAACCACTTCAGTGTTT
>JAUYWH010000014.1:11731572-11793213 GCA_034779795.1 Ctenopoma multispine | reverse complement strand
GATGTTTTCAGTTATTTCACCTTTTTTTGTTAAGTACATAACTCCACATGTGTTCATTCATAGTTTTGATGCCTTCACTGAGAATCTACCAATGTAAATGGTCATGAAAATAAAGAAAAAAAACATTGAATGAATTGAATGTGTCCAAACTTTTGACCTGTACTGTACATTTGTTTGTTATTTGTTATTAACATCTGTAATTTCCTACTATGAACTTATTTACGTGTGTTTGAATTAGTTGAATCTTTACATCTCACACAATTTTCTCTCAGCACAGAGAAAGATTGGCACTGATCCGGCCCAACTAGGTCCGACCAATCACTATGACAAAAGCGGGAAGTTGAAAGTGGAGCAAGCCTGTGACCAATCAATGGTCATCATAAAAAAGTGGGATAGGCGCCAGAACCAATCAAACACTGGCTCTATGAGAGGCAGGAAAAGAACAAGGCAGACAAACAGATGAGATTTTGTCCTTTCTTTTAGATTCATATTTTGTATACATACTTACATCGCACCCTAATTTATTTGTACTTCCTTTTATATTATTTTCATAAATGCATAATTTCATCCAATGCTAAGTTAGTTTCTTCAGGTTTGACCCATGCCGCCATGCGTCATAGTAAATGATGTTCACTTGAGAAGTCCTCTGTAAGGGATATTTCTATGGAGCGACTGCCGTGACGTGCAGGATTGCGTCAAGCAGGAGGCAAAATGGAGGCCAGGTGTGTAAGCAGCAGTTCGAGTGTTATTTAGCCAAAATGCTCCCAGACTTCTTAAGCATGAAGGCTATTGTGCTTTCGACAACACAAAGCGGCACCGCTTCATTTTATAGACAGCTTTCTTTGCTGCCTCGTCCCTGTTGTTGTTACAAATGCACAGGCTTGCAACTTCACGGAGACACACTCACCATTGCATAAAGGTCAGATGAGGGTGCGAGGTCAGAGGAAAGAGTGAGACATGGGAGGTTCTATCAGCGCCTTTCTGTGGTTAAAGTGGATTTTGTAACCTCTTGCAACAGGCCTCTAACAAACACACACACATCTCTCTACCACTCTTGTCTATTATTTTGGCTCTACTTGGAACCAGACACCTCTTCTGCTCAAGTACTAGGTACTAAGACTGAATTTCAGGCATCAGGTTTAAGTGGGCCAACAACCCTTGCTCGTCTTTCCTAACCTCTGTGCACACTCTCAGTTTGCAGATGACCAGTGTGCCTGTAACTTATCGTACATATGCTGATCGTCCTCAACCTTAAAAACACCTGGTGGTTTTAATGAATGTATCACACACACAATATTGAAACCACCGGGTTGTTTTAGTGTTCTGGCTGATACATGTATGGCCAGTTAATGTAAACCTCCCCCACACACTCCCGCATGACACAGCGGTGAGGAGAAGAGAGGGCGACATGAGTTGAAAGGCAGATATGTCTAATCTCCAACGAGTGAACTAATTCAAACAAAGCCCTGTGATGTGGTGAAGTCATCCAGCCATCACCAGGTACACAGGTAGACAATAGAGAGCCAACTCAAAGCCCCGCAAAACGCATTCTGTCTAGACATGCGAACAAACCAAAGCAAAAAGAGTCCCTACAGAGAACATGGAGATGTTTGTTATTAGGTGAGACCAGAGCAAAGAAAATTGGAGCTGAAAGTGCTTTGAAAGTACTTTGAAGCACTTGAAATGCATTTGAATTAACCCGTTAAGCACTTCTCTCAGTAAGAGGCACTTAGCTTTCAAGATCAATGAAGAAAGATTGTTTTTCAAGTGTCTTTATGTTTAGAGCATATACTTTTCCTAGGATGAAAAGAAGACACAAAGCCCTAAGTGTGTTTTCACAACTTGTTCATATGTACAGTATAAGATGAAGCATGAACTTTATTGTTTTATGCAGGTACGGGACAGTAATTACATCAGTCAAATCAATATGCATGCAAATGACTTCTGAAATCAGATGACCAACAATCTATGCTATAGCACTCAGTGGAATGAGTCACGGGGAACAATGGTCTTTGTAGTTTGAGTAAAATAAAAAAGCAGCCACAGAAACATCTCAAACCTTTTTCTATAAACCTATGCTTCCACTTTCTCAAATTCCACTGCGTAATATAAACTTTGCCTTCACAGAACTTTATGAAACTACTTACTGCACCACTACACTGTGTACTCAAGCTCCAGGAGACCAGTTACAAGTCCTACTGTCCTGAAGGAGAGTTGTGTGTAAACTGTGAGTACATCTACAATCAAAATAACTTATTTCAATTGTAGAGAAGTGATGAATTTTGACATACACATAAACACCTTTACCCCAATTTCCGTCAGTCTAAATTTGTTTTGTGATGGTCGATTGATGACACAAGCATGAACGCCTGCAATCATGAGCTCTAACTCACTTTGATTCCACACTGGGCTTCGCAACAACAAACACATTTAAAATGTTAGAGGAAGCGCTGCTACCAGAGGTGGTGCTCTGCATACTCACACAGACACACATGGACCCGTGGATTTCAAAACCACAACAAACACTCACTCCAAACTAATCCCATGTCTGTATGTTGTGTTTTCTCTTGTTTACACTGTTCAGTTAATCATAGGACCATTAGACATGAAACTTGGTCTCACATAAAAGGAGTCATCACGTTTCTTCATCATAACAGTCTCTTGCCTGTAATGAGGACAGAGAAGCTGGGCTTTCCCTCGTCTAGCTGCTGATGTCTTAACTCACTGGTTTCCCACAGTGGTTGTCCCTCACATCCTGATTGAAGGTAAATCTCACTGCACTCTGTCTCAGTAGTTGTCAGTCTGGAGGCCTCACACTGTTATAGAGCTCCACTGAATGTGCCACAAGAAAAGAAACTTCACTGTGGCCACTGTAGTTTGAGTTAATCCCACATACAGCATGTTGCTGCAGTAAGTACTCGCCAAGTCAAATCTCAAAGGAGTCTCTAACCCAACAAATGCAACTGTTAATATAATGCAATAAAAATATAATGCAGAATATCAGCAACTTCAAGTATAATCTTTCTTTCAAGTGTGTGTCTCAAATACTCACTGTGTGTAGGCTTGAAGGAGGCCTGTGAAAATCTGTAGCCTTCTTTTAACAATACATGTTAAGTTATCAAAACAGCTTGAGGATTGCACACTGCTACAGTCCAGCGTGTCGTCTTACAGATATGACAGTGACATACAGTATCTGGAGCTCTGACATATTTTGGTGAATTTCAAAGGGTTTTTTCATATGGTGGCCAGTACAGCTGTCATGTTGAGTCCTCTGTCATCCCCATCAGCGTGTGTCAACTTTGGCCAAGTCATTCATGTGGAGGCAACATAACATAACAAATGACATTGTCCGGGGTTGGTTACCTCTCTCTCTCTCTCACACACACACACAAACACACTTCAACACAAACTGCAACACACTGAGTTGCTGAGGCCAACTCGCTCATATGGAGGCAACAACACACAAAGATCTTTGATGTTTTGGAGACAGTCCCATCTGAGTCCTTTGTTTCCCAAAGGGATGATTAATGGCTAATAGAACAACAAAAAAAGGATTAACAAGAATCACCACAATCCAGGTCAGGAACTTTAAGCACAACAAACATGTCATGTCACATTTGTTTGTATCGTACATTTTGATTCGGTTAAGATGTTGAGGCAAACGAGGAGCTTCCACAGAGATAAAATGTGGTGTACAGTAGAGCTCGTGTGTTTGTCTGTGTTACATCAGCAAAGCTAGTTACCTCACGTCACTTCTGGGTCTTCACAAGGAAATGTGATCTACTTACTTAACCTTGCTGTATGTTACCTTGCACATGCAACTCATTTGAATGCAACAAAATCTAATCATCTGTATTTATTATTATTTAACATTTGTGTTATTTGAGTATAACTGCAACTGCAAAAAAATCTTCCCTTCATAAAAGTGGTGTTTGTGGTGCTGTTTAATTGTTGTCCATCCTATTTATACCAAAAAGTCAATTCTAAATAACAGAGCACCTCTCTGCAGTCCCTGTATTAATGCAGTGCTGCGTTCAATCTCTAAGTCATATTTTCTTTTGTACGTTATATGAGTTTTCAGGCTGGGCATTCTTGTATTAACAAAGATTATGCATCTGAGTGAATTTGATATTAAGAGATGTTAAATACTCTAACAAGAAAAGTAGAGAACCAGATTTTGACAGTTTATTGTTAGACTTTTGACATCCGCTGAGGAGAAACCATTGTTATCACTACAAGATAACAAATACAAAGCAGCCTCTGACACAGATAATGGAGAAATACCAAAGTGTTGCCTCATTCTACATCAGTTCAACACATTCTGTTAAGATGTGGCAGGATAACAATAAAACAGAGACTGGATGCAGTCAGCAGTGTATCTTTGATGTGATCTGTCAAGCATATGGTGGAAGTAAGGCCCATCATGTGAAGGCCAAGAAGTCAGCCTTAGCTTAGCATTCTTTATAGTGATGAAGACTGACAGAGTGAGACAGCTGAGCTCGCCACAAAATTAAAATGTCATCAGAGACACATTAACCACCTGCTGCTGTCATGAACAGGTCTTTTCTGCAATAACAATTTCTGCACAAGTGGTTTCCTTCATTTCATAACTGTTGGTTCTGACTCAACGTGAACACTTGGTATTGTGTTGCCTGGAGATTTTAGATTTTCACACCTTCAGCAGGCCTCTAGTTGAGGCAGTGTTTCTGCGAGTGTGCAGGCAAGCTGTGGATTGGTGGAAAACATTTGCAGAGGGGAGAAGTTGGTCTCATCAATAATGTATGTATGCTAATGTGAATAGTTGTTTGCTTTGTTCGTCTTACACTGGCAGTTAGATTTGTTATTGGGTACTTTTCTATCACTTGCCTTGTTTAGGAGAAATCAACACAAACTAACAAACTTTAACTAATGTTGTCTAACTCTACTACTGCTACTACTCGACTCCGCATTAGCGGTGGAAACGTATAACACCAATAGCAGAAAGTTGTGTGAGGTTCAGAAGAGGTCAGGGTGGTGGTTGGACATATGAAACATTAGCCTTCTGCACTGCAGCAGCTCTGCTTTGAAACATGTCTAATACCTGTAATGAAAGCTGACATTTTTATATTTTAACCATTACCACATTTTTTTAACTGATAATCTTACCCAAATGCTGTATGTTGCCTCATTTTAACAGTACTTAGTTGCAACCTGTTGACCTCTGGAAAGAAAAGTATAGTTATGATACACTTAACACAAAACATTTGAACTTTTTACCATGTCAGTATTCTCATTTCCAGTTAATTCGATAAGACAAAAACATATTATTTAACATTTAATGGACCAGTCTTCCAATAGCAAGGACTCTTTTACCAAGAGACCTGGAAAAGACAAAAAGAAGCCAAAACCTTTGACTACATTTACACAGTAAATTTTCTCTCGACTCATAGAATATACAATGATTATCTACAACTTTAAATCCACAAGCGCTGGAAAGGGATCAGCATGGGGACTCTGATCAGTCTCCAGCTACACAGCCTCATACACAACAAGTTGTGATGCACTGTGATCTGACCCCTGTCGATCTTTTTCCCATGCTGACCCCTGCCCACCACAACATTAAAACCACCAGGTGCTTCTAACGTTGTGGCTGATCACCGTAATTCTTCTGACTGAAGGAAAGGTATTTTTCCCACATGCTGACAGAAAAAAATGGTCTGCAAATTCCTTCTCCCTGTTCATGACCTGGGTTCCTCTCACTGATAAATCAGTTTCCTCTGTCTAACAGGACCACACAAAACACGCTTGCACCTCATGGGCAGTAATTCTTTGAACATAGGAAGAATTTGTTTTCTCAAGAAACACATGAACTTTTACTTGTAGAAGGTAAATATGATCACGGTCATATTAACTGATTTTATTAACTGTAAGTCTTTTAGATGTTTGACGGGTTAATTATGAACCTTGAGAGATAACATTTGCTTGTCGAGAGACAATAAACTAATCCGAGAAATAACATTTTCAGCCGATTCCTACTGAGCCTTAAACAAACACACATGATTCAATGAGTACTCAGCCTTTCACTGGGGCAGATTACAGTACTTTTTCCCAGTGGGTTGCTGCTTTCAAACCTCATTATAGCTTGTCTGATATTGGATTTAATGTTGACCCTGACACTGACTGGTCTACTGGACCGAACCAAGACATCCGCTAACACAACAGGAGGGGTCTGAGTGTACTGAAGCTTCGTCTTGACCCAGTTCAAGTTAATTAGCATAACACATGTTAGCAAGAACATGTCTAATTCTTCAAAACAATCATCATTTTTACAGCATTTAGAACAAAATCTATGTAACTGTTTACAAATTTAGCCCGAAGATGGATTCCTGGAGAGTTCTCAGTGAACCCAAGTGTAACATTGGCAAATCAGGCATTCATGGAGTGAAGTCAAAGCAGGAAAGCAAAAAAGCAGAGGCAGTGGCTGAGGATAACATTTTCTGGGCCTTTACTCTTGCACCAGCTCGCAGAAAATGTGAATTTGTCTAACTTTCCAGTTGTGTTCTGTCTGAGCAAAAATACACAGCAAATTCACTTTGCACATAAGATTGCGTAACCCAAGACTTGATACACACAACAGGATATATCACAGAATCTGAACTTGCTAGAGTGCCAATCTAGCACTCTAAGTTTTCTGGGTCTTCGTGTGATTGGACATAGTGCGAATGTACTTCCAAAAATACAACAATATGAGTCAACCACGTCAATTTGGTGACTAAGCCTAACCAAACCTTAATCTAGATAACAAAACAGATTTAGCAGCTGTGATTTCTAAAGGTCCTGACAAATTACATCTTCCTGCTGCTAAAAGCATCAGATTAGAAAACATTATTTTCTGTTATAAAGGCAGTTACAAATGACGCAATTTGTGGTTTAAAGTTGAGAGCATGTTGAACATTGAAGGTGACAGTTGATTCAGGCTTTTGTTCTGCCTTTATGTAGACAAAGTGCTGTTTAAAGCTGCATTTACTACAGTAACAGTTTAAACTGTCTGTTTCTCTCATTTTGAGCACTTGCAGTAGTTGTCAATCACTGAGAAACAAATTACACTACATGACATGTTTGGTTTTGAATTTTGATTTCAACACAATGGGAAGAAAAGTTATGTCAGACCAAGTCCTGACAGTGGTTACTTAGTCTGATTCCATAGTTTAGAAATAGAACAACACAATACTCATGTTCAGTTTCTCCAGAAGTGCTTTGTCATTTATTGTCGATTAGGTGGGAATCATACAGTAGATTTCTCTTCACTGTCAATTGAAAAAAAATTCAATTGATGTTAGATGGTACCACTCTTTTAACTTATGACCGCAATTAAATATCACTCTTTTGGAGCATGTTTTGAGAAGGGATGCCTTGTTAGCAGTAATTTTGATGTAAAAATGTGCTGTTAGCAATGCGTCATAAGCATATTTCAATTCTGGAAAATTAGCAAGTGGAAAAAAAGATCTATTCATTTTTGATTTGGATTAATTATAACAACAGTTTTGTTTGGCCTGAATGGAGCCTGTTAAAAAAATGGTTAGTGTCAGTTCAGCATGTAGGGACCTCCAGCAGTAGGTCATAGCAGTTCATTTGTCTTAGTGGGAAAGGACATCCCACATTTTGTCTCTCCCACTGCTTGCATATCTTGCCTTGCCTTGTTTGAGACACATGCAAACACACATATTACCACATACGTTTTTGTCCTGAAAAGTTAAATTTATCTTCATTTCCTACAATTATTGGTGCCTTTAATTTATAATCCTAAATCAATCCAAAACTCCAGTTCCCATCATGCTCATCTGTTCCACCGTCCACACAGCAGATGTAGTGATTCTTGTGGTGGTAAATCTGCCAATATGCCTGACCTTATATACGTCTGTCCCCCTCATCTCATATCCACCCACTAGCATGAAATCAAGAGGAGTCTTCTTGATGTTAGGAGGAAAAATGTTTAGCCTGTGATGGGAAAACCTTTTACTAGCACAAATGCATTTTTTTAATACAAAATTTTTTTTTGCGAATACCATATTAATTAATGCTAAAAAACTGTACCTCATAATAACAGGAATCATCCCAAACAATATTCTAAAGCTTTGAGAGATGTCAGCATTCAGGGTGATTTGTGTTAGGAGGGGGAGTATGGAGATGAGTGGGTGGGCTGTATAACAAGGAATGAAGTCATGAGAACAATTTGTCTGAGAGATAAACATAAGTGGTGAAGTTGTTATCTAAGAAAGATGGAGAAAGAACGATACAAGGAGGCATAAAATATATCACCACTAAGATGCATTATAAGATAAGGTAAAGCCAGTGTTTGCATTGGCTTTAAGTTACAGTTGATGCAGGAGACCTCCAGAAGCCGTGTGATTATTTAATAAAACAGTCTTTAAGTATTCTACACTTAATTTGTTACTTTTACCATTGATTTGTTTTAATTGTTATTATTTATGATAGTAGAGTTTGAAGGCTGAGATTAAATATTGTATTTATTTTTTGATATATGTATTATGTGTCAGCTTATTTCTACTGTAGTGTCCAAGAAGTTTCCTGACTGTTGCAACACTGGAGCACTCCTTTGTCACTCCCTTGCAGAGCTGAGGGGTCTTGTAAAAGTCCAGCTGTGAAGACAAATTCCAGAGCTTCCAGGAAAACTGCTATCAGACAGCATTAGCCCAAATAACATCGTTGATTAATCATTTGCTAACAGGCTCTGACGTCGCCTTGTATGAGAGACAACCAAAGGCTAAGGCATTACTCACACTGCCTGGTGTTTCTGATCACACACTAACACACTCTCACACACACACACACGTGCAGCAGGAACACAGTCATGCACACACGTACAGAAAAACATTCCTGCACAGAAAGAGTACTTGTACATGTGTGGATACCACTCTCAGGCTCCTTCGGGGTGTTAGTGGACTGTAGCTCACAGACCAAGTTTGATTTGTAATCCAACCCTCCAAACATTTGACAAGCAAAGCTCCAGCAGGTGACAGAGACAGAGAGCAAGAGGTAGAGGAAAAGCTGATTTGAGGTGTTTTCTTTCCCCAATGAGAAATAAACCATAGCCAGATAAACAGTGATTAATTTACCTGATCAGAAACACATGGTTAAACTGCTGTAAGACCCTGATGAGAACTAAACATAAGGGCCAGATACCCTAGATCTAATTCATTACTGTAAGTACATGTAGATTCATTGCCTCAGCAACATCAATGGATCAAAGCAGTATCAGCAGATTAGATTACTGAACGTACAGTAATGATGATTGCTTTTTACAGTGTGATGGAGAGAAAAAGACAGGGGAAGAAAAAGAAAGACAGAATTTGATACCTCTATCCTAGTAATCCTTTGTGCAATGACAACATTATTTTCAAGCTGGTGTCTCCGTCATTATAGTAAACCAGAACACATGTACGTGGTGTCGTTTGTTTGTGCTTGTAATTAAAGACCCTTCACTTAGAGACACTTAGGTCTCCCCAGGCCAAGACACACACAAAGAGAGATGTCTGTTCTATAATAAAACTAAATGAATCATTGTAATTATTGTCAGCCGGGTTCTGGGAGGGAATACCTCAGAAGCCAACATTATAGTGTCATTTAAACACCGGCATTGCTTTAGCTGAAAAGTGTGAGAGCATGCAGCATGAAGAAAAACTATTAAAGCAGTGAGGTCTAGATGCAGGTGCAAATATCACAAACTCATTTGAACTGTAATTATTCTCATAAAATGCTCTGTGTTTCAAGAAAGTCTCTAGATATTTCGTGACATACCTGCTAACATATCATAACGTGAGAGACAAATTGTTTAAACAGTGCTGAAATACTTTTTCAAAGATGGAAAAAGAGGTAGAGAAAAGTGCTGCGGGCCAAGTTGATTCAGCTACAAATTCTATTTTCTTTTTTTTCGTTGCTGTGGTTGGGTAAAATCCCTAAATGCAAGTGCTAGAGAACCATCTGTCCAAGAGGAGAGCAATCAGTGTCAAGTGAAATACAGTAACATGGATGGACCATGAATCACTGGGAAAAAAATCTACTCTTGATTAAAAATCTATATTGGAAATTTGAAGCAATGCTTGGGAAGCTCTTGTGAGCACCTTGAACGCTCTCAGAAAGTGTTCTGTTTGTCGAGATTTTCAAAGTGTAAACGTGTACTTGCTGACGCTGACTCAGATATTTTTGGAGCATGACAGTTTAAAGGTCTAACACCTGGAGTTATTTGAGCCAAAGTGTTTGCCCTTGCAGCGTAGAGCACATGGTGATTCACATGAGCCTAAAAGTGTTTAACATTTTCTTCATGGAGATAAATTTTACCTGTTATTTTTTCAACTATGCAAAGGGAGCATTTTATTTAAATGCACTGCTTGTGTGGTTGACATAGTTGGGATTTGAAAGACATAAATTCTGCGTATTTTGTCCCAACATTGTCATTACACTCCAACATGCTGTAATGACTGTAATCCTTTAGTACACAATAGAGGACTTAACAGATAGCATCATGTACAATGTTCTGATTTGAAATGTTACCTAAAGTGCAGAAATATAAGCAATGTGTTTGTGAGATAATTGGAGGAGAAAGGGGGGAAACATTCGTGGGCCAATGCAACATGCAGGTTGGGATTTATTAGATGTAAAGGGTTAGGGCACATGACTTGTACCTAGGCTACCAAAAAGATCATCATAACTTTCTCCCTGTTTCTTCCCCATTAAACATCTTATCACAAAAACCCAAAACCCCACAAGAAAAACACTCCAGTGCTGAGCATAAAACCTTATTTTCATTACTTTCATGTTCTTGATTTGATGGGCTGAGAAAGATTTGTGACTCTGAAATCTTTCGGATAAACTGAGATGTAAGGTTTTCACCTTACAGCAGCGATGTCAGAGAATGTGAAACCGTCTCTTCTGGCTCTGGAGTGTTTAGTCTGAGAGCTGTACTCCACCATCTGCTTTACAGCTGCTTGTTAGAAGGTCTAATTAGAACAATGATAATGTCCAATCATCTATGCTACATTAAGCTAACATCTAACGCAACCAATCAGGAGGTCAGGGAGCACGAGGGCTAAAGCTTGTGAGAGGAGCAGTTACTGTCAGAGATGTTAAGCTTTATAAATGTTCTGTTTAACTTATAAGGAAGAGGATTTTTTTGTAGCACTTGTAAGGTGGTATTTGCTAATAAATCTAAGCAGAGCATATTTTATTTAGTTTGTCTAGTGTGTAATGTGCTGTCTGAGGCTGCATCCTGTAAGTCAATTAAAGTCTGAACTACTGATGCTATAATGATTAGTTGACCACTATTATACATTATGCAGCAAGACAAATAGTACATGGCCACCCTAAACATGCATCCCAGATATCTTTTCTTCCTCTCTGCCTCTTCTTCTTCATCCTTTCTCACTCCCATGCCCCTCAGCCCTGACACCAGCCTCTCTTTGAAGTCCTCTTTTAAGAGCACAATTAACCTCCTTCTCCAGACACTGGACTCACTTCTCACCTTTTTAATAAGGCACTTGTATAAGAGAAGTGTCAGACCTTTATTTTTTGTTTCTTTCTCTCATACACACACACACACACACACACACACACACACATGCCCACACATCAACACTTAAGATCTACAGATTCTTTCAACATGCCTGTAAATTCTTTGTCACTGGGCTAAAAACTCAGAGACCCCTTCCTGTGTATATGTTGTGTACTGTATACATGTGTGTCTGTGAGAAAAAGAACAAATGAAGAAAGGAGACAGAGGTGGTTTCTGGTGGTTTGACTCAGTGACCATGTAGCTGACGGTGCTTTGATAAAAAAGTGAATCAGTGGCCTCTTGGGGTGCAAAAACACATTTAGGCAGTAGACCACCTAATTGTTGCTCAGCATGTGGTCTTCTGTGGACAATATCTTTGTATTTTGCAGCTACGTACACACAAGTCTGTGGCTACCAAAAACCTTATTGCAAAACCATGGTCATTAAACTGCTTTTACAACAGCCTCCACTCTTCTATGAATAGGAAGTGGTCGGTTCCATCCTCCTGTGATTTGACCCATACCTGTGCAATCTGTACGGGTGAATTTGGTCTTTGTGACACAGCCTGTAGCACAAGGTTGTTTTTTTTCTCATGATTCAGGATCAGAGCACTGATGAATATTGCCTGATATCAGCTGATTTAGTTTTATCTTCTTGTGTGTCCCTCATTTGGCCAGAAGTGGATGATAAAAGCACAGTAGATGGTAATACATGACAAACATAATATATTTGTAGGCCCTGAAAACATGAAAAAAGTTTAGAACATATTAAAAAGTCTTAAATTTCATATAAATCATACATGTTATTCATTTTTGCTTATACCCTTCTCAGTTTGTCCACAGGGGCATTGTCATGTTGAAACAGCAGACAGCCTGCTCCATGCTGCTGCCACAAAGACGGAAGCACACTGCTAATGTTTGTGTAAATGTATAAATATTGCTGAAAGTTGTAATTAATGCTTTTCCTTAACTAGAACTAAACTAACCTGAAAATCTGCCTCAGTAAACAAAGAGGATATCCACATACTTTTGGGCATATACTATAGACCTCATCATCAGTCAGAAATGTTCAACTGCTTTGAGAGAGACACAGGACTAAGTCTGCTGAAACAGGGTTAGATTGAGAGGATATTCCATATGCAAACACAGACGTGTTGTCTTCCCATAATAACTTCCTCAGCAGCGACAGCAGCTCACTGTTGAGCTCTTTAAGACCAGCAAGGGGTGGAGGATTTTCCTTCTCCCTCCCTATGTCTTTCTCTTTCTGTCATTAATAATATGATATTGTCCCATCTGTCGGGGGAGCCAGCGTGGAGCACGTGTATCCAATTAGGCTCATCAGAACCTGATGTGGGGAGGCCGTAGTGAATGTGAGAAGCTGAAACAGGGCAACCCAGCCTAGAGTAGGAACGGCAGCACAGGGCAACTTAATTAAATCAGGGGCTTTCCATCATTTCAATGTGCACGTATACACTTAAGTGCTATACTGTATGAAAAGCCTGTTTGAAGTAAGACGGACTCATGAGAAAGACGGAAGTACAAAACATGATTCTCCACCTTGCACAACAAATAGCTATTTCACATAACTTTATATTAACACACTGTCCAAAACATTTACATTGAAGTGTAGATGCACTGGGACACTATTAATCACTATTGGTATATTTTTAGGATACCTTAATGTAAAATACAAATAAAATAGTCAGAAGAAAAACTTTGTTTGGTCAGCTGCTATTATCCCACCTCCACATCATATTGCTGTTATTCTATACTATTGAATTTGTAGCCAAAACTATCTCAGATCAGATCATCTCATACCAAATCTACATGACCAATATAATATTTAAAATTATCTTACCATAGCCACAAATGGTATAATCATTTACAATATGTTACTTGCAATGTTTCAGTGCAGGACTTAGCTGTTGAACCCTTTCTGTGGTCTGCTGTGTTGTGGTCTCAGTGTAACTGTATCTCAGTGACCCAGGTTACCGCTGGAGTCAGTGCTATGATGTCAGGGAATGCATTATAGTGCCCAGAGATGGTGTAGGGGAATACCGCTCAATTTATGAAAGCACATCTGCTATCATCAAGGCATAGCACCGTCTAATTTCTATCCTTTTTTTAAATAGAGACCTGAGCAGTTTTTTTCACCCCAAAGCAGGTGTGCCGACTGTAGTGACAATAAAGATGAAACTGAATTTTGTGAAATTTTATGTGATTCAGTGATGTTATATTTGAGTCATAAAATGTTTGTTTTCCCAGAGGAAATGTTCCAGCGTACTGTTACAGTCACCTTTTCCAACTTTTAAAATTGATTCTCCTTGGACCTGTGTGCTGGTCACAGATTATTTTTTTCAGATTGTGAGCGACACCAATAAATGTTCACATACAGTATATTAATTCGAAAGAAATACTATATTGTTATAGTGCAATTCAGAGGAGTTCCCTTTGTGGTTAAAGGAACATTTCTCATATCTAAGATCAAATCAGACCAGCTCCTCTCTGCTGTCTCTGCCCTCTCATCATTTCTATTCATTATGGCCTTGTGGGCTTCTACTAAGAGCCAAATAGAGATTACTCAAAAGTATATTTGCATTAATATCATCTTTTATCCATTAGACTTTGGGTCAAAGACCAGTGTAAGATGCCTGAGGAAACGCATCCCGTAGATTTTGAACCATTTCGATTTGGTCTGATTCCATTTGGTTTGCTTCAAAAGAATTTTTGAATGTTCTCAATCAAAGGGCAGCCTTGTAGTAGAATTAAAACCTTGTTTTTAACCAGAAAACAAACCAAAAATGTGTTTATGAAGTCTGGGCCAGTGCCATGATGCAGAGTAAAAAATCCAGGCATGTTATTATGTAGTAACACAGTTAGAATATTTAGTGTTTTCTTTACTGCATGTACTAAATGTTTCACTGTGTGTTTGCATGTTTTTATATATGTGTATGTGCTTTCTTTCATGTGCACAAATGTGTGTTTGTGTGCCACAGTAGGCTGCAGGCGAGGTTACATCTTGCAGCAATTAAGCTGCATGCGTCGCTTTACGCCCCTCCATTCGTCTACTGCAGGGTCTGGTTTCAAGGCCAGCCTGCATTAGACAAACTGAGAACATTTGACGGCTTGGTGGCTGGGACAAGATGGGAGAACACAACACCATGTTGCACACATCAGTTAATTACTTGACAATAAAATACAGTTCTTTTAGATGGAACATAAGCATGTTAAGCAGAAATGTGTAACAGAGGGAGGAGATAAAAAGAAGAAGGAACAGAGGAGGAGGTGGGAAAAAGGCAAGGGATGGACTCTCGTTCCCCAGTGACAACATGACTGAAATCATGTAGTAGGTAATGATTACTAACAACTTAAATCCTTTCCCCATCTTTTGAAGCCTGAATGCTAAAGCCAATTGTTTCTAGCATTGCAGAGATGCTCTTAGCACAGGTTAATGTCACAGTATAATTAGCAACAGATAATCAGCAAACAAATAACCTGCTACAGATGTACAATCACATAAGTATTGTTTATGACTATCACAGCTGCACACCCTCTGGCTTGCAGGGGCCAGCCAAGCTCGACTCCTTCTTGATCAGCTCGACACTTTCGTTCACCACCACTGTCCATCAGTAGGTCTTCGGGCTGTGTCCACGACAGGCACTCTTGACATTCTCACCAAAACGTAGAGAAGCCACCTCCACAATGAAGTCTTTTTACTCCTAGTGCATAGGCATACAGCACTGTGATACATGTTGCTGTCTGCACACCATCTCATACCCACTTTACTCCACATAACGGGCGGAAAACTGTAACCTACAGCTTCATCAGTTGTAGGGCAGAATTGCTGTAACACAGATAAGTTGAAGGTCGTCACTGGGCAACATTGTAGGTTTCAGGTTTTTTTGAAGCAACTACTTTTGAGTTTGTAGTAAGTAAAGATGTAAACAAAGACAAATAATGTGTTTCAAGTTTTAGATTCCTGTTTTAATAATAACTTTGAATACTATTGGTAAGCTCTGAAACAGCTTCATGTGGTAGTCACGAGAGACTTCCCATATATGCTAAGCACGTGGCTGCTTTTCCTTTACTCAGTTCAGTTCACTCCAAACCATTTCAGTTGTGCTTAGTTGTGGTGTTTTTTTATTTTTTTTATTTCTACGCTAGTCTAAGGCAAGAAATTCCACAAATTAAATGTTGCTAGGGCTAATCTGATAATAGATACATAAACAATGTAATAGATAATAGGAACAAAGAAAAAAGGTGTGCCCAAACCTTTAGCTCTTTGGCAAGTAATTCAGTAATAGATGTGTTTATTAACAGCTAAAATATTCAGAAATCCTTTGTTAAAACAACAGCAGAGACCACAGCAACATGATATACACACTACTGACAGACAGAAGTACCAACACTTAAGCAGATAACGCAGGCCTGCTCACTCAGAGCATGCATACTGCTTATGACGCACATTAGTGAGAAGCCATTCAACCATATTTACTAAGCACACAAACCTTGATTAGTAGGAAATGTAGAATAAACAAATAGCTAGCAAAAACATGGGCAGAGCATTTTAATTAATGGTATAAAAGTGGCAAGATGGCAGCCGAAACCTGACTACTTTATTGCTGCCATGTTTAATCAGTTGTGAGCTATGGTTGTCAAGAAAACTAACCAGAAAATGACCTCTTCATACAGTGCTTCTATTTCTCCTTCCTTTCCTGTTTTTAGTCTTCCGTCATACTTCTGGCAGCTAATATGGGTTTGTATGCTACTTCAGAAGAGTCTCTTAGTGGCAGATTAGTCATCTTTGCAGTGACTCAACTTATACACTTCCCTCTCGCCTGATCTGCTACTCTTGCTCCTCCATGTATTTTCTATTGGCCACAACCTCCTCTCATTTCCTCCCCAAATGGGTTCCTTCAGCTGCAGTCTTCCTCTGCCGGTCTTTGACCTTCTGTTATGACTTCTCATCAAATAAACTCTGTCTCTACTCTTCATTTCATACAAAATGATCTACTATCCTTGGACATCTATATAATTCATAAGTACTTATCTGTTCAATTATCTCATAAGATGTCTTTTTTCATTTTTGAAAGGAGAGCGGTGATATCTGCGTCCCGGGGTTCCCCAGGGTTCAGTTCCTATATATATATATAGTCCCTATATTTTCTGTCTTTTGGCACTGTAAAGCTTAAATCCATTAACCTTTTTAACATCACTGTCTCAGTGGTGAATCATTATAATGTTCTCCAATTCAAATTCTGGTCCTGGGGTCAAGAAATGTGTCAGAAATAGGAATAGAAATAACCTGTAACTTGTCTTTTTTTATTAAACACTGTGAGCACGTCAAAGAAGGGAAAACAGTAAAAGAAAACAAACAAACTGAAATTCAGAAATTATTGCAAAAAAACCTTTGAACGTTGAATGTTTAAACAGCATCATCAAATAACTTCAAATTGAACTTTTCAGTTTAGCCAAAGTTTACTCACAGACGCTAGACTCTGAGATTTTACTACAACTCATGATGCTTCACAAATGTGGGCCCGAAGTGGATTAGGATCACAGCACTAGATCTCTCTCCACTAACCTCCAAGGCCTGAGGGCAGAACGTGTGGGAAAGCAAGATTGACAGGAAGTTGTCGTGTAAACGCAGAGGTGTGTGTGTGCGTGTGTGTGTACATGCTTTCTAGCGTGCATATGTTTTTTTGTGTGTTTGCCTAGCAGGCAGAACACAGGGCCAGGGCAGGAAACTAAGTGGTTGTGCCACCGGTTAGAGGAAACAGAATGGCAGATAAATTACCCAGAGTTGAGCTGGCAGGACTTCTAAGAGATGAAACTGAGTGGATTTTACGAGAGGACAGAGTGTAGACATAGAGGATGGTGCACCTAACTTAAAAGGAAAATAAAAGAAAATACATCTGATTCAGAGTTCACATCTGAAATTTTTGAGGGACGAGAAGGGACACATTTATTATTAATCTTAATCTAACTACCAGAAACAAAAGTTTAGAGAAAAAACTATGTGATGTGTCAATGGGTGATGAATTGAATGAAAAAAAGAACAGAAAGAAAGATTCTGTATTCCTTCATTGTAGTAAGTAGTAGTAGTATTGTGTAAGTTGATGAGTGTAGTTTATAGTCTAAGACAGCAGTCCAAACTCCTATCTATCTATCCAATCTGGTTGAGATCTGGGGATTGTTAGGACAACAGCAAAATTTCAATTTAATTACAGATTTTTCCTTTGTCACCTGTCTGTCATCTTTGTGAGCAGGGACTACATATGAGATGAGATTCTCTTTTGGTAAATGCTGCCATCTAGTGGTCTCATATTGTCTGTGGTAATGTGTTTGCTGCTTAAAACTGAACATTTAATATCGGCATCCTTATTGTATGGACATAATGTATGATTGTCGTGCTTAGCTGTGTAGTTTAGCAGTAGTATTTCTCCTCTCCACCCTGTACACCTCTGACTTTCAGTACAACACTGAGTCCTTTCATCTGGAGAAGTTCTCAGGTGACTCTGCAGCCATGGGGTGCATCAGCGGTGGCGAGGAGGTTGTGTGGGAGCAATCTCCTATATTTGTGACCAAGACCAAGGAGATGGTTGTGGATTGAGGAATAGAGCCAGCATTAATCCTATCCTGTCTATCTATTGTAACTGTCTTGTTTATAAATGTATACAGCACGTCAACTTCTCAGTCTGGTTCACATTAAATCTGTGGTCAACTGTAAACTCTTGCATGACACAGTGCTACTAAGCTTTTAATGCTAAATGTTTCAAATAAAGCAACACTACCTTTTTTACAATAATCAGGTAATTTTCAGATGTGTTTTGATAGAAAATTGAAAAACGAATAAAATGAATCAGACACACTGATGTAATATTAATAATTATAAATTTATTTAATTTGGGCAAAAAAGAAATTGACAAGAAATTTTTATGTCACTACAAAATAGTGAAAAAACAACAAACAGAAATATTGTTTCTTCCTTTTCCCTTTCTTGGTACAAAGGTTTTCAGTCAAAGTATTGACAGAGTGACTAGAAGACAAAGACTTTACTCAGGTTTAAACAAATGTCAGTCAGTAAATCATGTTTGGTAAAGTTCCCAAGTAAGAAATACCCGTGAAAACTTATACCATAACTTGCTTTCCCCAAACAGTTAGTGCTTTGTGTATTTTGATTAGTCTTGAACTAATCCGTTGAAGGGTTAATATCTAGGGGTGTATGGCTTTAGGTGCAGTACTAAGGCAAAGAAGTTTGATGTGACAACAGTTCAGAAGCCTCTAGAAGAAAAGATTAAAGAAAGGAATCTCAAACATTGTACAGTGTGTATCCGTACCTATAAAGGAACATTAAAAGACAATATGCAATCGAAAGAACAGAAAGGTTTGTACCTTAGGACGCTAAGGTAACCTGTTGAACTTACATCTGTAACAACTGAGACTTATTAATAGTGACAGTAATTCTGTGTAGGTATTGCAGAGTTGAAAAAAAATGCTGTCTGATTAGGTGCAGGCACATGACACAAGTAAAGGTTACACAAAACTCAACATTTAGCATGCTTTCCACCTAAGAAAAAGACTTAAGGCCAACATGAAAGCATAAACAAGAGGAGAAGGAAATGTAACAACTAAAATTCTCACCTAATTACAAACTACAGGCAAAAAGACAAACAAACTTGTTACAATTGAAATGTTCAGTTTTACATGAATAATAGGAAAATAAACTAATTCAGGTGTCTAGACCAAATAGTGCTTTGTTATCCTGGAGAAAAAAAGCTTTCCATTCACACAGAACGCAGACACAAAACAAGGCCATTACAAATACAGCTATCAGTCCTCTTCATTAAAATACAGTAACTTAGAAACCATGGCATAGTGATACAGTTCAGTAAAATACATTTTTCTACATTTGTGCTAATAGGAAAATTGCAATACAAACTATATCATGATTTTTCTTCATAGAAGTGAGGCCACAAAAATATTTCTGTCATTTTGGGAGGGAACTGAGCAAAATCACGTGTTGTTCTCAGGGCACAAATAACTTTGATTGTATCAGGAAAATGTGGACAACATTTAGACGAGTGAAAAAGAACTAACACTGTTGTATCATAAAATAGATACTAGTAACAGCAGTGCTAACTGAGTCTTTTCTTTCTCTAAGCACATGTAACAGAAACAAACCACATGAAACTCATGGTTTCTACTGGGCTGAAAAGTGTGCACAGACATGTGCATTTATGTCTGAGTATGCGCATACATTTGCATTGACACACTTGTGCAACTGCATGTGATTTAGGGTTACTGAACATTTTCAGTTTAGTGTTAACGTGCACATATCAGTTTTGCTGGTACCAGCTGGCTCCTCCATTCATTCAAATAGTCATCTAATGTACAGTATCTCAATGCCAGGCTTCCCAAAAACCTCTTCCATCAAAAGATTGACGACTTTTTGATTATAAAAGGGCCTAAATGACTTTAGCAAAGGCTACAAAAATATGACTGTAAACTTGTTCCTTAACAATTACTCAAGGATTTTTCAGAAACACTATGTGTTGGCTCCTTCTTGTATTTGGCACACGCAACATGTGAATCGAGACGGGACGTAGTGACAGCAGCAGTTCGCTTTTATTCACAACATGCTTCTGGAGAACCAGGCCCGTTTAGTCTCAGCAGGCCTCCTTGGCTTGGCTTGGCATCTTGCACATCATAAGGATCTGCTTCAAAGCTTTCTGGACGTCCTCATCCATCTGACCCTGAGGACACACAACACAAATTCAGTTAGTGAAAAATAAATTCCACTGATATAGATTCACGGTAAGAAAAAGTCAATTTACAGTATAATGTCAATTTAAAGGGCCGGATCACGCAAGTAAGCAGAATGTCCTGTAGATGTCACCAGTGCTTAGATCCTGTTTTTGTCATTGGCTCCTCAGTGTTGTCAGATCCTACCACTTCACTCACCTTTACTGCACTGGGACGCAGACTAAATTTATGAATTATTAATACACATTACATACATTATTATATAATATAATATATATAAAATATTTCAAAACTTCGTATGGCTATATATCACATTTAGTAAGCAAGCCACAAAATAAAAGTTTAAAACTCGCAAACTTCAGGCAAACTAACGCATGAATTTACCTGGACAGCATAGAGGAGGTGCATCCTGTAGACTGACACTATCTCGTGGTGCTGCTTGTTTGACTCCTACAAAGAAAACGACAGAAGTAAGTAATTGCAATTTGTGTCAGTATACTAAAAGCAGCATTCAGGGATTACAAATGTACGTCAAAGAGGCCATATCATACATTATTTCAGATTTATATTTTTATTCTGGGGATGGGTTTGGGGTGATTTTTAATTCCAAAGACTGCTAATTTATCTCATAATGGGCGTCAAAGTGGGAATTACATATGTGTTTATGTGTACTGGACAAATCTTACAGCTAGCTGGTACTGGAGTTGTTTGACTTGTTGCTGCAAGGCCTCCAGCTGTTGGTTTTGCTGCTGTCTCTTGGAGGGTGAACCAGAGCTGTAGGAGAGTTGAGATAGGCTGTTTAAGGCATCCTTTAGCTTCCCCACCTCTCGAGACAGATCATCAATCTGAGAGAGCATAAAATGAAGCATATGGTTACTATAACAATCAACTCATACTTAAAACATTTAACCTATTTTATTATAGCAGGGACAACAGAGTCTTAGTTACACAAATTTAAAAATGGTTGCTAATTTAGGTTAACAGGTGCTTAAAAACCTAAATATATCTAACTCTACAATTTTAATATGAAATATAAAAACCGAAAAATATACAGTATGTGCACTGTCAGATACTATGAAAGTGAAAACCACTGCAATAGTGATGGTATCACTGCAGTGGCTACCAGATTATAACTGACCCTCTTGTTCTTTTCTCTTTCTGAGGCAACGTGTTCTTCCACCAGCTGTTTGAGCTGACACACGGCATCCTGGGACTCAGCCAGCCTGGAAGTCAGAGTCTGGTTCTCCTTCTCCCTTGACATCACCAGCTCCTGAAGTGCTTCTCGCTCTGCACGATTCTCCCGTGCCTGACAGATGGATATCATGGTGTTAAGGCAGTGGTTGCCCGAGTTTGTGAACCACTGTGTTAAGGTACGTTTAACAACTAAATGGTTTTAAAAAACATAAAAGAAACTGGTTATATCCTCCCTATGTGAACTTTATATTTTGTTCTCACACCAGGGATCTTCTTTTTTCCTCACCTTCTGCCACGCATCAGCAGCCTCCAGAGCCATTTCGTCCTGCTTCCTGAGGGCTCCTTGGAGGAGCTGTTTCAGGTGGTTCGCTTCACCTTCCAGTTGCTCTCTCATAGTCTTGTGTTCCAGGTGGGAGACTGAATCATCTGGGGTGACATCTTTCTCTGCTGAGAGACTGATGAAAGACAAAAGAATGTATGATATCATGGTCATGATACACACATAACATTTGATACTATTGGAGTTATATTTTTTCTACACTCATACTCAAAGGACCACAAGGTTCTGATGCACAGTCAACTTTTTTACAATCTTTGCTGCTACTCCTTGTTGCAACTAAAACCTGCTGGGATAAAACCTATTAACAATAACGGTCAACTAAAGTAAATGAAATAAAAATACATCTCCCTAGATGTAGTGAAACTATAAAGTAGCGTAAAATGGACATATTTTAACACACTACTGTATAAATACTTGCATACAATACTTTAGAAAAATATTTTTTAGCTACCCCATACATCCTTAACCCCAGTATCCACCTGCAGCTTTTAGTAAACTAAAATATAGCAATAATAGCAAAAAAAATATGTATATATATTTTGTTGTTCGTTTTCTCTCCTCACCTGTTCTGAAGAGCCTCTGCCTGCAAGGTCTTCTGGTGTAGCTGCTCTTTCAGGGCTTCCGACTGGCTTTCCAACTCTTTGATGGCATTTCCCAGAGATGACATCACCTGTGTGTGGTCTGTGAGGGACACCGTGTTCTGTGCCTGAGCCTCTGCCTCCAGTTTCAGTGCTGAAATCTCCTCCTGAGCAGCCGAGTTCTTCTTCTCTGTGTCAGCTAGCAGTATCTGCAGCTCCTCCACCCTGCTGTTTAGCACCTGGACTTGCTGCTGTTGTTCTGCGGAGGGAGATGATTCACTGCTCTCAGCCAGGGCCTCAGCCAGCTGTCTCTGAGCTGCACTTAGCTGACTCTTGGTTTCGCTGTAGGAGTGTGACAGTTCCAACAACCGGCACTGCAGCCCAGCATTCACCTCATTCAGCTCAGCCTTCATTTCTTCAAAGTCTTTGGCTGCAGCTTCTACAGGCACTGTGCCCCTCAGAGCCTCCTAAATAACAAAAGGTAAGAAAGTAGAAATTTGAATTCAAGCTAAAGTTACTTAAAGATGTGACATAATTCAACTGAAAAAAGTGAAACATGTGACAAATGTCTAATGTATATAAGAACAATGTTAGCTACAGCCAAGTCCATTTATATTTGGACAGAGCCAAATCAATCACCTGACCTGTATCCAACTAAGCATGCCTCACTTACTGAAAACAAAATTCCCCCAAAACAGCAGAGACAGAGACACACAGCATCTGGCGAGATCTGTAGGGTCTAGACTTTAGCTAGTCACAGACAATATAATTTATGATTGTTAGTTTGTCCAAATATTTTTAAGTCACTAGAAAGGGGAGCTTATCAGTAAAATGCTTGTAGGTCCTGAATGCTTCATCCAATACTTCCAACCAAATCATTATATTAAAGCTGACAGTCTACACATTTGGATTCTTTATTTCAAATCTAATTTGTGATTTTCTGTACACTCAGTCACACCGGAATTCAAGAGGAAAAGGCCCATATCTACCTGTAGCATCCTAATCTCCTCTTGTGCCTCCTTGTACAGCAACTCTATCTGTCTGATCTCCTGTTCTTTCTCCTTGATTCTCTGTCTTTCCTCCTCTGTCCTTCTCAGTGCCTCCTCTAGCTCTCTGATTTGTTGAGATGCTTTCTCTTGCTCAGATCCTGATTGGATGAGCTGGGCTGTCAGCTGTTTTACTTCATGTTCAAGTGTGGATGACTCATGTCTCTGGACATCCTCTTTCTCCATCCGCTCATTTCCTTCTCTTCTCAGTTGTGCTCTGAGCTCCTCCACCTCCTCCACAGCTTGGTGGTATCTCTCCTGTGTGTCTGTTAGCTTCGCTTGCAGATCTGCTAGACTTTCCATCAACTCTTCCTCTCTTCCTTTCTCCCTGACATATACATCCTCATCTCCTTCTCTCTCAGGTTTCAGCTGAGCCTGAAGTGAACGATTTTCCTTCCTGGTTTCAAGAAGTTTCATCTGAACGTTTTCTAGCGCCTGTCTCAGAAGTCTGATCTCCTCTTTGCTACTCTCACACTGTTGTTCATCCGGTTTGACACCTCCTGAGACGTGTTCCCCTTCCCCTTGTGTGGTGGAGAGAATTGGGGAAAGTGACTCAAACTCATCCTGAGTGGAGTGGAAGGAGGAGTTTGAGGCAATGCTATTTGAACGGCTTGCGTCCTTCAGGTCTTCGTTTCCTTGGAGTGACTGCTGTTTCTGTAAGATGAACAGTAAGAGGTTAAGGGATAGAAACAATAATAACAAAGCTCACACTACTTGTAGGACTAAAGGTTTGTCATCAAAGTCATGTCATTATATCAATAGCCAGTGAAAATATTCAGATAAACTGAGCAATGCGAGAAATCAGATGATTATATTGTCAAAACCTTAAGTTTGCTTGCAAGTTGCTGGTTCTCCAGAGTGAGAGAAGTGATCTTGACTTGCAGAGCAGATACCAGAGCTGCAGATGCTGTAAAACTGTGTTCAACCTGTCAACACATTCACGTACAGAGGCACACAAAAGGCATAAAGCAACGTTAAGGACCACTAGCTATCTAGCGAAAAACAAAACGAGTCATAACATGCCTAAAGCTTAGGTTAGACCTGCTGCAAGAATGCCAAAGTGAAAGAGTTCAGCAGTACATAGATGTCTGTCAGAGTATATTGTTAAAGTTAGAAAAGCAGGGTTCAAACAAAAAAACTTTTCTTAACTTATGATACTTAGAAAAACATGAAATAAACAGTAATCTGTGCAACTATTTCTAGTGCGAAGGTTTTTTGAATATTTTTCACCTAATTAGGAAAAACGTTGGGTAGATGATCCATTTACAAAATGTTTATACACCACTACATTCAGTATGTATGTGTATATACAGTATGTGCTTTACACTGCACTGACTTTTAAACCCTATTTTTTTAAACTACGTCTGACATCATCATTTGTTCACCATTGACATGTCATGTGTAATGTAAACACATCATTATATCACGACTTAACCGCTCACCTTTGTATCCACCTCAGGACCCGTCACTGTCTGCTCCACCGTCTGCTTCAGGTCTTCAATCGTCTCCAGCAACATGTTTCTCTCCTCATGGAGCTTCTCAACCTCCTCTCTCAGCACTGTTCCTCTAACCTCTTCTTCCTTTAAAATGAGAAGGGGGAAGAGGGAGGGGAGCGGGGTAAAGGGAAGGGGAGGAGACAAGCAAAAGATGAACAACAACAACATGGAAGAGAGAGGAAAGGTTAGAGGAAAAGAAAGGAAAAATAGGCAGCTGAAGGGAAAAGGTTTGGTACAAGAGCTACTGTGTAATAAGTTAATTGTATATAAATATAAGATATAATATGTACCTGCATATTTTCATGATTCTTTCTTCCTACTATGTTACCACTGATACAGGTTTGAGAAGCCTACGGCCTATTAAATATTTTGTTAAATTTATATGTTTTTTATTGTGTTTTTAACATTACCTTGTAGTTGAATGTCGTGGGAGTGTCACTTTTGCTTGATGCATGGGTCCCTGAGGAGGTAACAACTGAAGGTGAGGAGGGTCCAGAGCTCTGAAGGATGAAAACGTTGATTAGTTTTAGTCTGATTAAATTTTCAATCTGTTGATAGACAATTAATCTAATGAAAAACTACTAATTTCAGTATCTTTGAACAACAATAAACTAACAAAATGGGACATAACCAACTAGACGTTTGTATTAAGTACAACTAAAATTATAACCTCTGGACATAATATAAATACACTGCTCAAAAAGTAACACTTAAATTACAAATTGGATCTTAATGGATGAATTATTCAAGTTGAAAACCAATAATTTGTTCAGAACAAAATTACATAACAACAGTCAATGGAAACCCAAACGCTCAATTCATGGAAGGCTGTGCCTGTACAGTCTCAACAACATCTAGCCTTCTTCTGGTAAGTTAGTGAATGGTGTCTTTGGGGATCACCTCTCAGACCTGGATCAGGGCATCACTGAGTTCTTAGACAGTCTGTGGTGGTACTTGGTGGGTTGGACGTACTTCTACATTATATCCTATTGGTACTCAACTGGATTTAGGTCAGGGGAATGTGAGGGCCAGTCACAGACACGTGAAGCAATATTCTATACCAGGAGGGCCCAGAGCCTACTGCCCCAGTCAGGGTACCAATGGCTATGACATGGAGGTCTGTGCAGCCCTCCAAGGATATGTTTCCTCTAACCGTCAATGACTCACCACCAAACCAAGTCATGCTTGATGATGTTACTGGCAGAGCAGTGTTCACCACGGCGTCTTTCATGCCTGTCATGTGCTCAGTGTGAGCCTGCTCTCCTCTGTGAAGAGAACGGTGCGTCAGTGGCTGACCTGCCAGTTCTGGTGTTTTCTGGCAAATGTCAATCGAGCAGCTCTCCTGGTGTAACAGATGGTCTCCTCCACACCATTCCACCAAAACAGGTAAAACTAATTCACATTCACTTGTACTTCCTAAATGGACAGATCGGACTGTGACGATCAAGTGTTCCCTTATTTTTTGAGCAGTGTATGTCACCTGAATGAAACCTGATTTCTGGTAAAGGAAGACTTAACTGAGAACAATAATACTGCTGATAATATGTAAACAGACACAAGTTAGACGCATTTTACAAATATACTGCAGACATGCATTAATATAAAGAGTTTCATATTGATACATGCAGACACGTACACAGAGACATGCATTTACCTGCAGTGGGCTAATAGGAGGTGGAGGTGCTTTTCGTTTTTTTGGTGTTGTGATCCGTTCATCGCTTAGTTTAGCTACTTGATCATGCTGAAGAGCCAGCAAGAGAGGAGAGAGCCAACGTAGAGAGAGAAAAGGAAAGGTGGGATTCAGTGCTGGTTAGTAAAAAGGAGAGTCCATCACTGAGTGCTACTGTGAGATTCAAATTGAGTTTTTAAAAATTGGTAACAAAGATTTTTTAAATTTGAATTAAAATTTAATATTGATAAATTAGAAAACTGATGCTACTGTGCATGAAGTGAAGCTATACAGCAGAAATGTGGCTTTTCTTTACTACGTGGTACATTGTAGCACTAAAACACATTTAGACTCAGTTATTAATAAGCTCAGATGGTTTAGTGACTTTGATCATCTGTTTGTGAGGTTCTCAAAAGTAAAGTATTGGAAGCGTCTTACCTGAGGACTTCTAGGAGACTTTGTACATGTATCTGTCAAAAGAGACAGGTAGACAGCTAAGATGAACAGCATGCAAAAAAAAAACATTCTTCTCTTTAAACATTTACGTTTTTCTACTACAGACAACATCATAATCACTGAAAATGACAGTACACAGTATGTGTAAATGTAGTGTAGTAATGGGACAACTCCACCAGATGGCAGTATTGACTGATAAAACCAGTGCAGCACAAATCTCTACCACATTTAGATTCACATATTGGTATGATGTGCAGGCAAAGATCTGATCTATCTATCTTCTATTCGGACGATATAAAGCTACTTCTTACAAATGAACCAGAAAATGTTACATTTAAGATGCTTTGGTTTAAGTTTAGGATTTAGGAATGTTGTGGCGTTCGCTGTCTTTCCACTCACCTAAAACCTGATGTTTACTCAGGGCAGCTGTGAGGGCAGTTTTGACCTCTGCGTTGCTTGACAGCTTGGCGTAGTGTAAGACATCATGGCCTTGTGAATCTACAGCTGACTGATCTGCTCCTCGCTGAACCAAAACGTCAACAACAGACACTGCGTTGGGCTCAGCTGCCAGCATCAAGGCTGTCCTACAACGCACAAAGTGCAAATACTCATCTCCAATATGACATCTACCCAACATGTAAGAACGGAAGTGTTTTATCTCAGTCACCACTGTCTTCGATTTTCTGTTTCTGTTCATACCTGCCACAGTTGTCAGAAGCGTTGATGTCAGCACCACAGTCCAGCAAACTGCTGCATACTTCAACATGACCGTGTTTGGCTGACAACAACAAGGGGGTGAGTCCGTCCTGTGGGATAAACAGACAGACATGATAAATATACATTTGATGATGATTTTGATGAAAACTTTTAAACTTTTAAAATTTATCTGAACGCCTTCATAACTTGTACTGTGTGACATCAGGACAGAGGTATACAGTATGGTAAGTGTCTGTGTGGTGACAGAAGTCTCAGAACCATGTGAAAAAGGAGTGGATGTCTCCTACTATTGTAAATGAATTCCTAGCAGATAAACAAAAAAGGCAAAGTTGTCCTATTTCCAGAGGAGTGTATATTTTAGGATGAGAGGACTAGATGGAAGGGAAAATCCGAAAAATTACAGATTTACAATTCTAAATGAATGGCCTCAGAAGAGTTTATTGCCCTCAGCTGGGCAACTGGACCAGCATTTCATGTAATGTAGACATCCCACATTTTTCACCAGGACTGACAGTTCCTAACCCCAAGCATGATTCTTAACTTAACCTTAACCTTCTATTACCTAAGTGGAAACTAAACAGTTGATTGGCTGGGACCACTTAGGGTGGTGTGCAGCCTGGAAGACTCAGTTCAGGGGAGGAATGTTGACTAAGCCAACATTAATAATATGTCTCTCAGTAAATTGTGACTTAGGCATGAGTTATGAATGCAGTTTCTAAGCAAAGCAAATCCCCACAACACAAACAAAAACAATATAGGGAAGTTTGTTTTAAACTGCATGACATGCACGGTTCTGTTGAAAAAAGCGAAACAATGTCAAGAGACAGTAAAGTGTGAGCACAGCTATATGTTTTATATTACAAGGCTGCTGCCTCCACACACACAGAACAAAACTATGTTGTGGGTTCCCCTGTGCTCTGCTAAAGACTTTACCAGCCCTGTGTCTGCTGTGCTCAGTCTGTGTTTCAGCTCAACTCTTTCTCCTCACGAAACTAAAAGACAAATGTTTTTATTTCTCCAGGTAACAGATAAATAGTATGTGGTGTATTTTTACTTGCTTGTTTATTGATGCCATCCTATCAAGACATCTTAAACAAATTTGGGAAAAGGTGTAAAGCCTGGAATGAAGTGGGGAAAGTTAGTAGCAACGCTGACAGGTAACTGTAATAGTAATAGACTATGTAAGTGTTGTTCTAAATGTTCTAAGTGCTGAAGTTGGCAATGACTTAGTTAACCAGACAATTAAGACCTGAAAGACTCACCGCTACTTAATGTAGACACAGATACTGTACATACATGCAGGTCTGTGCATAGTCAATACACAGCATGTGATTGATTTGCTTAGAAAAAACATTTGTGTTCCACCTTTCTCATTAGCAGTGCCTGAAGTGGCCATTGTGCCCAAACGAGTGCGCCAACACTTGTACAGTTGCAGAGTGGGTGAGGGATACTATAAACCAGTGCGCATCTACCAGCAACGCTTTATCATGTTTATGTCAGTGAGTTGTCAACTGTTGAAACAAAAGGTTAACTGACTAAATAAATCAAAATGAAATCGTCATTTTAGCTGCTGGCTGGAAAAACTGAAGGAACCATGTCAAACAGATTTATCTTGGAAAGCATTTCTAGAAACGTCCTACTAAACTTGTTACAATATGGTACTGGTGAAAATAATTAATAACAAGCAGAGACTACAGAGTTATTATTAAGCTACACAGGTGTGTACATTGAAACATCCCACTACAGAATGGCTGCCCAAACATTTTGGCTGGTAGTTTTTACTACAAGCTATTTTCAAAAATTTAGACTGCTGTGTTATTTTTGGTTCTGTTTTTTTGCTAGTCAGTGCCTTGTAGGATAAGTAAAGAAGAATAATGTTTATACCAAAATGTCCATTTTGTAAAGCTTGGCTACATATTAAGATAATTTACTTAAGCACATACCACAATCTAAGAATACTCTATTAGTAGTCTAGTATTAAAACTCTATAAGTAAAAACTCACACACTGAAAATTTTACTGAACTAGATGTATGCAAGTGTTCATCATTAGAATAGTACTTAAAATAGCTAAACTGCTCCTGTTAGTGTTATTACGTTACGTTATTACTGATGCCTTAATGCATACGCAACAGTTCACTGTTGAAGCCGGCTGAGGTTTTACATCCTGCTGGGCAATTCCTCTTCCTCAAACCTCCAAGAGTTTGTGACTCACTCAATCCAAATACTCGGTTGCTAAAGAATTACCAGAGCTTGTCTGTGAATTGTATCACGGCAGAACTTCTTTTTCCCCAATAGCAAACATAAGGAGGCTTTTATTACATAGCACCAGTGTCTCTGAGCTAAGTTTGCATTTCCTTGGTTTTCCATAAACATTCTTTGTCCCACACATGTAAGACCTGGCAGATGTTATTTTCTTTCCTTTAATATCTGGCTGTATGTGTATGTTTAGCAAAGTCAGATACAGATCAGATTTATATATGTGTTATAGCCATTTCGTATGCTTGAGGCTAACATGTTGCCGTGTTGCTGTTGCTGCTCAGCACATTAACAGCAATAAGTTCCAGACGACTTTGTGGTTCTCGGTCTATATGTCCACTAACAGCAGACAGAGCTGCTCAAATCTCTCACACACATTTTCAGATGACTGTGGCTGGAAAAGTAAATGCTGTTCGGTGGAAGTTGTATCAAATGTCTCACATGTAAGAACCAAAATGTCTAAGTCTGGAGAACAAATCGAAATTGTGACTACACTGAATGAAAGCAAAGACAATACATCATTTCAACAATACAACAATTCAATTTTTGATTGATTCTGAAGAAATATTTGAAGGACACATATAAAGAAAACTACTTAGTTTAGTGAGAACTTCAGTAGCAGGATTCCAACAAGCTGTACTTTTTTAGGAAGTTTTAAATTCCTTGCAGCCACTGGTACAAAAGGGTAGCATGAGCTCATTTCAAAAGCCACAGCACCCAACTTGTCACTAGCTGAAACAAGCATGAGGTTGCAACAAATTTTAATTCGAAATAGCAGGACTTCTTCACACGTAGGCTAAAAGATCACTGTGAGTGATTGAGTGAGAGAGTGAGTGTTTATCTCCAACACATTAGCTTTGGCGTGATAATAAAAAGGGAAATGAATGTGAAACGCATTCTCCTCTCTATTTGTTTTCTCTCACTTGCTCTCTCTTCTTTTTTTTTTTTTTACACACACTACCCTGCTAACACACCCTAGCTGGGTAAAAACCAGAGCCATGTAGCGTCACTGCAATGGAGACCACATGTCTACGGCTTCAGAGCAACTTCAGAGAGTTCCCACAGTACAATGACCCTGTACCTCACACACTCACACACAGAATAAATCATTTATATTGTAGATTTACATCTGAGAGAGACAACTTGTATAATAATAAAGCTTTACTTCTACTTGCTTAATAAGTTTAAATCATAAAATTTAGGAAACAAGCAAATAAATACGGGGAAATAAATTGTAAAGAAAATCCAAATCCTAAAAATGTCGATATGCCTCCCAAAAACACGTGACATGTGAGAAAGTGATATGCATAAGATTTAAAGGATTGTTTCTGTGGCCTTTAAAGCCCGTTAAAGTCTTGCCAAGAAAAATATGTCAGAGCAGGAAAGTGTGGAAGTAATAATGAAAGTACACACTGCATCTTTCAGGCTGATGGGACTCTTCAGTTCACACAGCAATTGGACAGTCTGGATGTTCCCACTGGCAGCTGAAAATAAAATAAGGCAACAGTCAGACAATGAAAAGAAGCACACAGATAACAGCTCAATCCAGTTTGGTCCAGGTCTGAACTTAACTCCTCCACTCATTTCCATAAGACCAAATTGATAAAAAAATTAGTCAAACAATACTGTACTACCTACTAAAACATAGGCAGGGCAGAGGTAGCTGTAGCAATACATGGCACTACAGATCTTTGCCTCTACTTCAAAAGTGCAACACTGATAAAAATGTACTTGAACTGTCAACTAACATCAGCACTGTATGTCACATTCGATGCAGGCAGACATTGTTTTAAAACATCATTTTTAGAGATGTTTTAGAGAAGTGCAAGACTCATGAAAAAATAACCAATGGTGATGTCTGTGAGAACCGTCTCATCACTCAGGGGTATTAAAGCTTTTGGTTTGAAGATCAATACAGGAATATTTGATTTAACCTAACTGGGCTGAAATCACATTCAATTCCAAATATGGTAGATTATTTACTCCAAATAAAATAATATCTTAAAATTAACCTCACAAAATATTTTCTTTCATCATTCTATAAGCAGACTAATCTTCATTGAAAGCACTTTAGTTTAATTAACTCTCAGGGGCCTGACACACTTACCAGCATGATGCAGAGCCGTCTTTCCTGAACTGTCTACAGCATCGATGGGACATTTACACTGGAGGGGAAACAATTAACAATTACATTATATGCTTGTTTTATAATTAACCACTTCACATAACTGCTGTACTGTATCTACCAATTTAGTGTATTTATCTAGTGTATTCTATTTCCCTAAATGACTTTCAAAACATAACAAGAACGTACTTGATGATTTCCCAAAACATGTCCAAATAATTCTCAAAACTCTAAATGTTTGCTGAAGTATTAATGTACTTTCTTTTCTGAGAAACTAACTGACACTGATATACTAATATTTGTTACTTGTGGTAAAAAGCCAGCTAATAGTTACAAGTAACTCAGTCCTGGCAACAAAGCAATTCTGGCATCTAGTAAGGAGTTATTACACAGGCTTGTCAGAACCTAACATTGCAGTTTTAGACAAAGGACTCTTTAGAGGTTTCCAAAAATATTTCTGTTTACCATCAGAATTGAATGAATGGATGTTTGACCAGGCAGGTGTGTGGTGCTGACATGCTGCAAACTGTCTTGGGACAGTCAGGTCAGCAGATCAGAGTAGTGTCTTTGTGTGTGTGTGTGTCCCTGATTTGCTGATTTGCGCACACAAACACACACACACACCCACACAATCAGCAGAAAGAAGAAACGGAGCAATGAACCTGACTGGTTGTAGACATGTTAACAGAAAAGTTAAGTCTATTCAGACCTGAAGATCATTTCATGTTCCTGCTTTCAAACCTTGCTGCACCTAGCAATGCGCCCCAAGAAGAAGTCCTGCTGGGTGGTGATGCGCACTGCCATCAAAACATTTTTGTTCTTGCACTTTTTAAAAGTAACAAATTACATTTTGTTACTTTATCCTCCTCACCTGAATGAGCTTTTTGCAGCACTCGGCATGATTGTTTTTGGCAGCCAGGTGTAAAGGATTAAAACCTGAAAATAAATCAAGAAAATAATTTTTATTAAACTGAATACAGACAAATACAAATTGGACAAAATAAAAAATAACAAAACCACAAAAAAACATTTTAGGATAAAGCATATATATATATATATATATATATATATATATATATAAATAAGAAGAATCTATTAATGCAGAGACACAGATGATTCTAAACTATTCACATTATTTACCACAACTGTATTTTCCTACAGTACAGTGCATACCTGCAGCATCTGTGATTGACAGGTCAGCTCCGTGAGCTAGGATGACAGAAAGGCAGTCTGCCTGACCACGTGAGGCTGCTACGTGAAGACTGTTCACAAGACGACAGCAAAGAACAACATGGGAACAAATCAGAAATGCAGTCCTTTACTCGGTAGTTTTAAGTTATCACAAAAGCTGTAGCTTCTTATTTAATGTACAGACACACATACAGATACTGGCAATTATCCTAACTAACTCTCAGCAAGCTTGTGCTTATTTCTCAAAAGGTAAACACATTTTTAAGGAAGTAAAGAACATATTTTATGAGGATATACAAGAAGAAAACTGTCGCCTTGTGTGTGTCTATCTGTGCGTATGTGTGCAGTGGGCAATCAATACAACCCCTTTCCAGCTCAGTGAGCTGAATGAAAAAAAACACACTACACATGCCCAGCCTCCCCCCTGGTGTGTGGGTAGAATACACACATACACTTGCACACTCACACAACTATGCCCGCATGCCTTTCAATCAGGTTTTATCGCCATAGAGATACTGTAGACTCCTCCTTTGTATTTCCTGAAAAGACTGGAGCATTACGATCCCAAACCACCACATTCATCATGATTTATAAAGGCTGTGAGTATACATCTGTATGTGTGTTTCTTTGATTCTGTCGCACAAAGAGAAAAGGTCAAGGATGTGAACTTGTATGGAATAAAAAGCCTGTGTCTTTGTGTGTCCCCCACATGAAAATCTGCACATTCGTTTCCCTCCACATCAGTTCCTGTGTTTTGATGTTCCTGGCCCTGTGTGAGCTGCTCAACTCATTGAGGTCAGCGGGTGTTGTGTTTCAGAAAAAAGAAAGGGGTCAAATATTAACACTGAGCCTCTGTTATCAACTATTTCAACCGGTGAGGCAACAAGCTCCTCCACCTCTGCACGTCAGGGAGGCTGAAGGAATGGTTGCAAAATGTTAACCTTTCATAAACTCCTACAAAGGCTGTATTTTTAGAGTAGCCATTTATTTTTCAGCATTGTGCTACCGAGCGTGAAAGTGATTTCAAATGCCCAAGACCGATTTCATGTAGAGGGTTACATCCTTAAATTCAAAGGAAAAAACAAGACTGGATAATGTTTCCCTGAAATTTAATACACGGACAACACTTGTACCAACAATTTCTTATCAGATCTTTGAAGTTAATGTGCAGGATAAGTTCCAGATAGCGTTGAAACAGCTGTACTTGTATCTGTGCGACATACAGTACTTTACTGTCGCCATGGTGTAAACAACACTGAACATATAACATGTAAAATTCAACAATTGCTATGTTAATCTACAGTAAAGCAATTTTACATTCTTTTGTTTTTGTAGATAAGTGTAAGCATGCTTACGCCGATTTCCCCTCGCTGTCCAGCTTGACAGCGCTGGCTCCTTTCTTGGCGAGAAATGACGCCACCTTCTCTGCCTCACCGTGCTCCACCGCAGCAAGCAGGCGCTCATCATTTTTGTTCCACTCATTAACCTGTAGCAGATAATTTGCAAAAAAGGAGAAAAAAAAAGAGAAAATAAGAGAGAATAAGCTGCTATCAAATGTAAATAAATGCTGATACATTTCAGATAGAGTAACTCAAGTATGTACAGACAGTTGATGATGTCTATATCCATGATTTTTATTAAATAAAAGTGTGTTGCGTCAACCTTTTTTACCTTCCTCTTAAAAATAATGTGTACATTCCTAACAATAATATGCAGTTTCAGACATTAGCAAACTATACTCTGCAGCCAAAATGGCTGAGATGTCCTAAATCTGAGTGATGTTTCTCAGAGGAAGAGAATGTTTTCTTGGCTCTTCTATGGCCTACACAAAACATTTGTTTCCATATGTGAATACACACACACACACACACACACTCATAAGCAAATTCCAATGTGGACGTGCACTGACACACATACACAAACCAAATGGCCCCACATTTGTGTTGCTGCCAGGCTATTCAGATAGAGAGAAGTCAGCTATTGGAAAGCTTCAAGCATGATCTCATACAGAGTACCTTGCAATGCAGCAATCTGATAACACAACATACAGCAGAGCAGGTTTTAAGAGCTGACTTCCACAGTGCCCTAAATTACATTATAAATACTCATTGACAAAAACCATACATGTGGACAAACCAAAATCAGTCATATCAAACTATAAACATAAAACATCTAATCATAGGAAGAATTTAACATATCATAGAAAGAGAAGATAATGTATTTAAAGGAAACTGATCTGTGAACTGTGAATTAATCACTTTCCTTAACCTGAGTGTGCAACTGTGCATATTAGGATGCAGCACTGTATTAAATTTGACCCCATAGCCTACTGACCTACACATGATAAGGAGATGAACTCTCTGACTCGCACTTGTGGTGGCAAAGTGTACCCTATTTTAGGACAGCAATATACCAACACAGCAATACACTATATAAATAGCCTCTGTGGCAAACTCCCAGATACAATCACTGCAATACATTTTCCACAGCTGGTGGAAACATGCAGTGCTATAAAATCCCTCCTGTCACTATAGCAGCTAGAATGACCACTGAGCTCTGCCGCCTAAGCCACAGAGTCATTCATGTGTACCAATAAAGAAATGAAAAATACTTAATAGATTACTAAAGTGGAGAAATATTCTTGCTTAATTTACAAGTAACTCTAAAAGATGTAAGCAAATTACCACCAGCATCTTAAGATAGCTCCTGTATAACTCCTTGTGATCCAGGCTTCAAAGCACTAAAGCAAAATATGAGATGCTACTTATGAGGTGGTGTAAGACAAGAAGGTTCTCTGTCACACTGGAAATACCAGAGTGATATAAAAGGATAGAAGAGGATATAAAGAAACACAGCTGAGCACTGACAGAAAAAGATATATTAATCAACCAGATGTCCTGTTTCTCTGGTGAACAGATAAGGGCATACATCAGAATAAAGGCTAGATCAGAGTTAGCATGAAAATAAATCAGAGAAAAGCTTCCTTGTATAGTGAAATAAAATACTTAATCACGTGGAAGTAAACACGGGGCTAGGAATCATTGGGAACTGGGAAATTAACCACTAACCCTGGAGTTTGTAGACAACTACTGACTGCCCTCCAGAGTAGCTTATCACCTCTACTAAACAGTCTCCAAAGGGAAACCCGTGGTCTGGAGCAAAACAAATGCACTGTAGGTTTGGGGGATGTCAGTGAAAGTGGAAAAGAGAAGTCTGACTATGTGCATCTGTCATAATGATTAGTGAGCGGTGAAACAGTAGGTGATAGCTGAAGCTGTAAAGAATATATCCCATATGGTGCAGTGGTTAGCAGACCTTGTTGTCACTGAGATTGAATGGCACAGAGTCAATTAAACAATCATCAAAATCATCAAAGAAAACATAAAATCAGTTGGTTTACATTATGGAATACATTTAATTGAAGTAGTCTCCTTATCTTGCTATGTGGACATCAGAGAGGGTGGAACTTACTGCTGTAAGTGATTGCTTTTGTGATCCGGAAACCAAAGCCAAACAAAACCAGCATAAATGACTGAATAACAGGAGCAGTCAAATCTTACAGATAGTGAAATTTTACTTAATGTGACTTCATCTGTTATCTATAAAAATTACATTTAAGCCTAACTTGTGTAGTTTGTACCCAAAAAGACCAGCAACTTATAAGATCTCAAAAAAAACATTTTGTTGATGTCAAATCCAATGTTTATAGAGGGATCTAAATCCTCTCATTTCTACTATCTAACCCTGAAAGAAAGATCTGTTAGCCCAGTGACTGACAAGTCACTTGTCAAGTTTATTTTTGTTCAGTACTTGCTTGAATAGGCACCAGTCCAGCTTACTTGAGGCTGCTTTGATCAAACCAGATATTTCCAGGATATCTAAACCTGCATTCTTGCCTAGTCCATGTTTATTTATTTATTTTCTAATGTCTGTTTCTAGTGCAAATGTCTGTTTTTCTCATGCGGCTTCTAACATTACATACCAAGATTTAACCCATGACATAGGCCATCTTAGTTCCTGGGTTTCACTAAGGCATCAAATATTTATCTCTGGGTATAAAATAATATTTAGATTGGTTCAATCAGCAGGGAGTGTCACCAATGACAGACTGATGCTAAAAAAGGCAAAATACTGGTAAAACTGTGCTTAACCATGCTGCAGAAGTGTATTGACAACTTGTTCCAAGGCTATGCAGGCCAAAGTTTAACTTTAAAATATACCCACTCAAGACCAGAGATGCCATGAAAGATGGTCAACCTACAGAGACATGAGACATGTCTCATCTCGTCTCAAGAGGTCAATGTGAGGAGTAACTTGGAATTGATAAAGGTAGATTGCAGTTTTTCAATGAATGAAAACCACAAAAGGTATAGCAGCATTTATACACTCAGTTTCAGGTATATGAGCATATTATTGTCATTACAAATAGCAACACCAGACAGGCAGTTTTCGCGACACTTGCTTCAGCAAAGATTTGCTTTGACTCAAGAAACCACTGAACAGTTAGGGCAAGTAAAAGTCCTACCCTGTGTGATATAACAACTGCTTGCTGGCAAAAGTTTAACTCAAAGTACACAACTCTGCAAAAGCTTTTACCCAAAGCACAACGTCATCTGACTGGACTTTAAATCTATACCCACACAAATTCCAGCCCCAATAGAAAGAATTACAGAGAAAAGACTGATGGACTGTGTAGCATGATTTTAATAGGCTGAACAAAAATGATGGGTCATCACAATAAAGCAGCATGACACAGATAGCATTGGACTACATTGTAATGGACAGGTTTAAGTGGAGCGGAATGCACTGCTCCAGTTCTGGCTGCATACATGACTAGTGTCATCACAGGGAGGCTGATAAAATAATCATGTGCTGGCAGAGATTTTGCTAAATCAGTGCAGGCCCAAGAAGCCACAAAATATGAGTTTATTATTGAGGTCATAGCAGGTGGTGGAGCTGTACTGAAGTGAAGAGGTGTTTCTAATGTTTTGGCCCCATATATAAAATGAATCTTAGGACCAAAACATAATTTGTGAAGAAATGCACACAAATAGAAGAAAAAGTCAGTTTGGGCTTTGAAAGTGTAGTAGTGAAAGTGAAAATCCCACTGCAGCCCTTCACCTCATGATGCACATAAGTTCAGAAAGAAATACTCCATTATACAACACATAAACTCTAAATGACTCTAGACAAAATCTGCTGGATTTGAATATAGCAGACCTAGTTTATATTGGGTCTCACCAATATAAGTAATATGTTACTAATCCTACGACCACCATCCTTCTGTGTGTTACACCAGGAAGTGAAATGGATTTCTCTTCCTATCTTGCTTCCAGTTCTGTTTCCTTGACTGCCTGTCCCCTCGCCTCTCCTTCAGGCTCTCCCTCTTTGTTTCTTGTGCTGTGATAAGTGTGTTTACAGTGGGATCAGGGTGTGGAGGGTGGTGTTTCTTGCCTCTCTGTCCTTAGCTGGACACTCATTAAGACACACAGAGTGTGGTGATAACACTAAGTGTTTCCTGTTTGTTCAGGCCCGAGGCTAGCTGCAAGCACAAGGCCAAGACAGCAAGAACCCAAAGTGCGAAATAAGATGTAAGGAAAAGAGGAAGGAATTCATGAGTTATCTAAGGGAACAACAAACTATAATGGCGAGACAGTCATTTCTACATTACATTCTGTATGTTTTGACAGTTTAGCTTTAACAATAACATTTTTTTTTTCCCTAAATAGATAAAATGATGTTTTTGTTGATCTGGAGAAAAAAAAAAGGTGGCAGTTCTTTTTTTCCTGGGTTTTCCTCTTTGGGTTGACTACATTCTGAATCACCATAAAAGCACAAATCAAAGAGATGGTACTGTAGGTTTCAATGTTCTTGCCTTAGTTTCACATTTATGTGTTAAAAGCTCATAAAACCAGAGACCAGAAGACCTTCATGGTTCTATTGTTTGTCAGATCATTTTGCGAGATCAGGTGAAACTGAAAAAGAAAACACATGTTAAGCTAATCCTTTCCCAGGAAGTCCAAAGATTAGAAAAATTACAACGCATATCCATGACAAATTTAATGGAAATCCAGCAATTACTTTTTCAGATGCCTTGTCATGGATTAAAGTGTTAGACCTGAAATTTTACCTGCTGCTGGTAATCATACTCTGGGGATGAAAATAAATCCCGAATGTTATGGAGACCAGACCAGTAATTGTCAGGAAATCTTCCCATCAACTGAAACGCTGGACAGACAGACATAACAACTGGGTGCTGCTATTAATTAAAAACACTTTTTTAAGTCTTGGGTACTAGAGAGATGAACTGACTGTACACATAACACCATCCTCAATTCCATTTCACACTCCAAACCAGATCTGTTTGTCTTTTGTCTGAATGTGATTTATGTTGTCTATGGGATTGCATGTAGAGGTGAGAGATAAAGCTAAGTAAGCCAAAAACGAAAAGTAGGTCAAATGAGAGATAACAACATGGAGCAACCTCCAGAGGGGAATAACCTCCCTAAAGGTTACAAAAATATTCTTTGTTTGAGAGAGTGGTTTAGAGACACAGAAGGGCAGAATGATGGAAGAGTGAACAATGTAGACAACAAAACTGAAAAACCACGAAGGAAAGACATATCTACAATGTCTTTGCCTTTGATCAGCAGTGGCTCTTAACTTCAAACCCCTTATCTACAACAAAGCAGATGCTCAAATGTCTTCCAACAATACATCCTTTCTCTTGGACCACAGCTGAAACCGCTTACTGCCCTCTGGAGCACAAACACACACACACACACACACACACACACACACACACACACACACACACACACACACACACACACACACACACACAGCAGAATAGTTTACTAGACTCTGAAACTAAAACCAGAATAAGAGAGTTAGAAGACGGAACTATTAAACAAAGACCAGATGGTTGCTTTCATAATGAAAAATACTCCTATATTTCACTGTCCAATCTGGACCCATTGTTTAGATAATAAAATAAATTTACATCATGACTAACATTTTTCTCATTTAGCAACTTTATTTTACATTCACTGCAATTTTACTGGCATCCTCCTCTAGTCACTAAAGATTTTTCACTGTAAAAGTAGCAAGCATTGGTGAGGTCAATACTTTGTCCATATACAAATACCAGCCAGTGGTTGGAAGAATACCTCACCATTTATGTCATGGTGAGGTTTGTTCATGGTCTAGGTCATGACACAGAGTTTGGAAAAAAAATGACAAAAAACAATGCAGCATAACCAGATATATAATCTTTTTCAGTCCAAACGTTCTTCTTCTGCAATTTAACCACCAACAGATTGATCCGCAATTCAAGTTTATTATGTTAGTAGCATCTAATGTAGCCGTGAGCTGCTCGTCTCAGGCACAAATGAGGAGTGGAGCTACAGCGATCTGGTAGGATTATTTATTTCTAATTACTTATTTCACCACGTTCCCAGTTTTTTATGTTCTAACTTTTAGTCTTAAGACCCAACTGACACTGACACAAGAGACATTACTTACAACAGTTTGTCAGCTCTCTGGAGCTACCGATCTCTACACACAAGACTACAAGACTCTGTGCACAACCTTTTTTTTAAACATAAGCCATTTACTCCACAAAACCTGTAAACAGAATTTGATGTGTAAAACTCGTGGAGTCCCCTTTTACACCAGTGAGAACCAAATTGAATAGTACTAGTGAATACAATTTATTTACCTGATAAATTAAATATATGACGTGTTCTTGTTGTTTTTTTAAAACATTTACTTCAGTATTGGCTCTTAAAGGCTAGCATTGGTCGACCTCTACTTAAAACATTTCCCTGTGACCTTTCCAATTACCTGTATTTTAGTGCTTTCCTTGTGCTCCTCTCAGAAAAAAATTGTATATTTACAGGAACAATATGAGGCCACCCTGACTCTTCAAAACTAAAACCCATAGTAGCATGTGCTTTGTTATTGTCTGTTTTAGAGCTGATGCAGAAGTCCAACATGGCACATTTACGGGAGCAAGAAGACCTCCAGTAAAAATAGCCCACACGCAGCACCTACTCCTGACATAAATAGCCTTTCTTACCCTATAAATAAATGCTGCTGAACTTGGAAAGCAACCAGCCTCATTATGCTTAATGGAGTAAGGCAAAAATATACTGTATTGTTCACTACTGTCAGGCTGTTCAAACACACTCACACATACACACAAAGTAGAGTAAAACATTAGTTACACAGCCTCAACAACCACTGCGTTGAGCTCCAAACACAACTTTGTTCAACAAACCTAAAACAGGAAAGGGTATTAATCTCACTATTTTACTTCATAAAACTGTCTGTCACTTAAAATCATAAGACAGAACTAAAAACACATCTCATAAACATTTGTAAGTGAAAACTGTTCTCGGAATAAAGCAGCAAATGAAGCAGGGCAACGCCAGAAGTCTCACATGAAGGAAAGTTCTCATAGCTTTTCAGGTGAACGGAGTCTAATTCTCCCTCCATCCATCTCCTAGTATGAATATTGTTCCAGTTGTTCAGAGCAGGCCAAACTAAACAACCCGTCTGAACCAAACTGGGGGCTGGAGCCTGACTGCCCTTCTCACTCAAAAAACATTTCACTTTTGCACACTTTCTTTCCTGTAATCTCCAGTCTCTCCTCCTTAACATGTACTTCTTTTCATTTCTGTCTGTCTTCATCCCTCATTATTCTTAACAACCCCCACCCGTTTCCACTGAACTTTCCTCACTCACCTTATCTGCTTTTGTCAGTCTTTCTGGTGCTGCCATCATTACCAGTGATTAGCTGTATTTTCCACTATTACTTCATCTACGTGTAGTTGCGAACCACATCAGGATTTTAAATTCACACCCCCACTAACAAATTCTCATTTCCACAAATACTGTGCACACACACAGAGCAGTATGACCACTGATGTCAGCAGACAATGAACACGCCCATGCGCAAACACACAGCCACACATTAATGAGCATGCAAACACATGCACAGACACCAGGATCACACCCGCCTTAGTTTACCATGCTCAATATTTCATGTGTTTGCTGATGAACAAGTTTTCTGGCTGTTTCTTGTATTTTATGTACATAGCAATAAAGAGATCCCATGGGCAGGTCCCGCTTTAATGGGATCCATGTTGCAAGAGGACCTAATTCACTTTTCTCTGCCTTTCCTTGAATTCGTTTAAACTAATTCAAGACTGTGTCTTTTTCCATGTAACCAAGCACAATAATACAGAGATATAACTCATCACCATCACACTAGTCAGTTTTGTGAAGGAAACTGTTCTTGTGGCGAGGACTGTTCCTTCTGAATGTGCCACATTAAGCAGTTTAGAAAACTCATATTTAAGAATCAAAATGTATTTTCTACCAGCAGTCCTGTAATTTCATGCAGTACCAAGATGATTGCAAGCCAGTGCCAAAGGCTGAATGCTACTACATTGGAGAGCATGTCAGTTTATGCAATACTTCAGAAAATAGTAAAAATGCAGATGGTTCACTATGTTGTAAGCAGTGACCTTTATGTTATTGTCTGGAAGGATGCTTACCCTCCTGATATCACGATAAAACAAAACTAATAAATGTTCACTAATACATGAACCCAAATAACCTTTCTATATTCCATATCTGCATTGGCTATATGTTCATATATCCTTCCCACACCATAACTACAGTTTGTCTCATTTGGATCTAAATACAATCTGAATAAAGTGAGCATGAACAGGCTCACAGTTATATCCCTTCCAGTGTTCCACTTACTACTACTGACAATTGACAACACACAGACAAACACACACCCTTCCTCCATCTCCTCTCTCCTGGATTACTGCTGGGCTTTCCCTTAGGTTTTACTGTCACTCCCAGTACTGATATCCTTTCACTAAACCCAGCCAGAACAAACCATTCCATGCCAAACCGAGTCAGACTGGGCCAAAATGAATCAGTGCCAAGTGGAGATACTTTAGCCTGGGTTTCGTTTTAGTAAAAACGAATAATGACAATTGAAAGGCTGCTACGTTAGTGCATTGCTATTAATCTTTTATTTTGTGAACGCACCATGTTTCAGCTTTTATGTAACATTTTTCTCTAATGGCTGTATTTTCCTTGAAGTGCTAAGAAGCCAAGGAAATATTATAGCTTAATGTTCTCAACCACAAGATGCACAATGCATTTTTTCGAAATGTTTTCAGATGATCAGCAGATGATCTTTGCAGTGTTGTTCTGCCTAACACAGCAGACATATTTCATAATTCATATTAAGTAGGATCATTCTGTATAAACATTAGCATGCCTGTAATGTTTAGACAGCTAAATTAAAGTTATATACATTTGAAAATACAGCCAACAATAAATGTAAAGTTTAGTCTACAGTGTCATGTAGTGTCATGGTCATGAAACAACTGTGCAGAGAGAGAGGAGACAGGATAATCCACATTTCAATTAGACACGCACAGGCTGGATGATAAGGAGAGGGGGTGTATGTGTGTTTGTCTGCACATATGCTGGACACTGGTTTATGCACATAAATGTGAAAGCGTATGTGTGTAAGAGTGTGTGTGTGTGTGTGTGTGTGTGTGTGTGTGTGTGTGTGTGTGTGTGAAAGCTTTGAGTAATCCTGCTTAGTCTAGCAGCTGGGAGAGCAGGTTTAAGAAGTGTTACTGTATGAATCGCTGGGTAAGGATTTAATACTACATTCACTGTCTACAATAGAATAAACAGATAATAACAAAGACAGACTGAGTTTGCATAAGTATGTGTGTGCGTAACAGCACGACCACTAAGTAATATGCTTGGGGGATGGTACAAAGGGCTGAGAGTAGGATAATAGACCAAGCAAATTAACCCATTTTGAGCAGCTCTGCTACAACAGCAGGGTTGTTAATGTGGTCTCAAGGGTCAATGTACTCTACAAGATTTTATTAAGATTTTTCAAACTAATTATACACAACTGTTTTAAGAAACCCTCAAAAAACCTCAAACCTCAAAAAATGCTCATTGAATGATTTTGTAGTGTGTATAGCATTACATTACCATTTAGGGCTGTTTTTCAAAACTCACTCATCTCAATACTTGTGCTTGTGTGTAATTTAAGATGCTTATCTTCTTTTGCTAACCGTAAACAAGGTTTTGTAAAAACATGTCTTTCATGAAATAATGATAGCAAGAAATGTCTCATTTTGGTGTCAGTAATGGCAGTCAAATATGCTATCTGCAAAATATATCCATCCATTATCTATAATAATGTTTAATCTATAGTGCTTATCCTGTTGAGGGTTACAGGGGGGTTGGAGCCAGACCCAGCTGTCACTGGGTGAGAGGCAGGGTACAGGTCACCAGTGTACCACTGGACTCACACAGAGACAGAAAACCCTTTACGCTCACATTCACACCTTTGCAGCAATTAACCTAACCTCCATGTTTTAGGACTGTGGGATAAAAACACAGTACCTAGAGATAACCCACGCAGGAACAGGAAGAATATGCAAACTCCACACAAAAAGGTGAACCTAGAACCTTATTTTAACTGAATCTAACAAAGATTTCCTTATCAATAAAGGCTTGCTTGGCCCAAATATTTAAATACCAATCAATAAACCAATCTTCTAACAACAAATTTAGTCTCAAACTAATCTAAAGTCTAAGTATAATTACAAGGGCAAAACTAGTTATTTATCAGCTAATTATACAAAGACTTTGCCTCCACCTCAGTTCCTCTGGAAGCTGGACTTCAATTAAACCAACAAGGTCTCATCTGAACAACAAATAGCCAACCAATGCTTATTGACGTAAGCAGTGCAGCAAAACCATTTCTGATTGTTCAGACATGGCTAAAGCAGAATGTCTGCAATTCTCTCTGTGGCTGTTTGCCAAACCCCTTCCCAGAAGCCAGATTACACTGTCTGCTTGTCTTAAACAGTCCAAACACACACACACACCCTCATTATACAGACTCTTTGGCAAAATAGGCTTATCAGCAATGATCCACAAACGAATCCTAAAATGTCAGTGATGGATTCCAAAGACATATTCAGGCAGGCACAGACAAACAGAAACAACACTTAAATGCAGACAGAGTCTCGCATACAGACATGCAAACATTTTAAAACACACACATTACACACACGTTTACAGGAATTCCTCTGATTCACTTTGACCTTGCATAACTACACACCTACTCTCAGAGTCTGATAATGCAGCACTGGTGTTACTCCGTCTTAGGCACATGCATGCACAGAATTGTGGTGGACAAATTAAATGGGGAAACAGTCAGATCACAACGCAGCCATGGTGTTTCTAACACAGAAAAATAAAACCCTGTTATCATTACTGCTGTATAATCTGTAAGAAAATCACACATTCACTTCAGCTCTCAGTTAATCTTTTGTGCAGCCTTAATGCTGCTGTTGTTCAATATTCAGGTTTGAAATGCGTGAGCACCTTCAGCGTAGGTGGCATTTTCACAGTACCTAGCTGTAAAGGGCATTAACAGTGCAGCAGTTGAGGATGCTGATCTACTTGACCTGATGACACATTCTGCTGAGTCAGCTTGAATGTATGAATAACTGGTAAATAATTAATTAAATTATTATTCTTCTCAACATAATGTGGGAAAAATGTTTTTGTCATACTTAACAGAGTAGGTCACATCAATGTGTTAGGTCACTGATGGCGTTTGCACTGTGGAGTCTCAGAGGACCACACTGATAACAAACATAACCTGACATTCATCTCTCTCCTATCAGTAATAATCACCTTTGATACAGCAAAACATGCATTTCTGTGTAACTTGTAAAGAAGAGCACTGAACTGAATTAAGCTCAAACATTACTCCTTGCTTAAGCATCTTCTTTTATGTATGTGGAAGTTGATTTAGAGTCAGGCATAAAACGCACAAAATTTAAAAAGCTTACATATTAAGTCAAAGAAAATAAACAGTAGCCTAACAATGTATGTATACTAAAATAATTAAAATAATACCTACCATCTGAATTTTTTGAAATGAATCAGGCAAAGTAAAGTGTATGTGCGGATGAGAGAGGTTGAGTCATATAACAGCTAATGATTTAAAGGGCAACTAGGTGGGTGCATATTCTTTATCTCAAACCAGCATCTGTACTGTATTCATAGTTACATCGATGCATTATATGGAAGGTTCTCCACATCTTGTCTAAAATCTGTTACGCAATTCCTGCAGCATTAAATATTTATCATACTTGATAAATTCATGATGTGGAATAGAACTTAAATTAATAGATTTCATAGTGTTTTGACCGCTGTGGGGGCTAGGATTTAAACAGTTGAAACAAATGAAGGTGATCGTGTGTTTTCAGAGATCTTAGTCTGTATTAATAATGGTGACGTTAATAACAGACATTTATAATTGTGAGAGCAGTAGAAACTCTGTATTCTAGTTGCAATTAATCTAGTTCTATCAATGCCAGGGATTTCAGAAAGCAATGATCCATTTGCATGTCTTACAGGAACATTTAAATGCAACGCAGCAAAAATTAATGTGTTACCTGTGTTCCTAAAATGGGTCAATATATCTATCATGATATGGTAGGCCTCCCTGATGAAGAATAAAAAGTCTGTTTACTGAACCACTCAAAAGTTTGGATACACCTTCTCATTGTTATTGTTAGAAAAGTTAAATATTTTAGATGACAGCTTGATGACAGTTTTGCTGTTGCTATATGTTAGCATACTGGTTTTTGATTAACAGTTAACTAACCAGCATCAAAATTTGTGGAATGATATGTAAATGATTTATTTGTGGAATTTCTCAGCTTCTTAATATGTCATCAGCTCTGACTATGGGGTTGATACACAAAAGAATAACCCTATTCGAATATGGCAAGAGCCACATAGACAAAGCGAAACCTAAGTTCATCATTACTTTAAGACATGAATGCCAGGTACCCCAGGAAATGAAGACCAAGAGTTTCCTTAGGTGCAGAGGATAAATTCATTGGAGTTAACATCCTTATCACCAATCAACAGCATTTCATATTAGAGCCCACATCAGTGCAAAAGCTGAATCTTTGAGAGATGCAGCAAAAGTGAACGGATGGCATCTGCATGTGTGGTTCCCACCGTGAAGAATGGAGGAGGTGTGAATGTGTGGGAGTACTGCTGCTGACACTGTTGTGATTTATTCAGAATTCAAGACACACTTAACCAGCATCCTGCAGCAACATGCCATCCCATCTGGTTTGCATTTCTGGGACCATTATCTGTTTTTCAACAAGACGGTGACTCAAAACACAACTCCGTACTGTGTAAGGGTTATCTGTCCAAGAAGGAGAGTGACAGAGTGCTTCATCAGGTGACCTGGTCTCCACAATACCCTGACCTTAACCCAGCTGACATGAGATGAGTTGGACCTTATGAGGTGGCTGGTGGAAACTGGTTTAACTAACCAAAGATGATCTAGTTAGTTCAGTGTATAAGGCTGTTTATATGCCAGTCAGCAGCAAGCTGAAAGCAAAAGCCTAGTTTCAATATGAAAAATAGAAAGGTGTGTTCAAGCTTTTGACTAGCAATGCGTGTTTGCATGTTTATGTAGTGGTATTTCTAGCTTGTGTGTATTTAAATTAATGATCAATCCATACACTTTTAAAATAAAATAGTTTTATCACCAGATAGTTTCTTCCAGCTGTTCAGTTAGCCATGTGCTGCCTGTATCACACTACAGTAAAAACAAATCCTATACTCTCCTCATTTCTATCTTAGTTAGGCCTCATGTTGGAGAGGTTGTGTTAAGTTTTGCATTAATTTCAATGAGCTGGAGGAGGTTCCTCAAAGTGAGGCATTTAGCAAGGATTTTACACTAAAACACACATTCCATTACACATTATCTGGGAATGTCTTCCCTTCGCTATTTAACTTAGCTATTTATAAAAACATTACATTTCTGTTATTTTGTTAAAAACTCACAAGCTGGTTTTGGGGCAAACATTCCTGAGTAATCTGTCACTAACACACAAAGCCTAAAATAGAACCAAAGAGATATTTTCTTTCTATTAAAAAAGGTTGTTCACTGTTTCTATAAAAAGCAAAGTAATGGCTATGGGCTCAGAGGATAAACATGCTGGCCTGTGAAACTTTTTTTTTCATACTTTAACTTTGGTTATTAATTTTAATCACTATGTTTGCAGTATAATACTGGCACAGTTCATCCTGGGGCCTCTATGTGTACTTAAAGGAATGCATAATGGTATTATATTTCACTTATATTATATTTTACTTGCTCTGTATTATATCAAAATGTACTTAGGCACAGTTTTCCAGAATCCAGCAGACACAAATACTTTAGAAATAATACTTTTCTCACTCTACATAATCAAAATACAACATGACATAAACACTGAGGGTGTGATATTGATTGGCTGTGCATAAAACATGCTTTTTGCAGTATGATCAGGTATTAAAATACTAGTTGTAATTTAGTTATACATATCTGAGAGTGCAAAAATTGATACATCGATCAAATCTATAAACTATGACTATGTCAGCACAACACATTACTAGTTTCCTTTTCCAAACACAGACAAAAAAAATGAACAAGAGGAATGAAAACAGTGAATTATTACAATTGAAAGACGAACCAAGAGACTCCATCAGACATCCAAGTGATCAAAGTGTGACACTGTATGTGGGTGTGAGGTCTGCAAAGGCATGCATGACTGGAAATTGCTTAGTCGTGTTTCTAAGCAACATTCACATCCACTGCTCTTGCCTTTCTTCTCTCATGCCGCCTACGTCTGACTATTTTAGTGAGGATGAGCATTTCACTCCAAAAGCCCTAAATCTAATACAATTTACCAATCGTACTGTAACAATACAGATTAAAGTAAAGTAAGAGTAAAGAGTAAAGGTGAGGCAGACGTCATGCATTTATTCACTATTGTGACCTTGCAGCCCAATCCTGGATCCTGGACTCAACATTTTCTAGAACAATGGACACTATTGTACTCCTACATAGCTGAGTGAATTTCCAATTATTTACTAATATTAGGCTAAAGGTTATGCTAAATTGCAGACTGTTAAATATTAAACCAGACACTAGAAAAAATAGCTATTTTTCTGGTCTGCCTCCACACTCTGTATAAACATGATTAACTTGTATTTCTCGAGATGATCTGTAGGTGTGAGATGATCCATCCTTTTTTAAACCCAATTCGTCTTATGTGGCACAGCCTCTCTCTCTCTCACTCTCTCTCTCTCTCTCTCTCTCTCTCTCTCTATCTATCTATCTATCTATCTCAGAAGATCATGCTGTTCAACCACACATTCATAATTTCTTGGAAGTTGTCTACGAGTAGCACGTTTCTTATTGTGTCACTATTTTTCATTCCATTCACTAACTTCTCCAGCTCCTAAAACTTCTCCCATTCATCCAGTAACCCTCCAGACTCTTCCTGTCTGTGTCATTACGGTCACTGGGACAACAGATGAGTCAGACGCTGTGGAGACGCTCACTTCCTGTGAGTGTAAAATATCTTAGACTGTGAGCAAATGAATGACTGAACTATTATGGAGAAATTCCTCCCTTAAGGCTGATTCACATTCAGAAGGATAAAATATTTGTGGTCCTGATTATGAACAGCATACACCACAAACCGTGGTCTCTCAACGTCATGACCCCGTATTACGTCCTAATATTCTCATGACACCCACAATTAGAGCAGACAAGTTGTCATGTGAAATCGAGCACGGCATACTTTTTCTTTTCACCACAGCCTGGAGGAAGCTCTGAAGGATTACACAGTCGTTGTCATTAAGGTCTATTTATTTTATTTTCCAAACCAGTTTATTTCTTCTAAAACAAATAACTAAACATCAACAAGCCATGGGCTGCCGATGACCCCAAGGTTGAAAAAATCTGCCATAAATCATCCACAGCTGTTTAACCCACACATACACAGACACTGACTCAGCCATGCAGACATACACATGTGCACACACTTGACACAGCCATGAACATGTGTTACAGTACTTACATCAGTTTTCCTAAACTTGGCTTTAAGGCTCTTCATGTTCAGTCTGGTCCATGCAGTCACTTGCTCAATCACTCAGTCAAGGCTGGGGAACCAGAAAAAACATAACCCACAGATGTTTAAACTCAGCCTTGTGTGACTAAATGTTTCTGAAGAAGAAGGCTACCTGGCTTATTAAGTAATAAGTGATGCCACATCTGCCCAAGTTACAATTAATAAGAGGTATAAATGTGCAGTACAGCAGCGGCAGGGTTTTATGGTCGCAGTCGTCTGCAGCTTTGGTAAATCAATACTTTCCTTAGAAAAACTCAAATGTGCTGTTTATTACACATGAACTTTTACAGTTAAATATTTATCTCCTTGTAATGGGCAGTTTTGCAAATGGACTCAGCGTAACACATGCAAATCTAATTTAAACCTGTTGCTGAAAATGGTATCCGGCTTTGTATTGTTTCCTGTAAGGATGTTTTAAATCACTACAAACCCCTTGGGGATGCCTGGTGACTGTGTTTTTACATCGCCTCAAGCAGTTTCACTTCTACATGGCTTGTCTGTGATTTTACCTTAAAACATATTCATTAATATCCAGGCGAGCATTCTCTGCAGAGTCTTCTGTCACTGTTCATTTCAACCAAGGGCACCATGTAAACAACGTGAGCATCTTTGCAACTGCACAGCATTAATTAGACTTTGTTTAGCTCAACATGTGCACAATGACGTAGATGAGGTGTGGACCTCCGTTTGTCTCATTCATGAGGCAAAAACTAACTTTATGAGAATCCATGGTGATATTTACTGTGCAGTATCAGTGGTCTCTCACTGGAAGAACTTTGTAGCCTACCTGGTCTCTGAACCATGAGATGTGGAAGTGAAAAGATAAGATCTGTGTAAATATGAAACTCTCATTTGCATATATCATACTCATATGCCACTCTAGGACACTAGTGCACTGTCAAAGTAGTTTTAAACACGAGATTAGGTCTGGTACTGACCACATACTGAAACCAACAATGTGTTCAGGCTACAGCTTATAAAATAGTTACATGTTTTCATTTGCTCAGACAACTGAAGTTATGCATGGATATACCTGAGAACAAACCTGGGAGAAGCTGCACACAAAGTATGAGAGGCGCGCGGGCTGTATCATGGTACACAAAACACTTGAATGTCAGACTGAAGTGAACACAGGAGCTGCTCGTTTAATTCACCTCCGACACTCACAGATAGTTAGTTATGAGGCTTTTCTTTTACACGACTAACAGACTAACAACAGTCTTACACGATGCGAAATCACAGGACGCACTAAACTCACCCTGTTGGAGTCGCAGGAGGGTTGAACACGTAAAAGAGGACAGAGGACACGAAATCGCTTTTTGTGTCAGAAACAAAAAAACAGAGAAGCCGAAGAACCGGAGCTCAAACAGCGACTAAACCAAGCGGGAGGGAGAAGAAAACGTTGTGTCCGTAGCTCCACAGTGGTCCGCCTCGGCCCGCGTACAGTAAAAGTTGACTCCTGCCGTCTCTCTCTCTCTCTCTCTCTCTCTCTCTCTCTCGGTCGGAACTCAACGGCCGTTGCCCGGTTTAGGAAAGTGACGTCACTCCCCCAGTGCTCTCGTGACCGCGGCGAGCGAGCCCTCCTCTGTTCTCTATTGTGCCCCATTCATGTTCTCAATAAAAGGGGTATTTCCCACAAAATCCGACATTAATTCATATTAAATCACCGCCACATACCTCTCAGTCTTAGTTGCTAATTCATTTCATCTTCCAGAGTCCATTATAATCACTTAAGTCATGTGCAGAATAGTTCTACTCCACCATATCTCTTTTCCCCTAAAGAAGTAACAGTAGGTAACACCTAGACGAATTAACACTTGGTAGAGGTAAAAGGTAGTGGATATGCATGCAGGATGTATTTGCATGAACTAACTAACTTCAAACAAACATATTTAATAAAGTGTGGACTGATCAGTGTTGCAGGGATTGAGATAATCTTACTTCACAAATATGGATTTTATTTACTGTAATGCCTTCACAGGATCACGAAGTTCATCCATATCCACATAAAACATGCATAAAATCAGTCGGTGTCATACCTGAAGTTTAGAAACGTTGCGTTAATGTTGCGGGCCTATGTTGCAAAAGCACTAAAATGTACTTTATTAATACACTTACATGCCTGTGCCTGTTGTAGTTTTGCTGCCATTTCGTAAGAAATTATGTAACCTAAAACCTCACTGTGTGTTTATTTGTTTGTGTTTGTGTGTGTCAAAAACCAAAATCACACAGCATGTCTGTTGCACAAATCCCTCACTTATTCTTCAGTTCAGCATGCATCATTTATATACAGCCTGTCATACAACCTAAAAACATGAGCACAAGTGCTACAACTCCAGTTTATGTAGCGACAAAGACTCAATGCAGTGATGGGAAGAATCGGTAAATAAGAAGACAGTGACATCTAGTGGAGAATGTATTAATTAAATATGTTTCAAAAACATGCATAATGAGATGAATATTATCTAAGCAATAATTGTTAATATGCCAGTAGGTGGATGGGAAGTGAGTTATGTGTACAAGACATCGCATTATCCAAGACAATTCAAGACAATTTGTGAGGATAGTGCAGTGATGATTAATTAAATCAATTTAATCTCATTGTTTTTGTTTACATTTAGTTAACCAAAGTGTCTTTAATCTATTTATGTTGCTTCACAGTAGTAAAACTCAATCAAACGCCCCAATCCTGATCTAGAAACGGATCGATTTATATTCCTCCTGTCGTATGGTGAAAACAAAGACGACTCATACTCAAGATAGTTACTTGCCCCATATTTAGACTTTAATAATTATCTAATGTAGAATCTAATGTGTTGTTTTTTTCTACCGACATATACTTTAGCGTTGTAAAAATGACATCGACTGTTTTAAATACACCACTGTAGTGTGTTCGTTGTGGCTTCAAGCTCCACTGAGCCAGCGACTGTCGAAGAAAGCGGAAGTGGTTTCAGTTACCTATTTCATTCCGGAAGTGGGAGTCTCGCTTCATCGCCGAGCCATCAAAACAAATATAGTACAGACAGCGCAGAGGAGCTAATCTCAAGGAAAGCTGACTGAAAACGGTGGCTTGCAGTAATACAGCTGCTGTGTTATCATGTTACTGAAATCATGTTGTACTTACAGCACCGGAGTTTTGTCCTTACTCTTTCTAGTCTTGGGTATTTCGTTGGTCCTGTCCGACGTGTTTCAACACTTTGTACAGTCGATGGTGAAAAAGGTAACGTTTAGCATCTCATTGAGGCTAATGTTTTATAACGAAAGCTAGCTACACGAGTAAGCTTTTTGGTGACATCTTAGGTTTCTTTGCTTCGTTTGGCGTAACAAAACAGGAGGCAGTGTGTTTCGATTTGTCAAGAATTTGAAGATAAATGTTTTACAAAAGACTCAGTGTAGTAAGTCACTAGCATGACATGATTATCAGAACGTTTTTGCACAGCTTTGCATATTTAAACCAGTGTCAGTTGGATATCTGCCATAGTTATTTTAGCATGTGTTTTGTTTTCTATCACTGCTTTATGATACCCTCACCTCAGTTATTTTAGTAGATGAATAGAAATTAAATGGCAGATCATGACACTTGACCTATATGATGAGTTCATCGGTTGTCACATCATGTGACCACAGCTTAGTCAGCAGAGGATGATCTTTCTTAAGTCATGCTTTTTTTCTATTTCCCCACAGGAAGTAGTTTTGAAAAATGGTACAGAGGCGTTTGAGGCCTGGGAGAATCCACCAGTACCTATCTACATGCAGTTTTACTTCTTCAATCTGACAAATCCCCTAGAGGTCCTTGATGGAGACAGACCTGCTGTGGTGGAGATTGGACCGTATACATACAGGTGAGAGCAAACAGGACAAAGGCTTAACTTTTATTTCTCACTTAATATCATACCTGAACAAAATTAAGAGAAGATGCCACGTAAGTTAGTGTTAGTGAACCATTTGAAATACATAAAGCCACTTTTACAACAGCTGTGTCACAGTCACACGTTTCAGTTGAACATATACAGCTCATACCAAGGAAACAACATCTGATGGTTAGATTGAAAAGCTGAAACTCAAAGAGAAAAGAAAGGACTGAGGCCAGTTGTGCACATGAAAGCAGAACACACCCAATCAATACATTATTCACTAAAGTACTCAGTAATTCAAACAAAGACTAAGTCTGTGAAGCATTCAACAATTCTTAAATCAGATTTCTAGGTTCTGTACAATGTGGTGGATCTGAAATAAAATTCTCTAAAGATGTCAAGCTGAAAGGTTTGATAGAATCACAACAACAACTGTGGTACTTTTTGGCTTATGTAAACAGTGTGATGTGTGACTGCACTGCATAATCTGATTAAAGTGTTTAAGGCAGCCCAGCTCTCACACACAGACTGAGGAGAAGTTAACTTCATTATGTATGATTGTGCTTTTGTTTTGAAAGGGATTTTGTGCAGGCTTACCATTCTTAAAGCATTTGTTACAAGTCAAATTATGCTACTGCTTATTAATATATTTTAAACCTATGTGTTCCTACTGTGACAGTTTGCAGAGACTGATGCAAAAGGATTTTCGTTGTGTCCTTGTCACTGGCCAGCTTGAGGCAGTTTGCAAAGAAGTTTGTCTTTCCTCTCCTAGCACAGACAGACACAGTAGCTTTGAACAGCTGCCAGGTCATTTATCCGAAAAATACGAATCTGATCACAGGATATTTTTATTATTCCTTCCTTATTTGCTGCCAAAACAGCATTTCATTGTGTTAGTTCAGCATTTTTGTATCTCATGAAAAACCAATGACCCAGTTAGTCACATATTGCATACTTGCTGAATTTCATGTGATGCTGTAAACCCATCTTTGCTACAGCGTGGATATTGGACCACACAACGGATGGTTTCTAGTTTACATTTGTACTGGAAGCTGAGTCAAACAGTTAAAAAAATTTTCGTGAATCAGTTAACTAGCAGTCTACGAAGTTAATAATCACACTCGTGCAACCATTGCAAAAACGTGACTTTTAGACAGTCACAGAAACTTCTATTTAAAAGTGAGTATACATGCTTTTGGATACATAACTTAATATTTATTTATAGTCTTCTTTTTAATCTGGGGTGCATGTGTAGCAAATGTGAGACTGGAAAGAAAATGGCATCCTAATTTTATGTGTTGTTTGATCATAATGTAACATTTTTAAGACCTGAGGAGATGAACAAATGATGAACAAACTTATTTTAGGTAGCATTGTTTCTCGTATAATATATTGGTCTCTAAAAAACAGGTTCTTATCAATTTCATTCCATTTTAAACCCAGTTGTTGTATTATTTATTTATTTATTTATTTCCTTTTTACACAGAGAGTACCGGCCTATGTTACAAGTGGACTTCCAAGATAATGGCACTAAAGTAGCAGCTGTCAACAATAAAACCTACATATTCCAGCGTAACATGTCCCGGGGTCCAGAGAGTGACCTCATCAGGAGTGTCAACATTCCTGCCATAGTGAGCCAAATTCCATACATCTATGAATTACTAGTGCTGTTTGACTGACTTACAGTAGTTATTATGCTCTAGTACAGCTAGACCTCTTTCTTTCCTCTCTCTTGGTAGACAGTGATGGAGAGATTTAAGGACAACTCTGTGATGGCCAATTTGATTTCTTCTTACATGAGGGGCACTGGCCAAGGCCTGTTCACCACTCACACAGTGGGGGAGCTGCTGTGGGGATATGAAGATGACCTGCTCAAAACCCTGAAAAAATTTCAACCTGATCTGGATGACGTTTTTGGACTCTTCTATAAGGTCTAAATGCTTAACTCTATACTTAGTTTAATTCAGACTGGAGTGTTCATATTTTTAAAATGTGATAAAAGACTGTACAGTCCCCCACGGGATCAAATATTTGCTTGTGTATGTATTAGCTTTTTTTATGTGAGAGCTGTTTGTTGACAATATTTTTTTTTCTGACAGAGCAATGCATCCAATGATGGGGAATATGTTTTCTTCACTGGCCAGCAAAATTATCGGGACTTTGCAAGAGTGGATACATGGAATAATGAAAGGTTGAAATAATTTGGTTCACCTCCATTAGAAAATGCTCTGTTAGTCCAGTCAGTGAGAATAATTAAGTGCAGTTTAAATAAAAGAGTAGTTAGCAGGCATTTCATCCTTAAAAATAGATGAAGCGGTCAAACGACTTCCTTGAATAAACACATACATTAATAACAATTAATTATCATATAATAATTATTATTAAATAAGAATGATATTATTGTGTGTCTCCACACAGTTTGCTGAATTGGTGGACATCTGACGAGTGCAATATGATAAATGGAACCAACGGAGCATCTTTCCATCCAGTCATCACTAAGGATGAGACACTTTACATGTTCTCCTCTGACCTGTGCAGGTGTGTAGACTGTTTCACAGCAGATTCTGAAAACCTAAGTAATAAAGCACCAAATAATGAAATACTAATGTTACTTGTTTATTTTATGGTATTTGTCTAAATATGACTGAGCATTAAATGCTGTACTCGACAGTGGTTAATTTGAAAGTGATGTCAGTAAAGTGTGGTTTTTAGCTTCCTCTTATGCTGTCTATTATTCTTCTAGTATTACTATATATATCCTATCCTATATATATCCTGGTTCAAGGTTGCCAAGAAAAACCAAAGAATCTTTTATTAAGCCGTATATATTTACGCAGCAAGGACCCTAGTTTAGCCTGTGTTAGCATGGCCTGTCAATGTCAACCTCTTAAATAAGATCACTGCAAGCTTTCAGCCTATTGTAATGTTGCTTCATAAAACTGAAGTTGCAGTGTAGCATATACAGGTCCAGTAACTGCAATGTTTATGAGGCAGTAAAGACAACTATTTAAACGCTTCTTTTAAAACATTTTTGGTCCATGCAGTTTTCAGTAAATCTGCTTGCCACATGGCTCATGTACAAAATGAATGGAGACTCGCTCTCTTTTGTTGCACAATCGTTTTAACGGAATCGATTTGTGCCTGCAAATATTAACCAGCGTCTGACTCTGTTCCCAAGGTCACTGTATGCTCTGTATGAGGAGGATGTGACAGTGAAGGGGATTCCCGGTTATCGCTTCAGTCCTCCTAGCATGGTGTTTGCCAATGTGACTGTGAACCCAGCCAACGCAGGCTTCTGTGTCCCTGCTGGAAATTGCCTGGACTCTGGCGTGCTGAATGTCAGCGTTTGTAAAAATGGTGGGAAGTACATTATGCTGCTGCTTTTCATGGAAAGAAAAAACACAGTATTTCATTGTGAGGTGAATGTGTTTGAAAAAGCTGATTCATTGTGAGTGAGTGCTCTGCAACAGAACTGCTGTTTATATGAATATGCGACTTACTAACATCTGTAATGTTATTCTAACTGAATCTTTGCTGTGTTTAGGAGCTCCCATCATCATGTCTTCACCACACTTCTACCAGGCAGATAAGAAATTTGTTCAGGATGTATTGGGTATGAAACCTAATAAGGAGCAGCACGAGACTACCATTGATATCAATCCGGTAGGAATTTCGACTTTAACGATATCAACTGTCTCCACCTCATGAACCTTCTTCTTCCTTTTTTATACTAACTTTTTTAACATGGTCAATAATATGGTTTTCATGTTGAGAAACAGCTGCAGTGTTGTAAGTTGATTTGAACACATTTCATTTTTACCACTAGATGGCAAACTATCTCAGCTGTAAGTGAAAGCCAGTTGAAAAGAACTTCTTTAAACAGTGGTTAAAAATTAAAGCGGGTTACTTGGTACGGAGCTGTCGCCAAAGATAAGCTCTGACAGCTCTTATCATGTGTAATAATAATGTAGTTGAGTCTGTGAAACAACACTTCCTGGAGTACAGTGTTCACCACCTGTATGAATGTAGGAAATTTATTAAACTAATTTAGTGCTATGTCCTGTGATGCATCAAATTCCTTAGTGCAGCATCTCTGATATTCGCTTTTATTTTGCAGTGTTTTGGGTCAGTGGTGGTATTTTGCATCACACGTCAAGACTGGAAAAAATTTAAATTCATATAAAATATTGCATTATAGCAACAATATTTAAGAGATGAATCACATGAGGAAAACAAGGGAAGTGTACTGTAAGTTGTTCAGTGCCTGTTAAGCTATTAGAGGACGGTTCCTGGTAGTTGTAACAATGAGAACTAATAAATTGCTCATAATGCACTACCCTCATTACAAAATTAGATGTTTGTATTCCTCTGGTCCTGGATATGACTCTGCTGACTATAAAGACGAAGAAGTGTTCATGTAATAATAAATAAGTTAAGGTTTATTATAAGACTTTTTACAGGTTGTTATATCTGTAACAGCTAAACGTTAGTTGCTCTGTATGAAGATTTTATTTAACTCTTGTTTTTCTTGTGGTATATTTGTAAAGGTATGCATGGAATTTACTATCTAATAAGTTGAAGCATGTTTAGCTTAGTCCCCCAAAGTTATAAGTGAAAGGGTTATTGAAGAATACAGGGGTTTTTCATTCGTTGTGTTTTTTGCATCGTTACATCTGTGGCATACACAAAAACAATTCACTTACTTCAGAGAACATCTATGTGAAGTCTTGGCATCAATACTCTTCTTAAGCAGTAAACAAGCTACTGTTTCTCTTTATTCTCATTTCAATACCATAATTATCTAATTACCCGTAATCTTCACTGTGCCACTGCACAAGATTATTGAAACTGATCAAAGTCCTTCTTACTTCTGTCAGAAATATTGTTATTAATGGGTTGTTACTGGGTTGTGATTCGATGTGCAACTTCATGGTAGGCCAGCTTCAGAGCTGTGAGTTTAACACGTCTACACACAGTAAAGATGTATGCTGATAAATGCAGATAAAAGATTTTAGCCCTCTCATCCTTACAGATTTAGTTCAGTGCTGTTGGTTGGCTTCCTTGCATGGTCTGGTTCAGGTCTATCCACAGAATTAACATTAAGGACTTTCCATTCCAAAACATTACATTTCTTCTTCTTTAACTGTTCGTTTGTAGAACAGTTGCTGCGTGGTGCTCTTTTTGGTTCAGCTTCATGTATACCTTAACATTTTCCTTTTAGAATTAGTAAAATTTGCCTGTACATCTGAGCCCCATCAATGATCCACAGAACATTCTTCCAGTAGCCTGCTGGATGCCACGTGGCAATGAGCAATATGTAGATGGGCAGCAATGTTCTTTTGGGGATTTTATGGCTTCCTCCTTGCAACTCTGCCATGAACACCATTGTTGTTCTCCTGATGGTGGACTCATAAAAGCATTGATATTAGCCATTGGGAGAGAGGTCTTTATTGTCCTAGATGTTTCCCATTTAATTTGTTGTTTTGCAAAATCATTGTCCCCACTCCTGGTGAGGGTTGTTGAATGTTACAGTCAGTTTGGTGGGATCCAAACATCCATTATTTTGCCTTAAGCCTTTTTAGCATTCTTGCAAGGGCTTCAGAAATATCCTAGCAGATCAGACTTTGTTAGTAAAGGCCCAGTTATCTCTTCTTTACAAGGCAGGGCCTCCCAGACTCACACCTGATTGTAATCCCATTGATGGATTTTTCTTTTCTAATTTGCTCTTCAGTGTAATTGATCATCCTGTGGGTTTACATACTTTTGCGACAAATATTTAAGATTGGATGATTCAAACTACTAAGACATAAATATTCATATGAAGAGTGAGAAACTGTAGTTCTTTGCTCAGGTCAGCACTGTTCAGTTTCTCTTAAACCACATCTTACTGACAAAGGTAATTTTGTTTTGCAGCTAACAGGCATCCTTTTGCAAGCAGCAAAGCGAATGCAAGTCAACGTCCATGTTGAAAAAATTCCCACCTTCAGGTAATGAGCTCATTGTCTTCATCAGTGTTTGGCTGTTGCCTTTTTTTCCTCTTCACGTGATCCATCACCACATTGATTTTAAATGAATCTGTAATTGTCGGCTTACCAGTTAGATAACTGCAAAGCAATTCTGCCACCATCATCATTATAAATGGACTTTTGGACAGTCGTAGCTCACTTGTTACACTGTACATCTACTTGGCATTTGAAGGGACAAACCTCAAGATATTATTTAGTCTCGACCTAACAGATGTTGAGTATGTGTTGCCAAACTATTTAAAACTAAATATGCCCTGTAGGTATTAACAGAATGCAGCTTTTAGTTTAGTTTATTTGCTAATTACTCATGAGCTCATTGGTGAATGTTTAAATTATCAGTGGCTTTATTATATGAAAATAATAATGATTGGAGGAAAAACATTGCAAATTATTATTTTTTTTCAGTCAAACAGGAAATGTGAGAACAGTGGTCCTTCCTGTGGTTTATCTAAATGAGGTACACACACACACACACACACACACACACACACACTTTGACATTTGTCAGGATTGTGTCATGTATGTAATGAAACCCAGTTGCCATAAAGATCACTAACATCTATTAGCAATTAAAAAAACTGAATGCTGTATACTTTTTAGGTCTATTAAACACCATCTATATGACGGGGTGTGCTTTAACTTGCTCTCTCCAGAAGTTTACCCCAAACTGTTTTATTTAGTTAAATGTCTGGAGTTTTTGATCACTTATCAGATATCAGTAAAATATTTCAGTACTTACAGTATATTTAATTTTAGTTGTAATGTTACTATTTCCTCTGTTCAGTGGGGGTTAAATTTCATGAATAGGTTTTCAGTTTCTTATGATTTTATGGTCTGTTGTAATAAACTTAGCTCCAATGGGCAACAAACAAAAAATGAAAGAATAACAAAGTGTACTGTTTGCTCTGACTAGCAGTGTTTCCTTTGTTCCCTGTTTCAAATCATTTCTCTTACCACCTTCTTAGAGTTTTCTCATTGACGACACATCAGCCAAGAAGCTGAAGGTGGTTGTTGTCAAACAGGATGTTACGGTGAACATCCCGTTCATGCTGATTGGCGTAAGCATCATTCTGGGAGTAATCTTCATGTTTCTGATTTGTCAAAAGAAGGTACCTGAGGTGAGTCTTTGAGATGGACTTAAATGTGTTTATGAGTTAATTTAAAGGTTGTTTTTTTAACTAATTCATTAAAATCATCACCAAAGTCAAACTCCAAACATATTCAAAGCTTCACATTTGAAAACTGGACCTGAGATTATTCTATTCCTGTAAAAAAATAAAATAATAATAATATAAATAAATAAATATATA